>BSBK01000269.1:605000-1021497 GCA_027943335.1 Chamaecyparis obtusa | reverse complement strand
AATACATCATTTGTATCAGGATAGTTAGCTCGACCAAAAGTTAGCCAAACAATAGTGAGAAAATCAGAAGTGAGTTTCTTGTAAAAATTACTTTAATTGACATTTACTTTCATGAGAATTAGTTTCTCTATGGTTTTCCCATCTTGGATTCCATGTTATATCTGGTGTTATGGTCTTCATTGTTCTTGTTCTTTCATGCTTTTATTAGTCTGATTATTTGAATGATTTATGTGTATAATTGATCAGTAAAAGTTTTAGAAACTATTTTGGAATAATTGATTCACCTCCCTTTCATTATTCGGTTTGTTCAACAAATAGAACCCATGGTGAAAAACTTAAACAAAACACCAAACTTGACTAGGTTTAACAAAGAAACAAACCCTTGAAAACATTCAAGTTAACACAACTTGACCTGAAGAATACTAATAGTTTAAACTAGGGTTAATGTAACAATAGTTTTAACACATAAAAAATAGCCCCACAAGGGTTTTTAGATCTTAACCCAATAGACAAGAAAAACCTAAACAAGGGTTTCAAAGAATATACATTTTTTCTCCATTTCAAACTTGATATCCTAATAGAGGTTTACAAAGAATAAACTTTTATAATTTGAAACAAGGTATTCATTATAAAAAATATTTTAACAAGTTTAAAAAAAGAAAATAAACTAAATCCATTATTTTATTTTCTCTTTCTATAGATGTTGTGAACCAGTCATTCATATCTTATTTGAGTGTGTATTTATTAGGATATTTGGGACTTTTTGGGTTATCGCTAAACAAAAATTTCAATCCAATACATGTGACTACTAGACAATTCTTGAGTCTTAACAAAAGCAGTAACTATTTATGGTCTCATCTTTCTGTGTACATACTATGGCATATTTGGAAATTAAGGAATGATATGATATTTTCAATGGTAGAATTAGGCTCCTTAGCGAGTCTCTACAGAGACTCATTTCCCATAACATTGTTGTGTAGGTTACTATGATACTGAAGGTGAAGGCATATAAGTTCATTAAGCTCATCAATGAAGGATCTGTAGACATCTCCAACAAGGAAGTGGCTCATGGTTACCTCACTACCAAGACAACAAAGGACAATGATAATTTTTATCTAACCTTGAACTAGTTCATCATGTAGCTGAGAGAGAACAAGGAAAATGATAAGAAAAACAATAGAAGTTCAATAAAAGTAGTCCCATTAGTTGTTGTTCCTCTTATAACATAACCTCCACCTAAAACATTTGAGATGGTTCACCTCTTCACTCTGATTGTTCAGAATGGAAAAGTACTAAAGTGGACGAATGGACCAAGGGCATGGATAAATTGGGTTTCATATATATTTTTTAATATGTAATTAATCAAATAAGTATTTTTGTAATTTTTTCTATCACTGTACGATGACAGTTGTATCTCTTTATACAACGTGGTAGTTTTGTATTTCTAATTCTATAACAGTAGCCCTTAGAAGGAAGCTCATATATGAGCTTTTAATTTCTGTTCATTTGAGACTGTGGAAAATATGTAATAGCCTTTGATATATTATTTAATAGAAAACAATTATAACAAATGCTTTTAAAAGTTTTTAAAAAGATAAAATAAACCGAATCCCTTTTTTTTAAAAACAAATATAGAGATAGTGAGATTAAATAAAACTCTGCTCATCACAAACCAAACACAATAATCTCTTTTGGATTTGACAAATAAAAGTAGGGTTTAAACAAATGAAACACTTGAAACTACCACTAGTAAATTTGACTCCAAATTTCGACGCCAATTAGTCAATTTTTCGACACACTATCATCAAAGAGACAACCAATATGGATGTTGAACTTTTTTTGTCTCATTTTTGACACCCTAAATTTTTATTGTATATTTGACACCTACATATGCCAAAAAAAGCTAGGTGCGTGGTCTACAATGATCCTAGATCAAATGACCAAGACTGTAGAACATGCAACCAAAGGGTTATCGAAATAGCAATGATAAAAGGAAGATCATGTCGTCACCTGTATAGCTGTGTCGTCAAAAATGGTTGTCACATACATTGAAATATGGTCGAGAATTCAACATTTGTTTGGTCTCTTGTACAACACTAGTGTGGAAAAAGTTTTTCATTTTCATGGAAATAGTGACAAATTTCATTTTATTTAAAAAAATAAATAAATTTTTATTGTTTTATTTATGGATGGGCTAATGGATCAATTAAGAGGTGGGATGTAGGTCTTTCAATCTACAAGTTTGAAGGACTGCAATAGTGTTCTTCACAACACCAACTAGTTCTCCTCATGGACCATCCACATTGATGCAATCCACACCATGAGAAATCAGAGTGCACAAGCAAATTATTATGCCACCACCCACTCTACACCTTTGTAATCCACTTCATGTCCCTCAACCAATCACTAGTTTCATCTATACAACTTTACCAAGCAACAATCCTTCACCCGGGTACTCAACTAGGCCTAATCCCCTAATAGCCCTGCCAGACCAATTTTTCAAGGATTTCACCAAACTTCTCCAAAAGACTTAGAAAAATAAAGGCATATCTGAATACCCTCTTCACCCTTACATAAAATATCTTAGAGGTTTATTTCAATCATCTCAAACAAAGGATTTTCACATTCCCAAGAGGTGCCATCAAGTTTTGATACTAAAATCACCAAACCCTCCTTCTTAGGTGCTCTATCCTAGGGTTTTGCAAAAGTGAACTCTCCAATCACCTCCACACCCTAAAAAGGGATCACACACAATTCATTGAACATATAAAAGCATACTATACCATAAAAAGTGGCCCTCATGTGGAATAAATCTCTAGACCTTGACTGGTTCGAGTGCTAGTGACCCTTCAATCAACATTCTCTGTTAATTAGAGATCCTTTTAATTAACTCTTGTTCATCCCTAATAAAAAACACTTCATGGAACATATAATAAATGGAGAAGGAATCCTCTCACATTCCATACCAACCATAGAAGTGAGGGATCCTATGCATCCATGAAACAATTGACTGTTACACCTAAACCACCATTAGGAATAGTAAGAATAACCAGCAATTTGTTGCTTTGAACTTCACAACAATAACACAAACCTACATAGAAATTACTAACAACACAACTCATGAATATTTTAATTCACTATCATTCACATTTGCATTGAAAGAAGAGTTTAAGAATCCCAAAATGGAAACTATGTCCTCACAGGCAGAGACATGACAATTTGTAAGTAATTTACATTTTATTGATTCAAACTTAATTTACACTGCTTGTCGTGTGTAGAGGGTATTTTAGAGGAGGATCCACGTGAGTTTTGAGGGTATGTGGATTTTGGTGTGATAGAGAACCAAAGACAATGGTTCCAATTCAATGAAAAAAAAATATTCTTAAAAATAATGTTCTCTATCGTGAGGGTTACAGTCATTATAACTGTGGCTTCAAACTTTTTTTGAAATTATTTTTTGATTGGATAATGGTTTAATATGATTGTATTGATACATTTACATTTCCTTGCAAGTATCTTGAAGTTTCATGAAGATTTGAAGCAACAAATATAACTTTGTATTGACTGTTCCATAAGAGGGTTTTGTGCAATCAACATTTTGGGATTTAAATTCTCCATTGAATGGATTCACTCTCCCACCCCTATGGATTATGGGATTGGTGGGAGGAGTCATCATAATTCATTGTATCTGTGTATGATATTTTTTTTTGTAGGGATATTCCAAGGTGGAGGAGAAACCACATAGAATAGTGGCAAATTGTTGATTGAAGAGTGCACCAAGTTGCACTAGTCATTGTTTAAGCAGATACTCTTAATGAGGAGGGTATTTTATGTTGGATCTTGTATTGGGGGATCCTTAGATATGTGTTAGATCCCTTGGGAGGATCTAGAGTTTAGAGGAGCCATTTCTAGATTGCCCTAGCCTAATGACCCTAGGAATGAGGGTTTGATACCTTAGATGCTTTGTTGATTGGATAAATGGAAACATGTTTATTTTTAAATGGAATAAACCAAGGAGTACCATAAAAAATGTTGACTATTTACAATCATGAACAACAAACCTAAATCAGATAGCTGATTTTTTAATCAACATGTGTAGTCTCACAATATTAGAAAATGTGGTCTCAGAACTATCCATTTCTCTATGTATATAAAAAATGAATGAAATATCAAGTTGAAATAAAAAATTCAACAAAATAGTATTCCACATAGACTGAATCAAATATACCATTAAAAGAAGGTGAAATCCGCAATTGGCACAAAATCAAACATGGGAAAATTCAAATTCAGGGCTTGATTTATCAAGAACAACAAACAATGCGGAACCCCACAATCGAAAACATGAAACCTAATAAAAAACTATTGCCTTACGGTTACTGAGTAGGGATAATTGGGGCATTTAATGCCTTGCATAATAGTTTAACACTACAAAAATTGATCAGAACAGTGGAATTTACAAAGTAAGGAAAGGTGAGAGGATCAATCAAATAATCACAAAAAGAAGCGCACTTTGTCAACACTATTCAAAATCCTATCACCAAGCACAAACATAGGAAATAAAAAAGGGACAAAAGAAAAGAAATAAGAAAAATCATTAGGACTATAGAAAAATCATTAAGATTATACAAAATCAAGTTCTAGAAATGAACGGTTTTGATGCTTTGCCATTACAATAATTGAGCATGTTAGGAATAGTCCCAAGAGATAAATGAGGGGGGGTGGGGGGGGTGAATAAGTTATCTACAAGATTCAAATATTTATCCAATTAAGTACAGAAGAATATTAAGCTCATACATAATAACAAAACACCACAATTTTGGTTACGAGGAAACCCAAGTAGGTAAAAACCCCGGTGGGAATTAGCACCCACTATAAACTGCACTAGAGTATAATGATCCATGTTATAAGATCTTACAACCTTGTCAGGAGTTGATATTTACAATGTATTAAGTACAGTGACATGGTCAAGGGTCAAACCCTATGAGGAGTCTTTCACAATTAACCCTATTAGGGGTGAGGACACACTATCTGGGAGCTCACTGCTCAAATGGTGAAGGTTGCAACCTTCTACATAACAGATACACACTATATCTAGATCTTGGTGAACTGTGAGTTAGACCTATTGTCTTGATCAGTTCCAATGAATAACATACACTCTCTTCTTTGTCACATAGACATTCTATTGATGGTTGAACACTTTGCTCCTGCTGCTCTTCTCTTCTCTTTTAACTCACTGCCATACTTAGCGATCACAACTGACCGGCTATAAGTATCTTTCTCAAAATGATATAATCAAGTCAGCCTATTAGAACTTCCTTGAAATCATATTAGAGAAATAATATAACTCTCCAACAACATCTCCAATGGCTATACTAAGCACGCAACACTAATTGGGACTACGCAACTCCATATGAGTAGACACGTTGCTTCACACTGTCGGCTCCACTAAATTAACTGAAAATTTCTTCTCATGCTGAAATATGTTAGGCACTCATAACCAAACATTCTTTACTCTTCTCCAAACACTAATCTAAACACGCATATCAAAATTTTAGGCACAACTACTGCAATAATACAATCAATGTTGGCTCCATCAGATAAACTTAGGAAACTGCAACTGGCAACTGGAAACATCATAACTCAACTTGTACTTCTCAAATGACTCTATGTCCATGAACATAGCCTCACTAAAATGTCTACAACATAAATATAAACATGCAAGGCTCCATCACAACCATATTGCAAATCACATACAAAACTCTTCCTAGGACCTTTCAGGAACACTACTGATATAAACAACTGTATTACTGTCTTCACTCAAAATCAACCTTTGTGCCTATGATATCACACTAATAACATATCCATGCAACATATTCTCAAGGCTATCTTCATCAAAATTCCACACATGCTGCTTACCATATGTTTTCATTGTTATCAAAATTCTATTAGCTTAGCAATTTTGCTATAAAGACATATTTGGGAATCAATTCATCCCATTTATTGTTATACAATAAGTTGATATGCAACCACCAAAGTAAATACAGTGCAAAATTATGAAAAAAAAAATCATTTCATTTGTATTGGACAATGATAAAATACATTTTTTGAGTTCTTTCATTTGAAAATCTAAACACATGTATTTAAGATCATTTTAGAAATGACTCACACAAGCTGTGAGCATAGCCTATTCTTTCTTCTAAAGATTTAAGATTTAAAACAGTTTTTTTAAAAAAGAAATAGAATAGGAGAAGAGAGGTAGTTTAAAAGAAACCACTCATTGCTTGTTTCTTTGACTGGTTAGTGTGGTTGCTAGGCTTGAAGTCATCCTTAGTCTGTAAGTCTTCCAGTGAGTTCCAGAGTCCTGCAAAGAAAAAATTGAAAAAACAATGATATTAGATCCTGGTATAGATCTAAGCAATGGCTGGTTACTTCAAATTTTCTCTATGCCTATGCTGCCTTTAACGCTGTCCTAAATATGTAGAAGAAAGAAAACCAAGATATCCTCAGTGCTGGTGTAAAAAAGGAAATAGTCATGCTAATGCATTTGTTTCATGTGTAGGAAAATAATCACTCCAATGTGTATGTGCCCCTAATCGAGCCTCCCTTTGGGTATGAGCCCGACATACGCATTGGAGTAATTATTTTAAACACATGTCAAGAATCAGGAAATCAATATATAATGTTTAAGGGACATATTATTTTTGATATGAAACCTTTCATTATAATCAAGATTGAAAAACTAAGCTTATTTAAGGGACAACAATCTTGAGTTGAAACCTTATAAGCTAAAACATTAATTAAAAAGGAGCAAGCACAAGCATCAACAAATCAGTAGCAGCAGTAGATGAAGAAGCTAGAAACCAAAGGAATATGGCATCATCAAAATTGCATAGAAAATGATAGGTCACAACATGCCTTGTTTCCCAGAAAAGAAAAAATTTCCCATAATGAAGGGCAACAATTGCTATCTCACACTTGGGGAATATGAGCTTGTATTAACATTTCTCAATGATTGCTTAAAATATGTGTCTGAGCTAGAGATAGTGGAGTCAAAATTAGCATCTGAAGCTTCAAAAGACATTGAAAGATCCCAACTGTAAGTTCTAAGGCTACACAGAAAAATGTATTCCAAGCATGCTACAAAATATATTATTTACAAAAGATGATAGTCTTCAGGAGTAAGAGAGAGCCCTTTTACGTCTGAAGCCGCAATGATAGTGACTAAAGTTTAACATCAAATAATGGTGATGAGTAGAGAAGTTTTGAAAACAAATCTATTTGGAAGGTCCAAGATGATATGGAATTCAATCATAGTGACTTATGTCAGAGAGTTAGGGCAGCATGTCAAACCAATATTTATACAATCAAATGAAGGACAACGGTTAAAATCAACAGTCAAAACATGAACTCGTTACATGAAAGATCATGTTTACGATTCAGAACAAAATGACAGTCATCATATGAATGATCTTAAAGCATGGTTGGAGTATATAGTGAGCAGTGCATAAGAAGGAATAGTCATCATGAATGACAACAGTCTTATGGTGAAAGTATACAACAGTTCAGTTAGTTCTTTTTAAGAGGGATAATGCATTGTCTTAAAAGAAGTGCCATGTTGAACATAGGCTCCAATCCCAAGGAGGTTCTTGATAATTTTCACAGTAGTCAAAGGTATGGAGTGAAGAAAAAAGAAAAAAATTCATTGAGAGAAGTGAACAAGTACCGAAGTTTCATAACAGTGCTAGAATAAAACAAAGGAGAGCAAGATCATGTAATTTGAGTCTTAATAACAGAAAGTATAGAATATGGTAGCAAAAGACAGTGGTCTAAACTCAATTTCATAGGGGGGTTGAGTGTATATGTTATTAGGTGAATGTAAAGGTTTTTGTGCTATTAAAGACTAAGAAAAGTTTGCATTCATTAAGATCCTTTTATGATAGCAGTACAAGAAGAAGATATACATCTACTAAATAAAGGGTAAATAGTTATAAGCTTTCACAACAGCATGAACTAGCTTCAAATTCTTATGTAGATTACCAAAAAATGCAAGGTGTGTTGATGATCTACGTGATCAACTTGTTTCTTCTGTTGTAAAGTTTCTTCAAGAATTCATTCAGAAAGGAAAATGTGTGGAACTAAATAAGATATTCCAGATCTATCTCAAAGACTCAATCCTAAAGGAAAATTTAGAGTTATAAATAGGTTTTATTGAGCAACAGTAAAAAATGATGCAAAATGAAGCAGAAACAAGGAAACTTGCATAGCGGCTTCAAACTGCATCGGCAGAACACAATGCATTACATAGGAAGAAGCAAAGGCTGGAAAAGTAGCATAAAAGGAAGTTACAGATTCTTGAATGCTATGCTGTAGTGATTTCATAGTTGATGGATGAGTGTGAGAATAATACCAAGGAGTGAAGGTATCCTCACTGCCAAATAAAGTAATGAAGATCTTCATGACAACAAATGAAGAGATACAGTAATATCAAAAAATACATATGAAGAAGAACATAAAACATTATATGTATTTAGAGATCACAGCTAGAGATAAGTGTCAAAATGAAAGTCATTACAGCAAGGAAAGTTCATGAATTTCATCTTCATTCAAAGCGCGAGTCGCAGTCTTGCACTGACCTTCAAGATTCCATACAGACTAATGCCAAAGAGCTTCAATATCCTCCAGCAGTCAAAAACTTCAACAATGGCAGTGAGAGAAATTTCCAGCACTAGCAATCATGGCGGCGGCTCTGAGCTTAAAATCTTCTTCTTCAAAGAACATGAAATGATAATAGGATGTGTTGTGTGTCTTAGGCTTTATGTCACCTTTTGACATTTGCATTATATTTTGAAGTCCACGGTCATGCCTTGTAATGGCATTTTTAGATAAAACATTATGTTATTTAATATTAGAATCCTTGTTTCCTTAACACATGATTATAATATTAAGTAAGATGATGTTTTTTATTTTCATTATTATTTTCTTTTAAAATGTATTGAGTATTTTAATATTTATTAATTGATGTATTTTTTAATTAATAAATATTAGAATCTTTCAAGTAAAGGAAAGAGATAATGTAAATGGAGCGATAATGATGTTTTAATTCCTTAAAGACTTCTTCTTGACGTAATAATGTAAAATGGAGACATAAGGAGCATTTTTGGGATCCTTAGAGTGGATTTCGGACTTGTTAGAGTGGATATAGGGATGTTGGAGATCTTTTAGGAAGGTTGGAAGACTCTTGGGTCAGATTATGACTTTGTCATGACAATTGAGAGGTCTTTATGGCCTTTTTGAGCCTTTTGGGGTTAGTTAAGGATGAGTCATAGGGTGCTTTATGACTTAGTGGAGCTTTTTCAGAGGTGGGTCTTTATTTCATGTGTTTTTAGGTCCTCTTTTCTAGGCTATTTTTTGGCATCTAACCCAAGGATTGGGTTTGTACTTAGTGAGTTTTAGACTCATTTTTCCATTGAGTTCTGATTATGCAGAGGCAGGCTCTTGTGACATTTTTGTCCTTGGCAGTTTTATGCAGAGATTTGTAACTCTCTTGGAATATCAAATACAAGTGACAACAACTGAGTTTATGTTATCTAAATTTCTTTTGGAGCCTTCTCTTCTTTCTGCAATTCTGTGTGTACTTTTAGGTGATTTGATAAAAATAACTAGTGAATTTTTATCATTCCATGTTCTTTTGTCTCATCTAAACACCTAGTTGCAGAAAAGAATGTTTTCTTGCAAGTTGTAGTTCATGTCTTAAGGTGTGAAACTGATAAGTGAGACATTTGTTTTCCTCCTTATTCTGGTTCATTTTTTAGACTTTTTTACAAAGTACTTATGCAAGCCTATACAAAAAGGAAGTGTTTTGTATTCATTTAGATAGTATAATAATCCTTCTTAGTTACTTGTATTTGAACTTTCATATCATCTTTGGTGTATCACCTGGTCCTCTAGTTTAAATTTTAAGGTCTTAGGTTCATTTCAGTAACTTCTATCTCTTTTCCCATAAGTTCAAGTTAGTTTTGTGGAGTTATCAGTGATTATCCAATAGGAACCAGCATAGAATCTAGAGGTTTCATTTCTAGTTACGCATTTCCCACATGCAAAAATGAATCCCATGTTAGGAAAAGTTGTTAAAATATACAGTTAAACTTATATAGTTTAACAGGGTGCAAATTTTAAGCCTTAACAGATTTGGCATGCCCGATGGGACATAGACAACAGTCTATAATTTTTTGTTTGCTGGTTTTACTGTGCAACCTGCAAATTTTAAGTCTTTTCAAAGAATTCTTAAAGCACAGTTGGTGACTCCATTGGTGAAGAATCAGTGGTCTCAGTGCTAATAATAGTTTTTTATGAGAAAAATTGAGACAAGGAGCTCACATACATTTGAATATCTGTAGTTGGATACGCCCAAAAGGAAGGGGAGAACTCTTAAATGAACTCCACATACAAAGAGGGTTCAGTCTTCACCTCCAAGAGTTTATGTAAGAAGGGGAAGACCAGAGAAAAGAGAAAGTTCTTTGAGGCATTGAACATCACCAACTATAAGAACAAAATATTTTAATTCTGTGGATATATCAGTATCACAGGCCAATTTTGGTGTTGTTTCCGCATCAGCAGCAAGTACTACTTCATCATTCTCAAGTACTATAGCAGCTAGTTCGAGCTTGGTTTTAGCAAGTGCCTCATCACAAGTTAGTACAATGGCTCTTCCAAGAGCTTTTACTTTTGTGCCATTTGATCAAGGTAATCCATTGAATCTTGCTACGCATAATGGTATACCTTTAGCAGCTTTGAAAGGGCTACCAGACTTCACAGGGGAAGGTCAAATAACCGCTTATGAGCGTATTAGAGATGTGGCTTCCATCTATAATGTTCACCATGTGACACAAGATAATGTTGCTGTCAGATTATTGGCAGCTTCATTTAAAGGAAAAGCATTGGAATGGTTTAGAAATTTACCTGTGGATTCCATTTCCACCTAGGATGAATTGGGTGATGCCTTCACCAAATGTTTTGAAGACAAGTTAGACCATTTGTCACTTGTAGAATAGTTAACAACTATTAAAAGAGCCCCACAAGAGCAAATGACAGATTTCAATTCCTGTTTTCAAAAAACATGGAATAGAATATTTGTGGCGGTGAGACCCAATGTAGATTATGGTTTTCTATACTACTTGAAGAGCTTGAACAGTGACATTTCGGTGATGATTCAGTCCATGGGAGGTACCTCATTGCCACAAGCTTTTAATCTTGCTGTTAGAGTAGAAAATAGCCTTATACAGGCTGGTAAAATAGCCCCTAGGCCTCCTATACCTTACTTTCTGAATATCTAGTCAAATATGCCTCTTAATATACCACCAATGGCTCCTTTACCTACTGTTCTAGTTAGTTCTACTACTGTGGGTTATGAAATTACAATAGCTAGTTCATCAAATGAGCTATAGGAAATTAAGAGCAGCCAGCAAAAGAGAGAGAGTATATTGCAGACCTTGGGAAATGAGTTAACCAGTATGAAGAAGCAGCAAACTCAAGGCCTGAGGCTAGCATTTCAATAGTATAATTAGCAGCAAGGAGTTAATTAGCCATATCAAACTCAAGGCTAGGGATATCAATACCAGCAGAATAGGTAGCCATATCAAGGGAATTATTAGGGACAACGACAAAATGTTAATCAACAACCTTTTTAGCCATACAATCCAGCACCGTTAAATGCTGCAAATCCAATCAAAGATATGGTACCTGCTCAAAACAACTTAATATCAGAAGTAGATTGGTACTATTTGTGCAATCAAGCACATAGCCAGTCCACATGTTCAAATGGGGCAATTAATCAAGCTCTTATGGTCCAAAATGCTGTAAGTTCACAGTCGGATGCATCTTCTAGTTGTTGGCAATTTGGCTGAGGTATGTACATGGATGTTGTCATTATGACAACATATGTTCCCTATGAAGATCACATAAGCTGGAAAGTAAGTATGAAAGATTGCAAACTAAAATTGTCTAAGTATGAAACAGTATTTTTGACAAAGCACCCGATACAGTTTGTTTTGGTGATGTTCACTGGAGTATGATCAGAGTTTGCGTAGTTGAACATAGACTCTATGGTGTCTAAGGATACCCCACCTCAGTGTGCAAAAGAGTACAGATAGTACGGAAAATTTTATGATTATTTTATCGATGACAGAGTATAGCCGACAGAGCAGTTTTGAAGGCAGAACTAGTAAATGAATTAAGGGATTATTTTTCTTGTCAAAATAATGACTTACTATTATAAAGAGCCGACATCCTAGATGTTTACTCTTGGATAAAGATGTGGAAGCTGACTGGAGAAAGATATTATGTTTGCATCTTGTATAAAGATGTACCAAACATACTTGAAATGTAACTTGTGATAGTTGTATATTGTGATAGCGGTGAAAGTTGTTGATGCAAAGTTGTAAGAAGTACCATATTGTAATCAGTAAACATTTGTATTACTTGTTTAGGCAGTGAGCTCATATGGTAATCAGGTTTTGTATCTACAACTCCTAACAGGGTTGAGGCTTCTAACAAGGCCTATAGTCCCTTAACCAGGACTGATACACTATATGTTTGTAATAGACTCCTAACAGGGTCAACATCCTTAACATGATACTTTTGATTAGTGGATCTTTGTGGGTACCATCCCCATCAGGGATTTCCCTTGGCTAGGGTTTCCTCGAGAACATATCATGTGTTATGAGTTCTTTACATTTATTGTTATGTATGCTATTTAATCTCTTATGCTTTAAAGTAATTTGTTATATCCATAAGTGGGCAAAAGTAAAAGTTTGTGAAATACTGATTCACCCCCCCCCCCCCCCCCCCTCTCAGTATTTCCTATTTCTAACAATTGGTATCAGAGCACAGTTACTCAGAGAAGGAACATTCAAGGAAAGCCTAGTAGCTTGAGTAAGATCTCTATGGATATGGATCAGTTACAGAAGAATCTTCAAGAAGCTCTTGAACAAATTGATATGCTTACTGATGAAAGAAACACTCTAAAAAGAAAGTATGATGATGCAAAGAATCTTATTGACAAATTGAAAGATCTGAAATCTGAGAAGGAATCTGAAATTCTTTTGAAGATTGTGATGATTTAGAAAAAGAAAATGTGATCCTTAAACATGAACTGAAGATAGCAAATCTGAAGCTTAGCTTGAAAGATGGAAATGACAATATGAGATCTAAGAATGAAAGTTTAAAGAATAAGAATGAAGATCTGAAATCTAAACTTGGCAAGGTAACATCTAAATTTGATAAAGTCAAATTGTAGTATGATGAACTTGAGAAATACAAGATTGTGAAAGGTGAATTGACGCAATCTAAACAACAACTTGAGAGACTATATTCAAATAGTGAAAAGATTAATGAGAAAGTATCTTATGGAAAACCATTCTATGACAAAACTGGTCTTGGATTTAACACATTGAAGATAGTTAGTGAAAGCAAGAAACTAGATCTGAATGTATGTGAAAGCAGTGAAGAAAATAAGTTAGATGAGGACAAATTTGAAGATGCACCTAAGCAAGAAGAATCACTGAAGTAAGAAGATGCACCGAAGCAAGAAGAATCACCAAAGCAAGATAAACCATCCAAAGGTATGCAAAGAGAATTCAAAGGTAGATGTTTTACTTGTAATACTATTGGTCATATGAAGAGAGATTGTACAGGTAAACAATTCAAACCTCTTAATGGTTATTGTTATAATTGCCATGGTTTTGGACATAGAGCTATTGAATGTAGAAGATCTAAAGTTATTGAGAATAATTACAATAGTAGAATGCCTAGAAATACTAACAATGCAGATCAGAGATCAACTGAAGACATGAAAAGAGGAAATGGAATAGTATGTTATAGATGCAACAAAATTGGACATATTGCTAGAAATTGCAGGACACAAATCAATCAGCAAGCACCTAGATATGGAACCAATGGAATCATTTTTCAGATATGTAACAAGATTGGACACACAACAAGATTTTGTAGAATGAAAAATGGAGGTTATCATCATAACCTAGAAACTATGCAAGAAGGAATGAAAATGCAGGAAACAAAGAGAAAGGTTGCTGCAGCAATGAAGATGAAGTAAAATTTGTTAAAGGCACAGATCAAGGAGGTATATTCAGCACTGAAGGTAATCAGGAAGGTAATGTATCTGATGGTAAGAATAAGTCTTTACCTAACCCTTCTTTAAGCACTTAAATTATGTAAATTTTTGTAGTTTAGGAACTTAGAATTAGTATAGAAGTAAATTTTGAATGAGTTAAGTTTTGTGCAGTTAGATGAAGGTTTGTTATGTTATACTAATGCTATGGTTAAGTGCGCAAAAAGAAATGTTGTGGTTTGCGATGTCACAAGAAGATTTATGGTTGCAGGTTTACAAAATCAACTTTTTGGCATTTTAACAGCAAAATAATTGAATGCGATGTCAGATCGAGTAAATGCTAAGTATTAAAAGATTGAAATTGAAGTTATTATGATTATCAAGTGATTAGAAGTGATTTGGAGAGCGAAGAAAGAAGTTTGGAAGTGATTTGCAGAAGTTTGAAGCGTCGATCAAGCGAAAGCCCTAATTTTGTGAATTTAAGGTATTTATCTGACTAAGATCTTGAATTAGTTTAAGTAATCAGATATAATCATGGATGTGTCATTGATTCACAACATTAAGGATAAGAACATACCTAGAACTAAGAAAGATCCAGTTGAACCCTCAGAAAGAGATGCTAGTTTAGCTTTATCATCCGTACCAGACGGAGTTCATTTAGAGAATGTTAAAAGTTATCTTGGATGCAAATATGAAACCCTAAGGGAGAGTAATTTTAATGGTGAATATCAAAAATTGTACAACAAGGATATGTCAGTGAAACAAGGTTATGAACATCTAGAAAATAATGAAATCATTAAGTACTCTATGAAATATGAATTTGATGATGAGGAGTGTACTAAGATCATTTTGAGTAGGATACATAATGGTAAATTTTGGTTAGAAGACAGAGTTATTGACATAACTGCAGACCTAATTCATGATGTGACTGGATTATCAAAAGTTGGTGCAATTCCATTGAATGAGAAAAATATGAGAAAGATTGTGATTGGTAACACCGGTTCAATATACAATGGCAGAGGTATAGTCATTAGTAAGATTAAGCAAGATGATGTAAGATACTTGTGTAAGATTTTGACAACAAAATTGTGTGGAAGTTGTGTGTGTGAAAATTGTACCTGATCTGTAGACACAACACTTCAGTAAAACATTAGAGGTTAGCTATAATCAAAATCGTGCAAAATTGAAATCTAATCTAACCAAGTGATTTACTGCCTTCTAATAGGTGCAAGATTAATGTTCTCATATTTTTATCGAGATCAGTGACCTAGACGACACCTAAATGAAGGATTTGAATGCAAAACTGATATGAAATATGAATGCAATTAATTTATTTTTTTGGTATTTTCTATGCAATAAGATGAAAAATGAAATGAATATGTGCTAATATGAAAATTGATCTATGATATGCTAAATGATCTAACAATGATATGAAAATGAATCTAAATGAATGTAAACAAAACAAATTGATCTCACAATAGCCTTGATTCACAATAAGCTTTGATTCTCTAGATGTTGATTCTCCAGCATAAGTTTGCACAATTATGAGATGAATTATGAAGAGCTGAGCCTTGATTTTATAGAAATCCAAGGCTTTAGAGGTGCATGGATAAAAGCCATAAATCACTCAAATAACTCAGGTTGATTTTTGAGTTATTTTTAAATAAAAGATATTTAATTTATAAAAACATGCAAAAGCTAAGTTTAACTCAAATTAGAAGTTTAGATCAACTTTAAAACTCAAAAATGATGTTGAGTTCCAAAAAGTCAATAACTTGCATTGATTTTTTGATTTGGAGTTTAACTGCTCTTTGATTGTGTACATGGATAATTATGAATTAATAAATAAATAAATAAAGTGATTTATTCTCAACTTAACTGATTTTTGAAAATAAAACAATTGATTTATGGGTTAATCAATCATTTAATCAAAATTTTATTCAAAAATAATATCATTAATTATGACAACTTGCTTTAATTAATTAAATAAGAATTTAATCAATTAATAATAGGAATTTTGATTTATTGTCAAATTTAAATAATAATACTTAGGAATAAATACAATTAAATAATTAAGTGGTAGAATTAAATCTAATTAATTTAATATTGAGAATATTCAATTAATCAAACTTTATGATAAATGTGATTTATTGCCAAATAATTATAAAATTAAAGATAATTATGATAAATAGGAATATTGCTAGGAATATTCCCCGATGCAGAATTTAAGATAATCAATTAGGATTCGATGATGTTCAGATGTGCCTTAGGTTAGGACTTCGATGTCGATTTCATTTGATATGTCGTTGTAAGAGGTTAATGAACCTATAGCCCATTTTTGGGGTATTACATTTTGCCCCTCTTTGAATTACTGTGCGAAGCACAGTGGTTCAAAGACAGTCTGTGTATGATGTTTGAAAGTGATGTTTGATATTGATATTGATATGAGATAGAAACTGATTGAAAGATTTGATATGAAGATAATAGGTCCTGAATGACCAAAGATAATGTTCATTGTAGTAGCAATGAACCGAGGATTGTGAAAAAAAGTGTCAAAACACCTGATTTCGAACCTTATAATTGCGAAGAAGTGAGTGACCGGTTGTAATACCTCCCGTAGTTTCTACTATTACTGAGACTATGATTTAGTTGATACTATTTTACTTTAGTTGATTAGACTAGACATATGTTATATTTATATTGTGGTGTGTTATTTGACGATTATGCTTTGGAGGTTAATTATCATGTTTAGATCTGAACCAAAAATATTATGCGATGGTTAATTTAAGTAATTATGGATTTTATATGATGTTTCAATGCATGTATTAATTGATGTAATTTAGTTGATTATTTGTATATGGTACTTACCCCATACCCGCATGTGTATGGTATCATGTTTATTACTTTGTATGCTTTCTTTTCTATTTGACGTGCCTATATGGTAGAGGAGGAGGTGTAGTTACCTGCATTGAGTCGGGTCCACACGTCCTAGCCATCCCTATCATTGTCTGTTGTTATGTCTATATATGCACATGTACATGCAGTGGTTTTATCCAGGTTGTAGGTACCGGGCATCCACTTCCTTGGCTTGACAGGATGAGCGTGCCCTTATTATGTCTCAATGGCGGAGAAGGGGAGTTAGCACTCAGGCCAATCCCCTAGCCTAACCTAATCATCCTAAAACCACAGATGGAATCTTACTTGACTTACCTGATTCGAATTCATTCTGGCAGAACGAATCCGATATATATTTTCCCGATTGAGCATGATATTGATCTTAGGTGTTGTTCCATGTTGGTGTCGTATTTTGACCTTGTGGATTGAGGTCTGATTTCTGATAGCTATTTATATTATGTTGGCATATTGGTAAATATAATGTTATTAGTATGGTATAGCATAATCAGATATATATGTTTCAACTAAGTCTTTTATAATAATAATATTATTAATTGTATATATATATATATATATATATATATATGTTTATATAGATACAACTTATCATGGAATTTTGAAATATTAGAGTGATATGACCTAATTCATAAGAGGAAATAAAATGAAAAGAAATTTATAATTTAAAAATTGATATATTTTATTCCCATAAATGGGAGGTTGACTTGAATAGTAGGGGGAAAATAATAAAATATTTCTCCCCTACTTTTCAAGCCAATTTAGAGGAAAGGAGAGAGAGATTGTCATTACTTTTGATATGCAAAATTTAGAGGAGAGAATAGAGGGAGAAGTGAAGGATTGAGGAAGAGAAGAGAGGAAGAGTTGAAGGCAAGATAGGAGCTGATTTGGAAGCAGCTGAGGGTTCAAGCTTGTGGATTGGAGAGGTATTCTCGGCTGGACTTCATCAGCCTGCTTGTTGAACTAGGTAGGATTTGAGTTCCCTTAATATGTCCTAAATTAGTTTTCAATCTTTCCATCAAATAAGAGGATACACTTATCTTCTCAAATGTGGTGTGAAGCAATAAATAAATGAGATTTTAGATTTCAATGTGAGATTTCAAAACCACAGACATACAAACCTCTCTAAATTTAGTCATTAGTGGATCTAAATTTGAAATAGACAAAACTTGTTAGTTCTTAACACAACAAAATTGGTTATGTTTTGATCCAATGTTGCCACAATATTCATTTAATAGATCAAATTATAATTCTGAATGGAAGGAATTAGTAAATTAAATTGGCAATCTAATTTGGAAACAAATAATATTATGCACGGGATAGCAAAATAAACCAAGTCTTGGAGGAGAAACAAGCACAAATAAAACTAAGTCTTGAAAACAAATACATACTTCCAGCTTGCTGGAAAATGTATGAGGAAAAGAATTTCCATTCATTCAAAAAAACACAAACATTATTTTATTATATTTCTGCCACCCTAGCATTTAAATTAATAAACAATTTGCTTATAAGAAACAATCTCAAACCATACCTTTCCAACTCCACAAGGTGGGCCCCACACCATGTCTTGCATGTCACATTTTAAAGTATTAAATAAATAATTAAATGTTTATTTTAATCTGCAAATGAGGGTATAGTTATTGGGTGATGGGAAGGGTCTAATCTCATGTCTCCTCACCCACTTAAATACTTCAACTTCCTCCTAGCTCGCACCCCCACCTTGGAAAGAAATAAATGATTTATTAAACTTGTTTCTTTTCACCTTTTTAGGTGATGTCATCACCCTTTTTCCCTTGCCTTGTACGCAGGTCTTTAGGAATGTAAGTTAATGTTGTTTGAAACAAGGAATGGAATGTATTCAATAGTTTAGGTGGCTCTTTTCTCCAAACTGGCATCCATCATCACTCCACCCCATGCCTTGTCCTTGGTCAAAGCACTCTCCAATCAAAGTAATGATTTCTCAGGCCCTTTTAAGCATGAGGAGGCGTCCACCATTCCTTTCCTACTTGCAATTTAAAAATATGTTTAAAAGCACCCCTTTGCTTGGGCACCATTCCTTGGGGGTTGGGCTTTGTGATTTGATAGAAGCCTTGGGGAATGTGGGTGGGGTCCCCTAGGCATAATATCTAAACCCCATGATTCTTTTTAAAGTTTCAAATTTATGACAGATTATCTTGACTTGCTTGGACGCCACTTTTGATGTAATTGCTGATTTAGTGGGACACTTGGCATTTGCCCCTTGGGTTATGTGGATGACTTGTGTGATAGGTCATAGGGGTTAATAGGTATTAGGCTATTGAACTTTAGAGTAGGTAATTAGATTGTCTTAAGCTAGATTAGATGTAATAAGTAATCAATTAATAGGAGTGGTTTAAATTAATAATTTGATTTGTTATTTATTTGAATAATGTAATTTTTAATTGTATATGAATTATTGTCATCAAACACTTTATTAGTATTATTATTGAATTCATTGAATTATCATTTAGTTTTTAACTAAGGGGATTTAACTATAATTACGACTTTGCAATCTTTTGTGTAATTAATATTTAGATTAATTTTGGCTATAATATAACTATCTTGTGGTCTTTAACTTTAGACATTGCTTTCATAATCAATATATCTACCTTGTCATCTATGATAAATTAACGAAGACATTATTCAATAAATGCCTTTGAAATATTCTTCACATGATAGTAAACCTTAGGATGAATAATAACGTCCTCATTAACTCAAGCTTTTTTAGGCATTGTTAGTGTTATCAACATGGCCATTTTATTGTAGTCATGATTATTCTGATTGGTGTGATTAATTGGTGTGAGCAAACTACATGTTAACATGATTCTTATGTTCTTGCTTATCTTACGACATGTTAATTACTTGTGTAAGATGTTCTCTTTGCGTATACTATTTGTGCATGTAAAGTACACTGTTAATATAGTTGATTTGCATACGGGATTAGAAGACCAACTAGGGGGTTAAATCCAGAGGCTGGGTATATGTTGTGGATATCAGTTATTTATGTTGTGGAATGATTTATGATACAATGTGGAATTTGTTTTCTATTGCTTGATTGAGGAAGTGTATATGTGAAAACATGATTGGGATGTCTATTCGATCTTTTTGATTTAGTACCTCCTGGTGGATTAATTTGAGTTAGTGGCCAAGTGAGTAAATGTTTTGATTTGTAAATATGATTTATTTGGTTATCTATTTATTGGAGCTTATCTTGATTTATGTGGCCACAAACCAGGATGGGTGTTGATTGGAAAACTAGGGTAGGTTATCTAGATGTGATGTAGGGGGTGGCTTGCAATAGATCGCCGAGGCCCACAAGTGGCTGATGGATCATCCATTGTCAAGTTTCTTAATTACAATGATAACATTATAAAAATTGATCTAGTTAGGAAAACATTAAAAAGATAATTTGTGATACTTCGCCCATGCCTTGAGTGTCATCGGTTCAGTGAGGAACCTTCAAGACTAAACTCAAGGGTGGATCATCGATATACTTGTCTTCATGAGAGATATCGATGCCACGTAGGATCACTTGAGTGCCATCGGTTCAGTGAGGAACCTTCAGGACTAAACTCAAGGGTGGATTTGCGTGATGACACCTTCCTACTCACACCGTAGATATCCTACATAGATTAGTGCCTGTGGTAACCTATATATCCTCTTGTTCTAGAGATATCTTTCTAGGTGGTGATTGGGATTGGTCCTTAGTATGTGCGTGGGCCTGGTGTTATCTCCCTAGCACGGTGGGGTGGACCTCTAGGTTCCACATGGTCGGGAGGTAGTGTACTTCTCCATTGAGACTATTGCGGATATCCTCCATCACCTGATTGTACACTTGGACCAATCTATCACATTTGTTGCAGATTTATGTACCCAGTTATTAGAAGATATTATCTTGTACTTGTAGGAGATTTCATTTGATTAGTAATGATCCCTACATGGATCCATGATGTATTTTGATATTTGTAAATTGTATTAAATATCACCGCATACCCTATGATATGTGTAGTGGATGTAGGTGATCATGCGATGTAATGTTATATTGGTTCAAGAGATGTATTTAATTTTATTATGTACTTAAAATTTCTTTAGCATTTGATCTTGTTAGCATAGTGTTAGTTAGACGACGTAATACTACGTCAGGGACCCTTGAGAATGAAAAAGGAATGATGTGTTTATTCAAACTGATGTATGTAGAGCAATGTGATGCTTTATTCAATGTGCGTGTTAACATTAGTAAACAAAAAAAATTTTGGTTGCATAACTTAGCATAATTTTTAGTGTTAATCTCTTGGGTTCCCTGGCGGGGTGTTACACCGGTTCTAGACTCAATTGTCTTAGCTGAACTAGCAAGTATCACATCCAAACCCTTTAGTTGCTGAAGAACCAAGGAAAGAACACTAATGAACCAATGGTTGCAAAAACTGATACAGTTTACAAGATTAGGAGAATACCAAATTGATATGGATCTTGATGAATTTGATATGCCCCAAGTGATGATAGATTTGCCCCGAGCGATGAGGTCTTTTTTGATGAATCAGTAACTAGATGTGGTTGTTGTCTTGATTATTGAGGAAAGATATGATTTCAGCAAAGATATGATTTCAACAAAGATATGATTTCAAATTTGATTACAAACTTTGAATGATGTGTAATACCATGCCCCCTTCTGGATTAAAATCAAAATCTGACAATAAAAGTCAATGTTAAATGGTTTAGAAGCATGTTTATTGATTTGAAAAGTGGTTATACATGTTTGAGAATGCATTCTGCATCGTTTAGAGGTCCTGGAGACCAAGTTTGACCAGGTTGAACCATGAGTTGACATAGTTGACCAAGTTGAAATTTCAATAGTTTGATGTAAGATAATCAGTTAAGCTAAATATTGGATTTCTGTGATGATTGAAGGTCGATTATACAAGTAGTTAATAATATAAACAATCTCAGATTTTCATTTTGATCCTGAAAAAGGATTCTACTTGTTGTTTCATTGGAGGAACCTTCGTGTAAGATTCAACTCTTGTTAGATTTGAAGATGCGATTTGAAGAATCGTTTAAGCATTGAAGTTCGTTTAGCCATTGTGAGATCCTGCAAATATGCAAAAATGCAAAGAGACATGTAGTATGAAATGCAACCTAAGACCTAGGACTTAGTCACTGATCATGTGTCAATTTGTTATCATCATTGAACTTTTAGGTAATTGGATAAATCAATACAATGCCCACTAGCTATGAAACCATAGATATATGAATATCAATTTGTATGCGCAAGAATCAATACAACACCCACTGGCTAGGCAACCATGAACATATGAATATTGATTTTGTTTTTGAAATGTCAGATTAGATATAAGCACCAAGGCACAAATGCTAGGATGACCTGAATATCATGTCCATTTTGATATAGCGATTTGTATAAGCATCAAAACATAAATATCGTGATGAAATGAATATGCCTTGCGGTACAAACACATCAAACAATCAAGAGATCATTCTAAATCCGATGTGAATTACCCATAGTGACCCTTTATCGTTCACATCCTTAGGTAAGATCATGTTTCATAGGAGGAGAAAGAACTCACTCAAAAAGACAATTGTTAGATCAAACTTCCTTGAATCTTCCAAGTATCAATGGTCGAGGTACGCATGGCCATCCAATTCAAGATAGAGGCTCTTATAGTCAGACACCATTTCAATCCAGAATTTCCAAAGATGTTAGATTTTCACATACAAGCAGAAGACAAAGAAAAGATTATGCCCCTAGTCATTACTCTCTAAATCCTATAAAGGACATCATCGAAGAGCTTGAAGGGACACAATATGCAAAAATCTCAATGCAAATCAGTAAGCATACAAGGAGATAAAAGCATGAAAAACACAAATTGTTTTCAGTTTGATGTTTGATTGCGTTGTTGATGCAAAATACTTTCTGGAGACAAGACTGACTGACTGACTCACATGAAGCTTCAAAGGATGCTGACTAGATATGATACGTCTAAGATATACTGGAGGCTATAGGAGTTGACATTGATTTCCCCCAAGTGTTAAGCATTGATAGGATACAGACGCTGGAGTAGATTGGTGTACAAACTGACTTATTGAAAAATTGGAAATGCATAAACAAACTGGGAGATATGTACAAACTAAAGCAAGACTGAAAGCTAGGAAAGACCAAGATTGCGCTGATAGATGGAGCATTTTGAAACAAGTGGCGCCTGTTTGCTAGGTTTTGACCATCTTGGCAGAGATTCTATTTTTGCTACCAAGGCGCCTGTTTCCAGGTTTTCACCAAGGCACTTTTTTTTTTTCTCATTTTTTTGCATTTTGCATTTTTCAATTTTTTTAAATTTTTGATATTTTCTAATTTTTTTTGTGAATCATCAAGGCGCCTATTGCTAGGTTTTCACCAAGATGTTCATTTTTTCAGGACATTTTACCATAGACTGAATGCCTTAGGCATAGAATTTCTTCAGATGGAGAGTGTTGATTGGTTCTTGGAGCTGTTCTCCTTCAGTCATTGAGAGTTGATAGGCACCAGAGCCAAAAGTAGCAGTGATTACAAAGGAACCCAGCCAATTGGGTTCAAACTTCCCCTTGCATTCTCGATGGGATTGATTTTTAAGATTTTCTCTCAAGACTAGATCACCAACCTGAAATTCTCTGTGTCTAACTTTCTTGTTGTAGCCTCTAGACATTCTCTTCTGATATACTCTGAGATGATCATACGTTGCTTGTTTGCACTCATCTAGTAGTTCAAGTTCTTGCAACCTAGACACTCTATAGTCATCATCAGTTACTAGACCATGCATTCTGATTCTTAGTGATGGGATTTCAACCTCAATAGGTAGTACCACCTCAGACCCATAAACTAAAGCGAAAGGCATAGCCCCTGTAGGCATTCTGATACTTGTTCTGTAGGCCCATAGAGCTAGATTAATCATGAGATGCTAGTCTTTGCTAGTTTTGTTTACTGTTCTGTGCAAGATCTTCAATAGATTTTTGTTGGAAGACTCTGCTTGGCCATTCCCTTGTGGATAGTAGATAGAAGACCAATGTTGGGTGATCTTGAATTTGGCACATAGATCATCTAGGTCTTTATTCCTGAATTGCCCACCATTATCTATGATTATGGAATGAGGGATCCCATATCTGCATATGATATAGTTCAAGATGAACATTGATATATGCTTTCCAGTTGCTTGTGTCAAAGAGACCGCTTCTACCTATTTTGTAAAATAATCTGTGGCTGTGATAATATGGGTATGTCCATTAGAAGAATGAGGATGAATCATCCTGATAAGATCAAATGCCCATTGATGGAAAGGCCATTGTGTAGTAAAGGGGATTAGATCCCTCCATGGGGCATGAATTAAGTTGCCATGTACTTGACACTTTTGACAATTCTTAGCAAATTTGATAGACTCTTTCTCCATTTCAAGCCAATAGTACCCAGCCCTAATAAGTTTTCAAGCTAGTGTTAAACCGTTCGAGTGTGACCCACAAATACCATCATGGACTTCCTCTAATGCACGTTGAGACTCTTCCCGTTCTAAACATCTAAGTAGTGTACCATCTAGACCTCATTTGTATAGGTTGTGACCAATGATGACATATCGAGAGGCATTATGAATAAGGTATCTCTTTTCATGGCAGTTGAAGGTATTGGGAATGATTTGGTCTTTGAGATAGGAAAATAGGTTTTTGTATCTGGATCAATCATGACCTACAATAGTGCAGATCACGCGGGTTTCAGGGGAATCATATGCAGGATAAGATAGTGCTTCCACCAGGAACTCATAGCGTAGCTCATGTTCAGGCTGTTGTAATAAAGTAGATAATGTTGCCATTGCATCGGCAGCCTTGTTCTCCATTCTAGGAATTTTCTCAAATGTGATAGATATGAAATATTTCTTAAGATCATCTACCATTCTCTTGTAAGGAATGAGCTTTTCATCTTTAGTTTGGTACACATCATCGACTTGATGAATAACAAGTTGAGAGTCTCCATGAATGTGTAGCTTTGTTACTCTCCATTCAATTGCTATTTTCATACCATTCAAAAGGGCTTCATATTCTGCAATATTGTTTGTGTAGGGGAACTTTAGTCTGAATGCTTTTGGGATGGAGTATCCTTGAGGAGTTATAAACAATATGCCTGCTCTAGATCCATTCTATGTATAGGAGCCATCAAAGAACAATTGCCATTCTCTAGAAGATAGGTGCATAATAGAGGAGTTTGGAAATTCCATTTGCATTGGTGTGTCATCAAACATGGGTGCATCTACTAGTTGATCAGCAATAACTTGACCTTTTATAGCTTTTCTTTCAACATATTCAATGTCAAATTCACTTAGAAGCATGACCCATTTAGCCAATCTACCTGTGAGGGCAGCCTTGCTGAGTAGGTATTTTAGTGGATCAATTTTTGCTACTAGATGCATGGTATGAGCTAACATATAGTGTCTCAGTTTCTGTGAAGCAAAGATCACAGTGAGACAAGCTTTCTCAATCATAGAATAGTTCTTTTCATATGCTACCAATGTTCTGCTTATATAATAAATGGCTCTTTCCTTTTTGTCTTCATCATGTTGCGCTAGCAATGTCCCCAGTGATGTGGCTGTTGCAGAGACATATAAGATCAATGGCTTCCCATGAATAGGAGGCATCAAGATGGGAGGATTGGATATATACTTCTTGATATGGTTAAAATTCTTTTCACACTCCTCATTCTATGCAAATGTCACACTTTTATGTAATGTTTTTGTAAAAGGCTATGATATGTCCGCTAGCTGTGATATGAATCTTCTGATAGATTGAACTCTTCCTTGCAACGTCCTCATTTGACTAATATTCATGGGAGGTTGCATCTCTATTATAGCCTTGACTTTAGCTGGATCAACTTCAATGCCCTTCTTTGAAACTATGTATCCTAAGAGCTTTCTAGAAGTGACACCAAAAGCACACTTCTTAGGATTTAGTCGGAGACTAAAATTTTCCATTCTGTCTAGGATCATGCTCAAGTCTTTTAGATGTTCAGTTCTGATCATAGATTTTGCTAATGTGTCATCAACATAAACTTCCATGGTTCGATGCATCATGTCATGGAAAATAGATGTCATTGCTCTTTGATATGAAGCACCAGCATTTTTAAGCCCAAATGGCATGACATTCCAATAGAAGGTCCCCCATGCACATGTGAAAGTAGTTTTCTCTTGATCCTCTAGAGCAATTTTTATTTGATTATATCCAGAGAAACCATCCATTAAGGAATACATCTCGAAACCCGCAGTCATGTCCACTATCATATCAATGTTAGGTAGTGGAAAATCATCCTTAGGGCATGTTCTATTCACATCTCTAAAGTCTGTGCACACTCTGATTGACCCATCTGGTTTAGAAAAAGGTACAATATTAGAGATCCACTTTGCATAGTCAATAACTCAAATGAATCTGGCATTTAGGAGCTTCTCTAATTCAGCTTTTACCAAGAGTGCAACATGAGGATGCATCTTTCTCAATTTTTGCTTGACAGGTTTGGCATTTGGAGCTATAGATAAATGATGCATTATAAGATTAGGATCCAATCTGACATATCTGAATATTTCCATGCAAAGTTGATCTTCTTCTCTGTTAGGAATGTTGTAAATTTTTGCTTCTCTTCTTCTGATAATGATTGTGCTACATGTACCAATTGTGGTTCCTCTGTTGTACCCAAATTGATGGATTGAGTGGGCTCAATTAGAACTGGAGATCTATCCTGTAAATGACTTGGAAGGACATCAAATATCTCATCCTTAGGCACCTCAGAGAGGTTTTCACCTTTGTATACATCTTTTATTTTTACTTTTGTAGGTTCTGAGACTACCACAAAGTGGTTTTCACCCTCAGAACTCTTTTTCTTATTCTTTTTATTCTTATTTTTTTGACTAAGATATTTGATGTCCGACTCGGTCATGCTGACGCTTGGTTCATTGATGGAAGTACTCGGAGGCTCAACTACATTTAGGTAGCAAGCAAGGGCATAGTCATTCGGGAAGATATAAATACCATGGCTTGGATTTGTGGAGGTTTGAGCAATAAGTTCTGGATATTGGATAGTCAAAGTAGGGAAAGATTGGGAGTTAGTGTTTACGAATATGGATCTATCATCATTGGTCCTAACCCGATGCTCGAGTTTAAAGGTGATATTACAACTTAAGACATTCAATTCAGGAATAGGCTCAATGTCATCGTGGGAGTTCAATTCAACCATAGGTAGATCAGACTCTATAGGTTCATCATTTCACTCTAGACTCACATTGGGATTAGGTACATATTGGTGAATAACATCAAAATGTTTCTCTGTAATAAGCTCATCTTCATCTGGTTTTGGAATGGCTCCCCATTCATAGTCATTTGATTTAGCTTCTAATTTAGGATCTCTAGGAAATCTTAGAACATGAGTAAAGTCGGGGTGAATACCCCAAGAAGGGTTACCCTCAGATTCTGATTTGAATTCATACTCATGGGAATCTATCTTAGAATCACTACCACTTCCCTCTTCTTGATTATTTTCGAGATTAGTTGGTTCTTGTGTTGCAACTATCTCTTGATTGATAGTAGGTTCTTATGTTTCTACCACATTAATTCTTTTGATTAGATCATCTTTATCATCAAGAAGGTCTTTGATTTCCTTAGGCAATTTTTCATAGGGGATGAGTTATGAGCTGTCTGAATCACTATCTCATGGTTCTGTTTCTTCTTTCTTAAGAAGAGGTTCTCTTGGTGCGATCTGCTCTATGACATGGGAACAATTACCTTTGAGGTGATATGGTTTCTTCTTAAATCCTAAGCCAACTTTGTTTTTATTTTTTCTACTAGTATGTGGGAGAGGTACCTCAAGACCTTTTCCTCTGATTCCTAGAGGTCCTTTACCTGAATATCCCATCTTAGCTATTAATTTATCTCCTGGACCATACAACTTAGAAGGGAGTTTGGATACTGTAGAGTCACTAGTTTGAACAACTTGAGATTTAGGTTCGTCTCTATATAGCCATGATAGCATAGCTTCATCCTCTTCATATTCTTTCTTGGATACTTATTCTACTACAAAATTCTTTTTATATGCTTCAAGAGGTTCTTTAGAGTCTGGTTTGGATTGTTTCAAAGATTGCCCATAAGACTTAGGCAAGATAGGGAGAGATGTAAAAGATAAGACTGGCTCGATAGTATATTCTCCCATACTATTTTCTTTGATATTAACTTCTTTTGCAAGATCTTCCATTTTAGATGTGGATGCTTCTTTAGTTGGTTCAATGGAAGATTCTCTGTTATTAGGTACAAGCTTATCTGCACTTTCTTTCAAGGTGTTGCAAGTTGTATTCAGATCTGCGAGGATAGTAACTATGTGCACAAAAAGTGTGACACTTCTGTGAATCCTTGCATGCAAGGAGACTCAATAATGAGTCCTCGCAAACCGACTCACAGCTCTCTATCCGAGCAGAGCATGGAGTGATATTATGGCCCTCAGATTGACCCAGTTACCCATGCAAATACAAACCCGGAACGAGAGATTCAAAGATGAATAGCAAATCCGCTAATCTCCATGAATCTTGTTCATGCATGCGAATGAAAATGCAAGCTAATCTAGATGATAGCAATGCAATGCTTGAAAATAAATCTAGATTATGATAGAAAATAACAATGCAAGAACCTAATCTATGAAAGTAAATATGAAGTTAATTTAAATGAAGATGTAAGTGATAAAAATCTATATGAATTTCAAAGCTCTGTGAAAACTGGCAGCATAATGATGATATGAAAATTCCGGATCCTTGTTGAGAAGGAGAGGGCTCTTTTTATAACAAATTATGGATTTTAATGCAAATCTAGAAGCAATGTGGGATAAATGAAAAAGGGGAAACAAATGACGTTTTTAGCAAGTTTGTAGGAAAATAGAATTCTTTTTATTTTATTTCTCTTATTAATCAATTTGTTTCTTTTTTTCATCACAAGAGATATTTGAGAAGATATTTTATTTATTTAATTAAAAAGAATAATATCTCTCCTAATTAAATAAAATAAAATTATATAATTTAAAGATAAATATTAATGAAATAAAATAAAATCATTTAATTAAAAAATGAATTTTAATTAAATAACCTTATTTCATTTAAGGAATATTTATTTCAAATAAATAATGTTATTTTATTTATTTAAAAGGGATTTATTTTTCTTAATTAATTAAATAAAATTAATGAAATATTCAAACCTTAGGAAGAATTGAGATGATTCAAATAGTTACGATTTGATCAAGTACAGTATTGATTCAGGAATTGATATTTGGTAAATTGAATAAATGGGGCCCAAAGTCTAGGCGACCATTTTAGGGTGCATACATTTGCCCCTCTTTGACTAATGTGAGGTCGACTTGGGATCACATGCAGTCAAAGAATGGAATTGAAGTGTGAGATTGATTTGGGATCACAAAACAACCCAGATGTGTGTTCAATGGATGGGAACACATCAGGACA
The DNA here is from genome assembly GCA_027943335.1 of Chamaecyparis obtusa. Taxonomy (NCBI): domain Eukaryota; kingdom Viridiplantae; phylum Streptophyta; class Pinopsida; order Cupressales; family Cupressaceae; genus Chamaecyparis; species Chamaecyparis obtusa. The sequence continues at coordinate 991,932 of BSBK01000269.1, read as the reverse complement.
TAGATAGGCAGATTGAAAAAGACAAGGCCAACACCTGTGAATAGGTAATTGTCAAGTCTCAAATAAGAGATAAGAATCTCAACCAAGGTTGCCCCAAGAGAAGCAATTGATAAATTTGATAAAGCTGAATCAAGCATTGAAGTTTGGTAGGTATTGCCCCCTCGTGATCGAAATCGAAATGAGATAGAGGAGAAACAGTAAATTGATAAATTTGATCAAATCGAACTAAAGATAAGGTTCTTGATGTAAAATGAAAAATATAAGAATCACAGAACCAAGGTAGATCAGCAAGAAAATTATGCCCGTAGGTTGAATTAGAAGACAAGAAGTGGGGTGAAGGCGAATGGAAGATAGAAGTTTGGAAGAAATGGAAAGAAATGGAGAAAAGAAAGAGAAATTGCCTTGAGAAAGAGGATGCATCAAAATCAATCAACTGTTTAAGATTGGGAATTTCGATTGAGATCACGAAAGAAGATAAGGAAATGAAGAATGTGATCATAGTTGACTGAAAGTCCACAAGAAAGATGAAGGAAACCCTCTCAAACTCATAATGCAGCCTAAAATTGCAAATTTAACATGAAGCCTAAATAATGCAAGCTATATGAAAATGTAAAGGTGTACTTGCAATAGGGTAACATAGGTTTGGTTGTGTTCATCATTCATTAGAGAATGTAAAAGAACTTATTTTCATCATAGGGCCATTATTACCAGACATCGGACGATCACACAATCAACACTAGTCACAAACGCAACTATGAAGATATGAATGTGATTTAGATCAGGAATGTGGAAAGATTCTAACATGAGCATCAAAGACATAAAGGTCAAGATGACTACAATGTTAGCTTACCCAATTTAATGTAGCAAAACCATGCTCGCATGAAGGCATAAATGCCGGGATGACCATGAGAACGGTTGTGCAAAAATAGTCAAGGATGATGCCTTAAATCTCCGAAGTGTGTCAAGGAGACAACAAGAGACACTCAAGATAGTCAAGAACACACCCACAAGCAGAAAGCAAATAAAAATGTGCCCCATGCCCCAAGTCCTCTAGCTATGCATCATGGAGAGACTTATTAGACAAAGGCACTCAACGAAAATCAATAACAGTCAGCACACAAAGAAAATTTCATGACATATCTCAAGCATTAAGTGTTGCATTTAAAAATTTAAGTGTGTAAACTGATACTGAGTTCCGAGGATAAGGATCGAATGCTTGCTAGCTGGTAAGATCACATGACCAAACTGGATAAGACCAAACTGATAAGCGTTGAAAAACACTCGATGTCAGGAGTTGTGTTGAAAAACACAGTTGGGGTGGTGTTGAAAAACACCCTTTGCGAGGTGTCCTAAAGACAAGCATATCCAAGAGACCACAGATAACACAGTGATGCCCCCTAGACAAAGACAAAGACCAATTCCAAATCAAGGCAACAAGGATGAGGCATGATGGAGAAAGGCTAAGTGTCAAGGACGCATGTTAAGAAATAGGGGTGCAAAGGCCTCAAGTAGCGCCCGTTTCCAGGTTTTCACCACTTGGAAGAATTTTTTCAGGACTTTTTATAATTTTTATTTTTTTTTGTATTTTTGCTACCAAGGTGCCTGTTTCCAGGTTTTCACCAAGGCACTTTTTCTTTTTTTTTTTTTTTTTTTTTTGAATTTTTGATTTTTTTGGTATTTTTGGAATATATAATTTTTTTTGAGATACATCAAAGCACCTATTGCTAGGTTTTCACTAAGATGATAATTTTTTCAGGACATTTTTTGATTTTTAGAATTTTTTCAGCATCATATATGAATTTTTTTTTTTGGAATTTTTTCAGGATCAATAAGTATGTACAAAAGATGTCCCCAGATAGAACAGGCATCAAGGATAGAACTTCTTCAGGTGCAAAACATTGATAGGCTCAGGGAGCTGCTCCCCCTTTTCAGTAGATAGTAGATAGGCACCTGTACCAAAAGCCGCTGTGATAATGTAGGGTCCAAGCCAATTAGGTTCGAATTTGCCCTTTTGTTCTCTATTCTGTTGGTTCTTAGGATTCTCTCACAGGACAAGATCTCCTACTTGAAATTCTCTAGGGTGAACCTTTTTGTTGAATGCCTTGGACATCCGCTTTTGGTAAACCCTCATATGGTCAAATGATGCTAGATGCTTTTCATCCAAAAGTTCCAATTCTTGTAATCTCATGGCGCGATAGTCTTCATCTGTAACTAGACCTTTGAGAGAGACTCTAAGTGACGGAATCTCAACCTCTAAAGGTAACACTGCTTCAGCGCCGTATGTGAGGGCAAAAGGAGTAGCCCCAGTTGGAGTACAAATACTCGTTCTATAGGCCCACAAGGCCGGGTTTATCTGTAGGTGCCAGTCTCTACCATTCTTATGAACTGTTCTGTGTAAAATCTTGAGAATGGTTTTATTTGAAGCCTCTGCCTGACCATTTCCTTGTGGGAAGTAAATGGAGGACCAATGTTGCTTTATCTTAAATCTTTGGCAGAGTTGGGTAAGGTCCTTATTTTTGAACTGACCTCCATTATCAGTGATGATCTCAGATGGTACTCCATATCGACAGATGATATGGTTTAAAATGAATAAAGATATTGTCTTGCCTGAGGCAACAGAAAGTGGAACAACCTCTACCCATTTTGTGAAGTAGTCAGTAGCAGTGATAATGAACTTATGTCCACCTGATGAGTTGGGATGAATCTGCCCAACAAGGTCAAAGGCCCATCGCTGGAATGGCCAGTGAGATATAGAAGGAATTAGCTCCCTACCTGGAGCATGTATCAGGTGTCCATGTTTCTGGCATTTTTCACAAGACTTGGCAAAAGCTACTGCATCTATCTGCATCGTAGGCCAATAGTACCCCACCCTAAGCAACCTTCGAGCCATGGAAAGACCATTAGAATGTCCCCCACATATGCCCTCATGGATGTCAACTAGCGCTTGATCAGATTCCTCCTTTTCTAAGCACCTAAGAAGTGTCCCATCTAGACCCCTCCTATACAAATCACCAGAGATGAGGGAATGGTGAGAGGCGTTACGGACAAGGTTTCTTCTTTCAGATCGGTTAAATGTGTCAGGGATGATGCCATCACGGAGATATGAGTAAATAGCACCATAGCGGGAGGATTCATGATTGACAAGGGTGCAAATGACATGGTTTTCGGGTGAGTCAAATATGGGATGACGTAGCTCTTCCACCAGGAATTCATATCTGGACTCATGTTCCTCCAACTGAAGAAGTGAAGCAAGGGTGGCCATAGCGTCAGCTACTTTGTTCTCAGCCCTAGGGATTTGCTGAAAAGTGACAAAAGTAAAATACCGTCTTAATGAATCAACCATTTTTTTGTAAGGTATCAACTTGTCATCTTTTGTTTGATATTGCTCATTGACTTGATTAATGATCAACTGAGAATCCCCATAGATATGTAGTTCTGTGATATTCCACTCTATAGCCATTTTTAGTCCATTTGTTAAAGCCTCATACTCGGCTATGTTGTTTGTGCATGGGAAGAGTAACTTGTAAGATTTGGGAATAGTGTACCCATGTGGAGAGATAAACAACACACCAGCTCCAGAACCGTTTTGCATGTAGGAACCATCAAAGAACAGTTTCCAGGATCTCTCAGTCAGGTACATAATATGTTCATCTGGGAAATTGACTTGAATGGGAATATTATCTTGAATTGGGAAATTAGCCAGTTGATCTGCAATAGCCTGGCCTTTGATTGCCTTGCGCTCAATATACTCTATGTCAAATTCAAAAAGAATCATCATCCATTTAGCAAGTCTACCTGTGAGAGCAGCTTTACCGAGCAAGTATTTGAGAGGATCAATTTTTGCTATGAGGTGTATGGTGTGCGCAAGCATATAGTGTCGCAATTTTTGAGAAGCAAATACTACTGCAAGGCAAGCTTTTTCAATACTAGTATAATTGACCTCATAAGCAACAAGAGTGCGGCTAATATAATATATGGCCCTTTCTTTCCCTTGTCCATCTAATTGAGCCAACAATGCCCCCAGTGAAGACTCAGTAGCTGATACATACAAAATAAGAGGTTTTCCTGGAATGGGAGGCATTAAAATGGGAGGACTTGCCAAGTATTCCTTAATTTGATCCATGCTTTTCTGGCAATCCTCATTCCAGACACATTGAACACCTTTATGCAAGTTTTTGTTAAAGGGTTGTGCTCTATCTGCCAATTGTGAAATAAACCTCCTTATGGATTGAAGGCGTCCTTGAAGACTCCTCATTTGACTGATATTTTTGGGAGGTGGCATGTCTATAATGGCTTGGACCTTTTCGGGGTCCACTTCTATCCCTTTGGCTGAAATGATGAATCCCAGTAATTTTCCAGAAGTAACACCGAATGCACACTTTTTTGGGTTTAATCTTAGTTGAAATTGTTCCATGCGATCTAGAATTACTTCTAAATCAGCCAAATGTGTTCCTCTTTTCTTAGACTTAGCGAGGGTGTCATCCACATAATCTTCCATATTCTTATGCATCATGTCATGGAAGATGGTTGTCATAGCTCTTTGGTAAGTAGCTCCTTCATTTTTCAATCCAAAGGGCATGACATTCCAACAATAAGTACCCCATGCGCATGTGAATGCAGTCTTTTCTTGATCCTCAGGAGCGATCTTGATTTGATTATACCCAGAAAAACCATCCATCAAGGAATAGATCTCATAGCCTGCCGTCATGTCCACTATCATGTCTATATTAGGAAGTGGAAAATCATCCTTTGGGCATGCTCTGTTAAGATCCCAAAAATCTGTGCAGATTCAAATGGATTTATCATGTTTGGAAATAGGTACAATGTTGGAAATCCAGTCAGCATAGTCGATGGCTCTAATGAATCCTACACCAAGGAGCTTTTCTAATTCAGCTTTCACTAAAAGAGCTATATGAGGGTGCATTTTTCGCAGCTTTTGTTTGATAGGTTTCACACCTGGAGCTATGGACAAATGATGCATAATGAGATTAGTGTCCAACCCTGGCATGTCTGAATATGTCCATGCAAAATTAATTTTCTTCTTTTGGAGGAACTCAGTGTAGGCTTTCTTTTCTTGAGGCGATAAAGATTTAGCCAAGTGTACAATTTTTGGAGCCGCTTCTGTACCCAAATTAATAGCTTCTGTAGGTTCAACCAATACTGATGATCTGTCCTGAAAATAGCTTGGGAGACTATCAAGTACCTCATCCGTAGGTGCCTCAGAGAGGTTTTCACCTTTGGATACGTCTTTATTTGTTACTTTTTTTGGTTCTGACACCGCCACATAGTGGTTTTCACCATCAGAACTCTTATGCTTTTTTTCTTTTCTTTTTATCTTGTGACTAAGGTACTTGATGTCTAATCTGTCATGCTGGTAGCTGGTTCACTGGTGGAAGAGACTACAGGTTCAACAGCATTTAGGTAGCAAGTGATCTCATAGTCATTGGAAAATGTCAAGAGTTGAGGCTCTTGATGACGTTGAGACCAATCAATAAGGTTGGGATTAATGAGGGGTAGATTGATGTCTGGTTCAATATTAAGGATATAGGGGATGTCATCTCTGGTGACCGCAGAATCGGAGTCTGTCAAGTATCCCTCTAAGGTGTCTAAATCAAGATTCATCCCATCAAGTGAAGAATCATCTACTAATGCGACATGTGGGTTCGAATCTTCTAATCTAACACATGACTCATTAGCTATGTTGGGTTGAGTACTATAAGCATGAACAACATCCATATTCAAATCAACTATTGCATCTGAGAGTGAATCCCATTCATACTCATTTGAGTCTGTGTCTGAATCCTTGCTAGGATGTTTACACCAGCTGGGTTTCCTAAGCCTCGAGGTAGAAGCCTGGACATCTTCGAGAGTCACACCTTCTCGGATGAAATTTTTAGCATGTCCTTTAGTAGTGATTTGGTGTGTACTGGTAGTCATATTTTCTGAATCTCCCCAAAGGAGATTTGTTGAAGGAACCCAATCATCTGTCATGTCTTGTTGATTGGTCAAGTCTGGTACATATTCTGTGTCATCTTTGCTATCCCGCTTATCAGGAATGGGGACAGCGTGCTTGTTTTTCTTCATAAAGCCTAGGCCAATTGGTTTCTTAGACTTACGTCCAAAAAGATCATGATTAAGTGGTTCAGCTCTAGCATCTAATCTGTGGTTAAGAGGGCCATACCCTAGATAACCCATCTTTTTGACAAGAGTATATCCTCTCCCATAAGGCTTAGGAGAGGGGGAGAAATTTTCATTGTGCTGGTATTTCGCCTCTTTGTACATCCAATCTCGAATAGCTACTTCCTCTTTTTCATCTTGTATTGGTACTGAGGATTCAACAAACTTGTCAAATAGTGTCATTGCCGAAGAAGATAGTTTCATCTCCTGTGAAGGCTTTCCATAGGACCTAGGGGAAACAGGCATCTTTGCAAAAGAGTCAAGTTGATACCCCCCCATGCCAAGGTCTACTGATTTAAACTTGTCTTGACATTCTGTTAAAGTTGCTTGATAATCCTCTGCTTCTCGATTAAGAGGGACATGAACATTAGCTGAGATTGAATTAACTGATAAAGTGCTATCCCCTGGTATGCAAATTTCTACTCCATTGTAGGGGAACTTAACACACTGGTGGTAGGTAGACGGCACTGCCTGCATGTCGTGAATCCATGGTCTACCCAATAAAATGTTGTATGCAAGGGGTCCAGTATCAACAATTTGGAACAAGATATCTTTTTCAACTGGGCCAATCCTGACAGGAAGGACAGCTAACCCCTTAGAACTTCGTTCTGCCTCATCATAGGCCTTTATAGTGATCTTCTTTTTAGTGTCAATCACCTCCTCTGAATAGCCCAAAGTTTTTAACAAACTTAAAGTACAAATATTTAGCCCAGCACCCCCATCTATCAACACGCGCCTAACACGGGTTTTATGAATCATTACTTCAATGTGAAGGGCAAGATTGTGTGGATGGCTTAGGGATTTGCCATCATCTTCTGAGAAAGAGAGGTAATGTGGGCTAGTAATGTGATTCACCATGCCTTGAAATTGGTCTATATCTATGTTGTTGGGAACATTTGCTATGCGCAAAGCATCCTCAAGGATCTGTTTATGTCTAGGGGACAACTCTAGAAGCTCCAGTATTGATATTTGCGCTGGAGTTTTTTGTAGCTGATCTACAAGATTATAGTTTGGTTTGGGAGCAGTGGTGGACTTAGTGACATTCTTGGATGCCACTTGCTTGGGTTTATTGGATGGACCTGAATTAGGACCTCTAAGAATGATAGGACCTTGACTCCTAGTAACAGCATTCAGGGCTTGGGAAGATGACCTAGAATGAGGACCTCTCAGCACCACAACAGGTTCTTTGTCAAAGATAGGGGGAGAGTCATAACCATGTGGGTCCTTACTCCTCATCATGTTAACACTTGGCTCCACAACTTCAAGCATGTTTATCACATTTTCTGCCGCTGTATACGTGTAGTTGATAGCAACCTTGCCATCCTTTTATTTAGAGGTTTCCCCCTTGTCATACTTAGGCAATGGTTCTTTAAATGCTTTGTGATCAGCATTGGTATTTAGTCCATCCACCTTAAGTTTTCCACTCTCAATGAGGTCTTGGATAATGTGCTTGAGTTTCCAACAATTTTCAATGGTATGCCCAATGCCATTATGAAATATGCAGAAAGCCTTCTCATCCCACCAATGTGGCTTAATGTCAGGGATGTAATGTTTTGCTGGATCTTGTGGATGCACAAGATTATTGGCAATGAGCATTTTGAAAACATCCTCGTAAGAATCACCAAGCTTGGCAAATTGACATTTTTCCTTTTTAGGCTTCTCTTGATACCGTGGCTTGCTCTCTTGTTGAGGAGGTGCATTGAGCTTCATAGCTTGAACTACACTGGACAAGTGTAGAACGGCTTGATCTTTAGGTTGGGGAGCGTCTACAACTCCGTCATTGACAACTTGTTTGTTTTTGTTCCAGTAGGTGTTCTTCCCTTTATCCTTGTTGTTGTGCTAACCATTGTTGCCATTGTTGCTATGTCTGGTCAAAATGCCTTGTTCTTTGAGAACATCTTCAATTCAACATGCAGTTTCAATCATGGTATCGAAGGAATTGAAGACTATCTTTTTGATCTCATATCTCATTTCAGGCACCAAGTTATTAACAAGGATGTCAATCTTTTCATCCTCATGGATGGTCCTAGGATACTGAGAGCACTTTCTCCTCCACCTTTGCAAGAAGGTAACAAAGGGTTCTCCCTGATTTTGTTTCAAGTTGCATAGGTCCAACATAGTAACTGATCTTGATAGATTGTACGAGAAGTGTTGGACAAATCTATGAACAAGTTCTCTAAAAGTCTTGATAGGGGGAGTGATGTTGGTGAACCATTCCATTGCTTGTCCTTTAAGACTTCTAGGGAACAACCTCATCAAATAGGAATCATCCTGATGGAATTCAAAGCTCATAGTATAGAACTGGCGCACATGGTCATGTGGATCACCACTGCCATCATATTTATCATATTGTGGGAATTCCACCCTCTTTGGAAAATCTTTCATACTCACACTTTTGTCAAATGGATTAGGACAAATAGAGTCTAGTGAGAATGAGCTCTTAGGTTGCATCATTTTTTCCATCATGTGCTTCATTTGACGGATTTCTTCCTCTTCAGAGGGACTTTGCTTTTGTATTTTGTTGTCCACATCAAAATTATAAGGGACTCTGGCGCCCTTGTTGATTAGACTTTCCAAGAATTTATCTTTGTTTTGTTCCAAATACCTATCTACATACTGTTGGAAAATAGGCTCTTGTTGCATTCGCATAAAGTCTTGAGTATCAAGGTCATAATGTGAGCTACCACCTCCATGTTGGGAACCATGATGTGCATGTTGGGAGTGTGGTCTTGAGTTTCTAGGAGGGGTTTGTCTCCTATAGTGAGCATACTGAGAGGCCCTTCTTCCTCTAGGACTAGGAGATCTAGAAGGGGTTCGTGACCGCCTTCTACTTCGTGGTGTTCTGGAAGGGGTGGAGGGAGTAGAATTATTTCCACTGTTAGCGCCCCTATTGTTGAATTGAGTGTTTAATTGTTGGGCTAACAACCTATCTTGCTCCTCTTGGAATGCTTTTCTCTCTATGTCCAACAAGGCTCGTTGTTCCTCTTCGAGAAGCCTAAGTTTTTCTTCTTTTGTAGCTCATTCATTTTGTGCAACTTGTTTTTCTTTCTCAATTCTTTTTAGCCTCTCACTTGTATGCCTTGAGGCTGTTCGGAGTGGAGAGTTTGGTCTTGAATGTTTGTACAAATCATTGGTATATGTTGCATTGACATGAGCATCACCAGGTTCATTGTCTTGGTCTTCATGTTGTGACCATTGGTCTGGGTGAGCTCGTCTCTCATGCCTATCAGCTCGTTGATGTGCATCTAGGTACCTAGTGCTGATGGGGGGTGAACTAGGTTGAGCATCATGAGAGGAATTACCAAACAAAATCTTGTCTCTGTGTCTTTCATAGATATCATCAAGGGTTTGATCCATAGCTTCCCTCTCCCGTCGAGTCATGGTATAACTCATATCCATACCTGAGTGTAAAGGTGCTGAGGGGGTACTCAAATCACTAAAATGGCTCTTTGGGTCAAACCAGGTGTCAGACTTACTCCTAGGTGACTGGTCAAATATTGGTTCCTTTTCCTTGCTCTTTTGACGAGTTTGAACTGGGGGTAGTTGGTTGAAGACTATCTGAGGTCGCTTTCCTTGGCTCACTTGATATCTTGTTGTTACTGACATGAAAGGGAGAGTTCAGGAAAATAGACAAATCTAGGAAACGTCAATACTAGACTAGGATAGTAAAAGTTCTCTTGTCCGAGAGAAATAGTGAAGTAGAACTGTTGCAAGTAGGTGCAAACCAATACTGCCACAGAGGTGCTCAATTCTTGGGTGAATACCCTAGCACATATGGATCAGGAGGATGACTTACACAAAGTACTGAATTTGAATGTATGAAAATGGGTGGACAATGAGATTACTAGCACTCTCCAAGTGTGTTATCAAAGAGTCTGAAAATTTATCTATTTGACAGGAACAATTCCTAATTTGTCAATATCAAGCAAAATTTCTTATGGGATCAAGGATCACTAACTCAAAAGGTCAAGGGCACAAGAACCCTAAATACAGAACAGGTCTCTAGAACTGGGACAAGTCATTGAATCGAAGAACTCAGTATTTTAGTTTGTTGTTGATGTTCAAAGATCAAGCAAGTATATCAACAGATTTGTATCAAGCACATAAGACAGCAATCAGGGAGTTCAAGCAAGCAAGTGTCTTCAAACAATGAGCAAGGGGCAAAGCAACCTTGCACATGAACAAGAATAGTGACTTAGTATGCTACTCCTTAAAGATGCTACTTGTGTATGTTCTTGAGAATGTTTTAGTAGGCACTCAAAACACAACAACATCCTAGCAAGTTGTCTAGAAGGATATACATGGCTTTTCTAAAGGGCATCCTCGATATACGCAAGGTACGTGAGGCCCAAATCCGTAGATGAGAAGAATCAAAAATCACACAGCCGGGGGGAGACGGTAACCCAAATCTCCTCCTTCACTTCTCAAAGGTATAAAGTTCTTTGAGGCTTAGCCAAGAGTGAAATCTAACTCATTCCCAAGAGAGGTGTCTTTGGATTCACCTCCTGATATTTATACTCCGCCGAAACACGGGAGTTAAGGTCGTCCCTTGAGGTGATGAAATCCCCAAGCAGGCCTTCTAAAAATGAAAAAGTAAGTAATTCTCTATCAAAAAGTATTGAAAAGCACTAAAGGTGGAACACTTAACGCTTAGAGCAAAGATGAGGTGAGTCCACAAGGTGGAACACTTAACACCTCACACAAGCTACAAATGAGTCCACAACCTAGAAAAAAAGTGAGTTCCAGAAAGCACAGAAGGGTTGCCTAGTGGAACAATTAATGCTTATTTCCTATAGACCCCTCCCCTTTAATGTGGCGCTGAGATTGCAACCACAGGGCGGAAATGAGGGGCCGGCGGATTAGCGAGTCCAATAACCCAAAATAGCAATCTAGATCAATCACAAGTAATCTAAGACTGCTAATCAATAAGACTATTTTGATATTTGAAACCAAGAATTACTTAATGTTTAAAAGACAGGCATTCACTTTAAAAACAAACTTGCATGAAAGCAAATCTATGTTCATTTATTTCTCATTAAGAGCATAAAAGAAATGTGTTCTAGGAAAGCGTGTAACACTCAAGCCAGACACGAGAGCTTAATTTTATGCCCAAAACCAAATGTTCTAGAGATTTTGAGAATGTACCTTAAGTCCAAAGATCTGCAATTCACGATTTAGCACCTGTAAATGCCCAGAAGAAAAAAACTTAGTTCCCCTAAAAAAACAAACAAAAAGAGTACTTAAGAAACTAATTTAATCGAACAAATTTAATATAAAAAGATTAATTAACAAAACTAAAATTAAATTAAATTAATCTAATTAAAAAAACTAATCTAAAAATTTAAAAAAAAATTAAAATAAAATAAAATAAAATAAACTAAAAAAATAAAAAAATCTAAATTAACAAGATTAAAAAAAAAAATCTAACCTAAATTAATAAAATTAAAAAATCTAATGCAAAAAAAACAAAATTTTAAAAAAATCTAATCTAATTTAATAAAATTAAAAAAAATCTAATCTAAAAACAAAATTTAAAAAAATCTAATTTTATTTTTAAAAAATTAAAAAATCTAATCCAAAAAAACAAAATTTTTAAAAAAATCTAAGCTAAATCTAAGTTTTAACAAAATCTAAATAAAGAAAAAAAAGAACTAAAGCTACGTAAGCTAATCTAATCTAAAAACAAAATTTAAAAAATCTAATAAAATCTAATCTAATTTCATTGCAAACGTTGCTTTCCCTTTGCATATGAAAAGTCAATATAGAAAAAGCTTTCAGTCTTTCAGATTAAAGATTTGATACATGATACAAATCTGTTGCCGGTGGTCTTGGCTTTGTACGAGTCATGCATTTTATTCTTGTTAAAACAATCAATTCATTTTAGCCTGTTTTCTCTGACTAATGCATCAATCCAGACTTACGAATTGTTGAGAGAAAACCACAAATTTCAAATAGGAAACAGTTCAATTTTGGAGAATGAAAATGCAAAGCAAATTGCAGTAATGCCGACAAGAGGAGATGTTGAATGAATCGGGTATGTAATGAATTGGAAGAGGAGATGTTGAATGAATCGGGTATGTAATGAATTGGATTAGAGTTCGCTGCTGCTCCAAACCATAAGTCCTCTGCTGCTTCAAACCAGACCCTTCTGGAAACCCACAACCTCAGCACCCAAGTTGTTGAAGATTATTCAACGCTCAGAAGGAAGTCTCAAAATTGCGATGCTAAGACAATAAAATTCTCATCCGTTCATTTACACTGCATAGTATTAAAGAAACATTCAATTTGCAATAACACTGTTCGATTACATTTCAAAACATACTGGCAAAACTGATTTGGAAATGAAGAGTGTCATTTTTATTAAAAGGAACCGGAAACAAGAATTGGCGATTTTTGTATACAATGTTAAGGAAGACATCTTGTTAGCTTTGAAAAACCAGTTTGCTAAAAAGAGATTGCATGTAACACGACATTGGATTTCAGTTTTTTGCTTATGAATCAATCACATACAAAGGTTAGCGTCATAAGTGTGCATATTACTATGCAAAATAATAAGTTTCCCTTAGACACACTGTTCGGTTACATTCCAAAACACATAGTTCCTAGAATTTCACGTTTATGATCATCCAATCTGCATGTTTATAGAAACAAATATCTTTCTAGAGCTTTTACTATAAAGGCGTCCTGTTAAAACATCAACAAAACAAAATGGACTCTAATGGTTCAATCCCGTAATACTGTTATACTGTAATAAAGATCTTCTATCAAAATGCAAACATTAAACACTTTGAATACAACTTCACACTCCAACATAATTTAATCCATCAATACGTAATCAGTAAAGAATTTCAGAGCAGAGTATTACGAATCAGAAATGTGAAAAATCTAATAGTAATACCCAATATGAAAGAAAGATGTGCTTATGCTTTGAGCGTTCAGTTTATACACTTTTCAAATAGGAATTCTGCGATGTAATTGTGCAGATTTGTTGGATAGAACAAATGCAGCTAGTTACTTTGTAGCTGTCCAAGTTTTAGTTGAGCAATGTCAGCAAATAGGGCATTCAAATGACTTAGATTTTGGCTTGAGTTCACTTTTGGACACAGACAATTCAAATGGCTATGCTGGATGTTTATTGCCAGGCTAGGAACAACATTCCATGTCATGCATATATTCAACGATGAGACGACAAAGTACAAACAATTTTTTGCAGCTCAAAATGTTTCAACGCATAAGGATTTCAATGCATACGCAAAGTGTTTCAATGCAAAGTAGAATCAGACATGCGTATACAGAGTTCAACACATACAAAATGGATTTTAGCTCCTATCAAATGAACTTCAGCACATAGCAAATGAACTTTAAACTTTCTTCCATAAATATCGATAGCAAGAATGAACTTATTAAAACATAGATCTTCAAACTGAAACCGCCAATGATAAATGATTCAAATCCGATACATAATCAACTCGATACATGATTAAATACTAATAAACTCGACACATAATCAAATAGAACAGAACAACAAAGATGTAACAGAAATTACAAGTGAGAGTTTATAGAACACGGTGGGCGCCAAAATGTGTGCACAAAAAGTGTGACACTTCTGTGAATCCTTGCATGCAAGGAGACTCAATAATGAGTCCTCGCAAACCGACTCACAGCTCTCTATCCGAGCAGAGCATGGAGTGATATTATGGCCCTCAGATTGACCCAGTTACCCATGCAAATACAAACCCAGAACGAGAGATTCAAAGATGAATAGCAAATCCGCTAATCTCCATGAATCTTGTTCATGCATGCGAATGAAAATGCAAGCTAATCTAGATGATAGCAATGCAATGCTTGAAAATAAATCTAGATTATGATAGAAAATAACAATGCAAGAACCTAATCTATGAAAGTAAATATGAAGTTAATTTAAATGAAGATGTAAGTGATAAAAATCTATATGAATTTCAAAGCTCTGTGAAAACTGGCAGCATAATGATGATATGAAAATTCCGGATCCTTGTTGAGAAGGAGAGGGCTCCTTTTTATAACAAATTGTGGATTTTAATGCAAATCTAGAAGCAATGTGGGATAAATGAAAAAGGGGAAACAAATGACGTTTTTAGCAAGTTTGTAGGAAAATAGAATTCTTTTTATTTTATTTCTCTTATTAATCAATTTGTTTCTTTTTTTCATCACAAGAGATATTTGAGAAGATATTTTATTTATTTAATTAAAAAGAATAATATCTCTCCTAATTAAATAAAATAAAATAATATAATTTAAAGATAAATATTAATGAAATAAAATAAAATCATTTAATTAAAAAATGAATTTTAATTAAATAACCTTATTTCATTTAAGGAATATTTATTTCAAATAAATAATGTTATTTTATTTATTTAAAAGGGATTTATTTTTCTTAATTAATTAAATAAAATTAATGAAATATTCAAACCTTAGGAAGAATTGAGATGATTCAAATAGTTACGATTTGATCAAGTAAAGTATTGATTCAGGAATTGATATTTGGTAAATTGAATAAATGGGGCCCAAAGTCTAGGCAACCATTTTAGGGTGCATACAGTAACCTCTACTCCTTCATAAGGAAACTTCAAACATTGATGGTATGTAGAAGGAATAGCTTGCATTTCATGTATCCATGGTCTCCCTAGAAGGACATTGTAGGCCAAAGGTAGATCAAGCACTTGACAGATGGTATCTTTGATAACTGGACCCACTCTAATAGGTAAGATAATGGTGCCTTTAGAAGATCTTTCTTGTTCATCATAGGCTTTGATAGTTATTTTCTTTCTAGGATCAATAGCCAATTCTGAAAATCCCAATTGTGTGATCAAGCTGTAAGAACAAATGTTTAGGCCAGCGCCTCCATCTATCAACACACGTTTGACTCTACGGTTCTAGATCAAGACTTCTATATGCAAAGGCTGATTATGTGGGTGACTCAAGGAGTTGTCATCTTCCTCTGAAAAGGAGATATATTGCAGAGATGTAAGATGTCCAACCATAGTCTGGAACCTATCTAAATCAAGGTCATCAGGAACATTGGAACTGAGCAAAGCTTTATCGAGAATGGTTCTATGAGCTAGAATATTCGAAGCAACTCAAACATGGAGATTTTTGCATTAGTGTGTTGGAGTTGTTAGACAATTCTATAAGATGTATGCCTTATATCCTTTGGATTGGAAGATTTGGAAGAAACCTTCTATTTAGAAGTAGATGAAAGATTGAAGGGCACCTTAGGGACATTTGATGAATCTAGGATTTGTCCTTTCAGATGCGTTTGAGCTTGTGATCGAGTAACTGCATTAGCTGAGGAATGATCTCTATCTCTTTGTACAATTGTGATGACATTGCAACTTTCAGAGAGACATGGTTCAACCATATTGATGACAACGTTATTTCTAGGGTAGGCATAGTTGACTTTTGCCCCCATATTAGGCTGAGAAGTTGAAACTTCTTGACCATGTTTCAGAAATGGTTTTTTGAATGTTGTATGATCATTATTGCTCGTGGGATTGTCAATTGTGATGTCTCCACTATCGATCAGATCTTGAATGGTATGCTTCAAGTGGTAGCAATTATTAGTTTTGTGACCTTTACTCCAATGGAAATCACATAATTCATTTCCTCTCCACCATTTTAGTTTGGGGTCCTGATCATTTGGTCAGATTGGTGGTAAAGAGATGATGTTATCAGCTAGTGGAGTTTTCATAGCTGATTCTAAAGACTCTCCCAAAGGAGTAAACTTTCAATGTTTATCTCATCTTTTGTATTCTAGCTTCTTTGGAGATGGTTCAGAAGACTTTTGCTCTGAAGCTTTAATGGCTTGAGTGCCAAGAGTGAGATTGTAGGCTGGTGCCTTTGATGGGGCATGGACAGTGTCAACAATGCCATCTATGATGATGCCCTTGTTCTTGTTCCAATTTTTGTTCTTGTCTTTAGAACTGGATCCTGATTCGTACTTGTCTTTTTGAAGTGTGATTTCTCCTTTTTTCACAAGCACTTTTTCAATTTTGATAGCATTATCCACCATCTTATCAAAAGATGTATGATCTTGCATTTGTAGAGGATAATTGATTTCAGGAACAAGATTATTGATGAAGATTTCCAGTTTTTCTATTTCTGGAATAGATCTGGCATATAGAGAGAACTTCTTCCTCCATCTCTTGAGAAATGTTAGGAATGGTTCCCCTGGGTATTGTTTGAGATTATAGATATCGATCATGGTGCCCGGGTGCTGAATATTGTAGGAGTATTATTGATAAAATAATTTGATCAACTCCTCAAAATTTTTGATAATAGAAGGCAATTTTGAAAATGAATGAATGGATGCTCCTCCCAAAGATCTAGGAAAGAGGCACATAAGGTAGGTCGGTTCATGCATGAAATCCATTAATTGTGTACAAAATTCCTTGACATGATCTTGAGGGTCAGAGTGCCCGTCATATTTATCATACTTCGGCATCTCCACTCTTTTTGGAAATGGTGCCATGTACAAGTCTTTGTCAAATGGAAAAAGACATAGAGCCTCCATGGAGAACTCTTTAGGTTCCTTCTCTTTCTTGAGATTGTTAAGTTCAACTTGTATAGCATGCATTTGTTTTGTCATAGCTGTGAGTGGATTCTCTTCCTCATGTGTAATGATGTCTTCAACATTAAAGTTGGGAGGAAGTTTAGCTCCTTGATGAGCTAATTGTAAAAAGTATGCTTCTCTATCTTCTTTCAAGAAATGCTTCATCATTCATTTGAAGTTATCATCATTTTGATATTGAGCAATTTCTTCAGGTGTGGGTTCCTGATCTGCACCATGTTGAGATTGAGCTCTTTGAGAGGCAAAATTTGTCCCTTCTTGAGACATGGTAGGAGTTTGTGGACTCCTTGGATTAGATTGATGAGGGGTATGTTGAGTACCTCTGTGAGTTGATGGAGGAGGTATGTAACCAGATTTCAATCAATAGTTTCCAAGACCATCATCTTCAAAAAGACCAGAATTGATGAGTTGCTCAAGAGTTGGAGTTTGGAGAGTGGTGATAGATTTCTTGTGAGAGGAAGCTCTAGTCTCCACCATTAACCTCAAGTGAAACAAATGAATAAGATCCAAATAGCCGAAGAATGAATTGAATCAAGATGATCAGATGATGCAACCTTGTCAAGGTTTGATTGATTTGAAGATTTGATTAGATGTGGATGAAGGATACTATGCCCTAGATGTATGGGTAGGTTCCCAAAAGATAGCGGACAAGATATCACAACACTTAGTCATTTTGATGATTGATTGATTGAAGATTGATAGTTATGACAAGGTTTTGACACGAGATGATAAAGACTCAAATCAATTAAACAAAAGGCTAAATCAGATTCAAAAGGCCACTTTAGGAAAATGATTGGATTGTCAATAGCTACTGCTCTGTTCCTGACATAGTGATTCGTTCGATAGATTCTGAAATTAGGCTGAAAAAGCTAAATATCTGGCAATTCTGACAATTTTTTGACAACTCTTAACAATTTTCCCAAATGACAATCTGCAAACTCGTACAACAATGGGTATGCTATGAAACAACAGTTGCAAAACTCATACGACAGTGGGTAGCCACTGAAATGATACTTGAAAATCTCATACGACAGTTGCAAGATTTTGACTTTGAGAATTTGCTAGCATGAAAACTCGTACGACACTAGGTACTCAATCATACAAGAGATGGGCTATAATGAAATGATACTTTGAGAAAACTCGTATGACTTTCTGACCTCCTGAGATGACTTTTGACTCCAAAAAAGGATTTTACTTCAGATTTTGCAAATTTTGAGTTTTCAGATTTGAATTGTTTGCAAATTTTAATGTCCAGATTTGAGGATTGTAACAAATTTGTCCATTTTCAATAACCAGATAGATAAACAAGCACACAAAATAGTAAGCAAGTGATTTCAAGCATGTTTGAAAATAATGAACAAGGGCAAAAGCAACCTTGCGCATGAACAATCAAGTGACTTATTCATTCTAATCCTCAGAAGTGCTAACTGTGTTCCAAAATGTTTTGCAATGACGCACATATACCCTAGAAAATAAAAATTTTGCATCGCTAGGGTTTTTAGTAATGGTTTGACTCTGCAACTTTTATGATCCAAAGGGGTGAGATCCAATCCGGGCGCACCAGGGTTTTGACACAGTCTGAGAACTTAATCTTCAGGAGCTACTAGGGAGATCTAACAACCCAATAATGAACCATACCCATGGAGATTTCTTCCACAAGGACATTTATATAGCGACTGTCACTACCACGATGAAAATGGCTATTACCACTTGAGGTTCTGTCAGCACAATTTGCCTTGTGAAGGGAGTGTCTGCTATGGTTAACCCTCTCTAAAGATGACTCACAGTATTGTACCACAAGGGGACTTGGCTCCAGATCCAAGGTTTTGACACCTTTTCACTTTTAACCCAAACAAAGTAGGTAGATAAATCCGACACGCTAAGACAATGTTTTGCTTCACCAAGGTCTATGATGTCAACTTCACGTGATCTATCAATCTCTCTAGGGAGAGAATGTATCGATCAATAAAAGAAGGCACACTAACCAATTTTGATTCACCAAAGGTCATGATGTCAACCCCACGTGATCTATCAACCTCTCCTGGGAGAGAATGTATCAATCAATAAGAGAAGACACACTAACCAAGTAGAATGTGAAACGCACTAAGTATCCTCCCTACCTACAAGGATTCTGTTGTCAAGAAGGATTTCATTGGGAATCCAATCTCTCAAGAATCATGAATAGTGTTCATAGGGTGTAATTACTATGTGAGCACAGATGTATGTTTCCAAAAAGAAAATCTACCAAAAGTACCCAAAAAGCAGAAAGAGGAATACTTAACGCTTAAAGAAAATATGAGATGAGTCCACAAGTTGGAACACTTAACACCTCACACAAGCTAAAAATGAGTCCCCAACTTAGAAAACAAGTGAGTTCCTAAAAGCATAAATGGGTAGCCAAGTGGAACACTTAACACTTCTGTCTTGTTGACCCCTCCCCTTTAATGTGGCGCTGACCTTGCAACCACGGGGTGGAATGAGGGGTCAGAAGATTAGTGAGTCCAATAACCCAAGATAGCAATCAAGATCAATCAGAAGTATCTAAGACTACTTAATGAATCCTTAAGGGGTAACAACCTAGTATCAATTATGCAAGTGTGTAGAAATAGACAAAAGCATGAAAAGATGCACACAAGCCAGACACATAAGAGATTTATTTTAAGTCCAAATCGAAAGGTTATTAGATGAAGGAGAATACATAGGATCCTCGCAATGCTCTTAGTATATTTTACCTAATTTTTAGCAATTCTTGTTGAGCTTTTCCATGCAAGCAAGTGACGAACTCTCCAACAAGCAAACAAGCAAACAAGATATGTAACATATATTCAACTTATGAAAACCATAGGTTTAGCTCTAAAAATCAATTATTATCAGCAATAATAACCAACAATTAACCCAAATGACAACTCATATCATTCATTGAACCATGTAAAAAAAATAAGTGCATACCCATCACAAAATTTTATTTTTTTTGCTGCATTTGACCTAGTCAACAAGATCTGATTTTTTTTTTATGATTTTGGACACAAAAATAGAAATTCAAAATAGAGATCCCTGCTAAAAAATAGAGAGCTTTCCAAAAATGTAAAATTTTTAGAAAAATCTCTTCATTTGTGCCCTAGAGTCCCATTTTATCAAAACATACCAGTTTTTGTAAATTGACTATTTGAGCTATTATATTGCATCCAAATTTAAAACACAAAGAATGGACCCCCTGTATAATTTAAATAGCTTTCCGACAATATAAAAAATTTCAAAAAATATGCTGATTTGTGTCAGATATTAATTTTTTCTAGAATTTTAAGAAAAAATTATTAAAAATTCAAAACATCTCAAAAAATTCTAAATTGTTTATTGTAGCTTCCTTGATATGTTTCCAATCTACCAAAAAAAATTTAGAGAAAAAATCCAAGCCGTTTGGGAGATACAATTAAATATTTGAAACTTTAGGGTTTTAGCTCCCCAAAAAAATCAAAACTAACATGTAAAGGTGGGTTGCCCCACAGTGGGTGCCAGAAATGTGTGTGTGAAAATTGTACCTGATCTGTAGACACAACACTTCAGTAAAACATTAGAGGTTAGCTATAATCAAAATTGTGCAAAATTGAAATCTAATCTAACCAAGCGATTTACTGCCTTCTAATAGGTGCAAGATTGATGTTCTCAGATTGTTATCGAGATCAGTGACCTAGATGACACCTAAATGAAGGATTTGAATGCAAAACTGATATGAAATATGAATGCAATTAATCTATTTTTTTGGTATTTTCTATGCAATAAGATGAAAAATGATATGAATCTGTGCTAATATGAAAATTGATCTATGATATGCTAAATGATCTAACAATGATATGAAAATGAATCTAAATGAATGTAAAAAAAACACATTGATCTCACAATAGCCTTGATTCGCAATAAGCTTTGATTCTCTAGATGTCGATTCTCCAACATAAATTTGCACAATTATGAGATGAATTATGAAGAGCTGAGCCTTGATTTTATAGAAATCCAAGGCTTTAGAGGTGCATGGATAAAAACCATAAATCACTCAAATAACTCAGATTGATTTTTGAGTTATTTTTAAATAAAGGATATTTAATTTATAAAAACATGCAAAAGCTAAGTTTAACTCAAATTAGAAGTTTAGATCAACTTTAAAACTCAAAAATGATGTTGAGTTCCAAAAAGTCAATAACTTGCATTGATTTTCTGATTTGGAGTTTAACTGCTCTTTGATTGTGCACATGGATAATTATGAATTAATAAATAAATAAAGTGATTTATTCTCAACTTAACTGATTTTTGAAAATAAAACAATTGATTTATGGGTCAATCAATCATTTAATCAAAATTTTATTCAAAAATAATATCATTAAATATGACAACTTGCTTTAATTAATTAAATAAGAATTTAATCAATTAATAATAGGAATTTTGATTTATTGTCAAATTTAAATAATAATACTTAGGAATAAATACAATTAAATTCAATTAAATAGTTAAGTGGCAGAATTAAATCTAATTAATTTAATATTGAGAATATTCAATTAATCAAACTTTAGGATAAATGTGATTTATCGCCAAATAATTATAAAATTAAAGATAATTATGATAAATAGGAATATTGCTAGGAATATTCCCCGATGCAGAATTTAAGATAATCAATTAAGATTCGATGATGTTCAGATGTGCTTTAGGTTAGGACTTCGATGTCAATTTCATTCGATATGTCGTTGTAAGAGGTTAATGAACCTATAGCCCATTTTTGGGGTATTACAAAAGTTCTAGAGAAGATGATATGTTATCAGGTATGGTACACATTGCTTATTTGATGTGTGTGGAGAAGAAGCCTGTGGATATGTGTGAAATTCTGAGAATACAGTTGTTTGAGAATTTGGAAAAGGTAAAGAAAGCTAAATACACTCACTTTAGATTTTCCTCATTGGTTACTTACATGTTCTTCCACTTGCTAAGAAGATTTCCTTACACTATTGATTGGAATGATGGTGAGAATACTATGGAAAGAATCAATAAAGTTTACATGAAACATCTTATTGAGAAGGTTAATGACAGTGTAAAGTTAGTGTTGAAAACTTTTCAGAACATTGTGGTAAATAGATCAAGAATTCCTCCATCCCTAGTTGAGAAATACAAAGATGATATATGTTTTATGGTTGATACTAATTTCACTTACATTGAGGTAGTAGAACCTAGACATGAATTCATAGACCCTCTTGGCTATGAAATCTCTGAAGTTGAAACAGAAGGATATGTTAGTAGATTGTTGAAAGGTAAATTGGATGCTCATAGCAACAGATTTGGAACATATGATGAAAACTTTGATTCAGCAAAGACACTTAAGGAAGAGAAATAATCAAAGAAGAGAGTGGAGACTACAATAAAGAAAATTCTAAAAGAAACAGGTATGAGTGAGCAGGAATTTGATATTGCAAGAAAGATTGCAGAAGCAATAAGGCAAAGTGAGATACTATTTGTCCCACCTTTGGCATCAAGTGCAGACCCTCAAGAACCCATTCAAGTTAAGGTAAAGATTGAAGAACCTGAGAAGGAGCAAGAAATTAGTCAGACAGATAAACCCTCTTCTTCAGCACCAAACAAAAGAATGAAGGCAAGTGCTTGAGGACCGGGAAAAAGAAAAAAAGTAATTGTTCCACCAGTACCTAGAAGAGTTGCAAAGATAAAAGATGATGAAGTAACAATAAAGATGAAATCATGGAAACCAAGGATAGAAAGAGTTAATGAAGACATATTACAGTATGGAGACTTTACCAAGATGAACAAATACTATGATTTATATGGATCCTCTGACAGATTAAATCTAGAGGATGCAATGGTTACACATATGATTTTGGCAAACAAGAAATTTGATACTATTCATGGAAAGATACCAGAAGATTTGTACAATAGACTTGTGAGCAGAAAGATGAGAGCACAAGAAGAAGATACTAAAATAAGAGAGAATGTAATAAGATAGTTTTGTGACATAAGAGATGATGACCACCTTAAATAGATCCTCAAGCCACTTGAAACCCTATTAAGAACCAAAAGAAGAACTATACAAATAATGGGAGGTCAGTATGAACAAGTGAAGACTGAAACTAAACAGGAAGTTGTGCAAGTGCTAGCAGACTTGGTAGCAAGAAAAGATAGCAAAGATCAATCAGTTGCAGAACCAGCAGAGAAACAAAGTTCAAAATAGGCAGAGGTAGCAGCAGAGGTAGTTGAAGTTGAAGATATTCCCTTTTCTTCTATAAACATTGGCACAAAATCTATGGACATTGAAGGAACAAAAGTTACTTTAGATTCAGATGATGTGGTACTCAACAGTTTGGATAACATTGTTGACAATTTGGCTTTGGGAGAGCAGGAAAAGAGTATTGAAATAGAGACTACATGAACAAAGAAGCAAATGGTAGCAGCGGTCACTACATCTAGTACACCTATTGTACCTATGATACCACAAGAGGACATCAATTTTACCCCTAAGACTGGAAAGAAAAGAGAGATTGGTTCGATGCTTGAAGATTTAGGCAAAGAAGTGGATGATGTTGATCAACTAGATTTGATCACATCTTTGAACAAAATTATTGGGAAAAACAATAAGGTCAAGAATTTGGAAGGTAGCCTGAAAGATTTGACTGAGAAGCTACAAAGTGTTATATCTAAAAAAGTCTTTGATTTAGATCCACTTGAAAGAGAAAAGATGGTAATAAATTCTTTTGATGTTGAGTTCACTAATTTGACTGATATTGCTAAGGTTAAGGCTCAAGCAGCTTATGAAGCTGAGATGTTGCAGAATATAAGTCAGAATATCAAAAATGACATTGGCAGCCTTGACATATACATTAAGAACTTAAGGAAACATCTTGAGACTGGAAAGTGTTTGTACATTCAGTGTACAAAATCTGAAAATATAATAATTGAGGAAGAGAAGAAGATAAAAGAGAAGCAAGATGAAATTGCAGTAGAGACAAACTTAATGGCCAGCCCAATCATAAAGATCAGTGCAGTTGAGAAAAAGATCAGAAAATTATGTGATGAGATAAGGACTTTGAATGATGAGAAGAACAAGAAAATTATCAGGATGAACATCTTGAGAGAGCATGTTTCAATCAAGTTGACTATATTAGAAGAGCAGCTAGAAGAATGTCTTACTACTAAGACATCATTTTAGAAGTTCAATTTTGAGTCCCTTCAAGCTTGTCAGATTGTAGCATACGGATTGAGTACTTTACTCAATGTAGCAGAATCAATTAAGAAGTCTTGGGAGAAAGATTTTGAGGCTTGGAAGTCAGATTTTGCAGATTGTGTTGCAAGCCTACTAACTTTGCAATAAGACAGTAAGGTAAAATTTTTGATACAATTTTGTATATCCCTTTCCACCCTTTATTTTGTCATTGTTGTCAAAGGGGGAGAGATACTTAGAAAATTGTCTATATATGATAAGGAAGGATACTCATAGGGGGAGTTCTATGGAGTATTATGAAGTGTTATAGATTATGTGTATATTTTGAGGAGATATAAGGATAATATTCTATGGCTACAATTTTGATTCAAATTTTGAGATTTTGACTTGTACACTTAACCAATTTTCTCATATGTTGCCACCAATGACAAAGGGGGAGATTGTTGGAAATTTGGATGAGGTATGTACATAGATGTTGTCATTATGAGAACATATGTTCCCTATGAAGATTGCATAAGCTGGAAAGTAAGTATAGAAGATCACAGACTAAAATTGTCTAAGTATGAAACAATGTTTTTGACAGAGCACCCGATACAGTTTGTTTTAACGACGTTCACTGGAGCATGATCAAAGTTTGTGCAGTTGAACATAGACTCTATGGTGTCTAAGGATACCCCATCTCAATGTGCAAAAGAGTATGGATAGTACAGACAAAGTTATGATTGTTTTACCGATGATAGAGTATAGCCGACAGAGTAGTTTTGAAGGTAGAACCAGTAAATGAATTAAGGGATTATTTTGCTTGTCAAAATAATGACTTAATATTATAAAGAGCTGACATCCTAGATGTTTACTCTTGGATAAAGATGTGGAAGCCAATTGGAGAAAGATATTATGTTTGTATCTTGTATAAAGATGTATCGAACATACTTGAAATGTAACTTGTGATAGTTGTATATTGTGATAGTGGCGAAAGTTGTTGATGCGAAGTTGTAAGCAGTACCATATTGTAATCAATAAACATTTGTATTACTTGTTTGGGTAGTGAGCTCATCTGGTAATCAAGTTTTTTATCTACAACTCCTAACAGGGTTGAGGCTTCTAACAAGGCCTATAGTCCCTTAACCAGGATTGATACACTATATGTTTGTAATAGACTCCTAATAGGGTCAACATCCTTAACAAGATACTTTTGATTAGTGGATCTTTGTGGGTACCATCCCCACTAGGGTTTTCCCTTGGCTAGGATTTCCTCAAGAAAATATCATGTGTTATGAGTTCTTTACATTTACTGTTATGTATGCTATTTAATCTCTTATGCTTTAAAGTAATCTGTTATATCTATAAGTGGGCAAAAGTAAAAGTTTGTGAAATACTGATTCACCCACCCCTCTCAATATTTCCTATTTCTAACACTAGTGTACCTGAGCAATGACAAGATATAAACACCATGGAGATTGGATTCCTAAATTGGCAAGGAGAGGAGTTTTTCAGATTGAATGGCGAATCATTAATTGCTGCCAATACTCGAGTAAAGAAAAGGGCTCTAGAAATGGAACAAATAGTCGGTAAGGATAAAGAAGCTATGGCTATAGGACCATCACTTACACCTAATCCAAGTATCTTGGAAAATCCTGTAAGCCAACCAATTAGCAACCAAAAGGTGCATTCAGCTATACCTTATAACATTGTGGATAGTATGAAAAGAATGAATGTGTCAATGACTATGTGGGATTCCTTAGCTATTCCTGGGCAAGCTGAAATTTTGAAAAAAGCATTGAGTGGAGTGGATATGTAGGGTCAAGCTATTTATGATCGCGTGAAGGTAGTTATGAAAAATGTTGAACAAGCTACTGGTGAGGACATCAAGGAAAAAACTATTGTTCAAGGTAAGGATGTGAGACCTCCTCTATTCTATGTTTCCTTAATAATTGGGAAAAATTTAGTACATAATTGTATGGTTGATAGTGGGGCCACCTGTACTATGATGCCTAGGAAGGTAGCTGATCAGTTAGAATTGAAATATAAACCTATTGAAAAGGGAGTAGTCCAATTAGATGGTACAACTATGAATTCTATAGGATTCATTCAAAATGCTAGTTTAACCTTACATGCCTGTCCTACTTTCTCTATTCCACAAGACATATTTGTGATAGATTTACCTCCCTATTTTGGTCTTTGCTTATCAAAAGAATTTATAGCTAAGATAGGAGGTTATTTTTCATCTGATTGGTCTCACATGATTTTTCGCACCCGATATGGAACTAAGGTTAATATAAAGTTTGAGTTACTTGCAAAGGATATAATAGAGGCTTACACACCTAGCATGGTAAATGCAAATTATGTCAATTTTGGCCAAGATGATCATGCTGCCCCTATTTCATGTACATCTACTATTGAAATTCTTGACATATTTTTAGATGAGTGGGTTGCAGAGAATGCTTTTGAGGTTAACTCTAGTTATGTTCTAGATGCTGGAATGGGTAATTACATGTTCCAAGAAGCTGGTTTGGTAATGCCAAACTTGGTTAAAAAGGGAGAGACTGATTCTAAATAGCAAAGCAAGGTCTGGAATATGTTTTTTGACTGGTCCAAAAGTAAACATGGTGCTGGTGGAGGTGCAATGTTAGTATCTCCTAATGGAATGAAGCATTATGCAACTTTTAGATTTGGTTTTTCTTGCACTAACAATACTGTTGAGTATGAAAGTTTGATTCAGGGTTTAGAATGGGCAAAGAAAAGGGGCATTGATTGTATTAAGGTTCATTGTGATAGTGAACTTATTGTTAATCAGGTAAGATATTTATATGTTACTAAAAATGATACTCTAAAACTGTATAAGCATCATGTATGGGACATTATTAAGGAATTTTCTGCTTTCAATATTGTTTCTATTCCAAGAAATAAAAATCAGCATGCAAATAGATTAGCAACGGTGGATGCTTAATTTGACATACCTATAGAAATCAGTAAGGAGAATATTCAGCAACATGTCAAGATTGTAGTAAGGCCTTCGGTGCCTGATAATAATGTAAACTAGAAATTTTTTGAAAATGATGAGCAGATCTTGCAATTTCTACTAGAAGAAGATGTTTTTGTAGCTTCTAATCAAGACAGGCTAAAGAAAAATTATGAAGACCAAGTGATGCAACTTAGGTCTGACAAGTTGCCTAAAGGTTTGGTTTCATTGGAATCCATTTTCAATTCAGATGATCATGCTAAAAAGGACAAAACCGGTTTGCTAGTTTCTCAAGAACATTATGAAAGTTTGGAGGTGGCACTGAGGAAAAGCTTAAAGTTTGGTAAGGTGAGTACTCCTTTGGAAAAAGAGTCTTATGTCCACCTTTTTTAGGAATTTGTAGATGTGTTTGCATGGGAATATGGTGATTTGAAAGGTTTTAATCCTGAGTTAGCACAACACACCATAGAACTTGAGCTTAATGCCAAGCCCATAAGGCAAAGGCAAAGACCTATCAATCCTAAATTAGAGCCATTAATGCAGAAATAAGTTTTTAGGCTGATTGAGAGTGGCATCATTTTCCCAATCAAACACACTAGTTGGGTGTCCAATCTCATCCCTATTAGGACAAAGAATGGAGAGCTGAGATTATGTGTAGATTTCAAGGATTTGAATAGAGCATCATTGAAGGATAGGCATCCCCTTCCATCTATGGAACAAATACTTTAGTATGTTGCTGGTTCAGAATGCTTCTCTTTGTTAGATGGTTATTCGGGGTATAACCAAATTCTGGTCAAGAATGAGGACCAGTATAAAACTACTTTTACCACTAAATGGGGTACCATGGCATACAAGAGAATGCCTTTCGGTTTGTCAAATGTAGGGCAAATGTTCCAAAAAGCCATGGATATGGCATTTAGTAATATGATGTACCAGTATGTGTTGGTATATCTTGATGATATCATAGTATACTCCAAAAAGGTAGTAGATCATTTGGGTCAGTTGAGGCAGATTTTTAAGCGTTGTAGGGAGTTTGGGAAATCTCTCAATCCAAAAAAGTGTGTGTTTACTTTGCATGAAGGTAAGCTTTTGGGTTATGTGGTTTCTAAGAAAGGGGTTACAATGGATCTGGAAAGGATAGCAGCAATTTTAGAGTTACCATTGCCACACCATAAGAAAGGATTGCAGTCTTTTATTGGAAGAATTAATTTTGTAGGGCATTTCTTGCCTAACATTACTGATTTGTTGAAACCGTTAACTGCTATGCTTAAGAAGAATGATGTTTTCAGTTGGAAAAAAGAAGCCAAGGATAGTTTTCAAGTTATTAAAGAATCTTTAGCATCAACTCCTACTTTAGTAAATCCCGATTTCAGCAAGGATTTCATTCTATACACGTATGGTGGTTATGAGACTATTTCTGCAATGTTGGTACAACAAAATGCAGAAGGTTTGGAGCAGCCAATAGCCTTTTTCAGAAAAGGTTTAGAAGATTATGAGAAGAGATACAATTTTGTGGAAAAATATGTCCTCGCTGTTGTTAAGGGTCTTTAAAAATTTTGACACTTGTTGTCTCATAACAAGATTCAGTTAAGGGTTGTACACCCTAGTGTCAAGGAATTCTTACTCAGTAAGGATTTGAATGAAAAGAGAGCTGGCTGGATAACACGGGTCATGGAGTATGACATGGATATTTAGGTTACCAAGCTAGTTAGGGGCAAAGACCTATGTGAGAAGATTGCTAATGGTGAGGTTTCTGAACTTCAAGGACAATTAGGTACTATTTTGGTGATTGGTATGACAACTGATGATGATAGGACAGTGAGCTGGTTGCAAGATATGGTTTAGTTTTTGAAGACCAGTGAATGCCCAACCAATTTTGACAAAGCAAAATGAAGGTATTATCAGTTACAATCAATTCCTTTTGTCTTAGTTAATGATGTTTTATATAGAAAGGATCACAATGGTGACCTTCTCAGATGCATTGATTCAGACCAGATTGTAGATATTT
The DNA here is from genome assembly GCA_027943335.1 of Chamaecyparis obtusa. Taxonomy (NCBI): domain Eukaryota; kingdom Viridiplantae; phylum Streptophyta; class Pinopsida; order Cupressales; family Cupressaceae; genus Chamaecyparis; species Chamaecyparis obtusa. Next base: position 962,975 of record BSBK01000269.1, on the reverse strand, counting down.
TACATGAATTCCATGACGGTCATTCAGGAGGTCATTTTTCCCCTAGAACTACATCATATAAGATCCTAAGAGGTGGTTATTATTGGCCTGATATTTTTAAAGACAACCATGCATATGTGAGGAAGTGCATGAAATGCGCCATGTTTGTAGGAAAGGAAAGGCTGCCAGCTTTGCCGTTGCAGCCAATTAAGAGAGAACAACCCTTTCAAAAGTGGGGTGTTGATTTCATAGGGCCTATCAACCCTCCGTCAAGTGCAGGGCATAAGTGGATAATTAATGCCATTGATTATTTCACATGTTGGACAGAGGCGGCCGCACTAAAGGATGCAAATGAGACAACGGTCCTTAATTTTTATGATGATATTGTGAACAGGTTTGGAGTACCTGATTCTATAATTTCTGATAATGCACTTGCTTTCATTGGACTAAGGGTAACTGAGTGGGCACTTAAGCATGGAATTTATCTCAGCACTAGTTCCAACCATTACCCACAGGGTAATGGATTAGCAGAGTCTACGAACAAGAACTTAATCAGAATTATCAAAAGAACTCTGCAGGAGAATCAACGTGATTGACACTCTAAGTTGAAGGTTGTCTTATGGGTGGATAGAATCACTCCAAAGAAAATAATTGGGAAGTCACCATATCAGTTAATATATGGAAAGGAAGCTTAGTTTTCTATTGAAACAGAGTTTCTAGCCCTTGATCTTGCCACTCAGTTGGTTCTTTTTGAAGAGGGGGATCCTATGCAGGTGCGTTATGCATAGTTGATGGAGTTGGAGGAAAGTAGAAAGAAAGCAATGAAAACTATGGAGTTTTAGCAGATGCAAGTTAAGAAAAGCTTTGACAGAAAGGCGAGATCTAGAGATTTCAATGTGGGTGATATTGTTCTCAAGTGGGATGAATTTAAGAGCAAACCAGATAAGCATACCAAGTTTGATTCATTTTGGGGAGGCCCGTTTGTGATTACAGAATGCAAGGAACATAATGCTTTTCAACTATCAACTCTTGAAGGAGAAAATCTGCCTATACCAGTCAATGGTATTAACCTCAAACCTTGTTTTGAGGTATGTCCTACTTTGTAAATCCTAGAGTTTCTGAATAAGGTGTTGCTGCACCATTTGCTTTGAGTTTTCTTTTCCTAGGTGTTAGTAGTTAGTTTTCAGTAGAAAACACTCTTAACAACATTCATACATATTATGGTGCCTACATATCAAAACATTATGCCATACATGTAGGAGATTCTTCTCAGCTATCATGTGCTATGCAACATTCATATATAGGCATCATATGATACATAAAGACCTACTATTAAGAGTATTTCTGTTGCTGGTTTTAGTTAGTTTTCCAGTTTCCACTAAGTGTTTTCAGGAACACAAGCTGCCATGTTTGGTCAAAATAGATTAATGGCTAGTAAATATCAATACCTTATAACATCCTGAGTGTATACCTATTCCTTGGAGTAGGGGAGCCATGCTACCACAAGCCATAAATCTACACTCAGGATCCTATCCTACACTGATATTTATTAGTCACCTATCCAATTTGCGTGTTGCAAATCTGTATTGACCCTCTACCCAATGGATATTCAAGGCTACTGGTTTTCATGTATAGCAGGCATACATCCCACAAAGGTCACCAAAAATGTTATCAAAATTCCATTATCTTAGCAATTTTTCTATAAAAACATATTTGAGAATCAATTCATCCCATTTATTGCTATACAATCAGTTGATATGCAACCAGCAAAGTAAATACAGTGCAAAATTATGAAAAAATAAATCATTTCATTTATCTTGGACAATGATAAAATACATTTTTTGAGTTCTTTCATTTGCAAATCTAAACACATGTATTTAAGATCATTTTAGAAATGACTCACACAAGTTGTGAGCATAGCTTGTTCTTTCTTCTATAGATTTAAGATTTAAAATAACTTTTATCAAAAAAGAAATAGAATAGGAGAAGAGAGGTAGTTTAAAAGTAACCAGTCATTGCCTGTTTCTTTAACTGGTTAGTGCGGTTTCTAGGTTTGAAGTCATCCTTAGTCTCTAAGTCTTCCAGCGAGTTCCTGAGTCCTGCAAAGAAAAAATTGAAAAAACAATGATATTAGATCCTGATATAGATCTAAGCAATGGCTGGTTACTTCAAATTTTCTCTATGCCTATGCTGCCTTTAACACTGTCCTAAATATACAGAAGAAAGAAAACTAGGATATCCTCAGTGCTAGTGTAAAAAAGGAAATAGTCATGCTAATGTGTTCATTTCATGTGTAGGAAAATAATCACTCCAATGTGTATGTGCCCCTAACCGAGCCTCCCTTCGGGTATGAGCCCGACATACACATTGGAGTAATTATTTTAAATAGATGTCAAGAATCAGGAAATAAATATATAATGTTTAAGGGACATATTATTTTTGATATGAAACCTTTCATTATAATCAAGATTGAAAAACTAAGCTTATTTAAGGGACAACAATTTTGAGTTGAAACCTTATAAGCTAAAACATTAATTAAAAAGGAACAAGCACAAGCATCAACAAATCAGTAGCAACAGTAGATGAAGAAACTGGAAACCAAAGGAATATGGTGTCATCAGAATTGCATAGAAAATGATAGGTCACAACATGCCCTATTTCCCAAAAAAGAAAAAATTTCCCATAATGAAGGGCAACAATTGCTATCTCACACTTGGGGAATATGAGCTTGTATTAACATTTTTCAAGGATTCCTTAAAATCTATGACTGAGCTAGAGATAGTGGAGTCAAAATTAGCATCTAAAGTTTCAGAAGACATTGAAAGATCCCAACTATAAGCTCTAAGGCTACACAGAAAAATGTATTCCAAGCATGCTACAAAATATATTATATACAAAAGATGACAATCTTCAGGAGTAAGAGAGGGCCCTTTTAAGTCTGAAGCTACAATGACAATAACTAAAGTTTAACATCAAATAATGGTGATGAGTAGAGAAGTTTTGAAAACAAATCTATTTGGAAGGTCCAAGATGATATGGAATTCAATCATAGTGACTTATGTCAGAGAGTTAGGGCAGCATGTCAAACCAATGTTTACACAATCAAATGAAGGACAACGGTTGAAATCAATAGTCAAAACATGAACTCGTTACATGAAAGATCATGTTTATGATTCAGAACAAAATGACAGTCATCGTATGAATGATCTTAAAGCATGGTTGGAGTATATAGTGAGCAGTGCATAAGAAGGAATAGTCATCATGCATGACAACAGTCTTATGGTGAAAGTATATAGTAGTTCAGTTAGTTCTTTTTAAGAGGGATAATGCATTGTCTTAAAAGAAGTGCAGTGTTGAACATAGGCTCCAATCCCAAGGAGGTTCTAATCATTTTCACAGCAGTCAAAGGTATGGAGTGAAAAAAAAAGAAAAACATCCATTGAGAGCAGTGAACAAGTACCAAAGTTTCATAACAGTGCTAGAATAAAACAAAGGAGAGCAAGATCATGTAATTTGAGTCTTAATAACAGAAAGTACAAAATATGGTAGCAAAAGATAGTGGTCTAAACTCAATTTCGTAGGGGGGTTGAGTGTATATGTTATTAGGTGAATGTAAAATTTTATGTGCTAATAAAGACTAAGAAAAGTTTGCATTCATTAAGAACCTTTTATGACAGCAGTACAAGAAGAAGATATACATCTACTAAATAAAGGGTAAATAGTTATAAGCTTTCACAACAACATGAACTAGCTTCAAATTCTTATGCAGATTTCTAGAAAATGCAAGGTGTGTTGATGATCTACGTGATCAACTTGTTTCTTTTGTTGTAAAGTTTCTTCAACAATTCATTCAAAAAGGAAAATGTGCGGAACTAAATAAGATATTCTAGATCTAGCTCAAAGACTCGGTCCTAAAGGAAAATTTGGAGTTACGAACATGTTTTATTGAGAAGCAGTAAAAAATGATGCAAAATGAAGCAGAAACAAGGAAACTTACACAACAGCTTCAAACTGCATCGGCATAACACAAAGCATTACATAGGAAGAAGAAGAGGCTGGCAGAGTAGCATAAAAGGAAGTTACAGATTCTTGAACACTAGGCTGCATCGATTTCATAGTTGATGGATGAGTGCGAGAATAATACCAAGGAGCGAAGGTATGCTCACTGCCAAATAAAGTAATGAAGATCTTCATGACAACAAATGAAGAGATACAGTAATATCAAAAAATACATATGAAGAAGAACAAAAAACATTATATGTATTTAGAGATCACAACCAGAGATAAGTGTCAAAATGAAAGTCATTACAGCAAGGAAAGTTCATGAATTTCATCTTCATTCAAAGCACGAGTCACAGTCTTGCACTCACCTTCAAGATTCCATACAGACTAATGCCAAAGAGCTTTGATATCCTCTAGCAGTCAAAAACTTCAACAATGGCAGTGAGAAAAATTTCCAGCACTAGCAATCATGGCGGTGGCTCTGAGCTTAAAACCCTCTTCTTCAAAGAACATGAAATGATAATAGGATGTGTTGTGTGTCTTAGGCTTTATGTCACCTTTTGACATTTGCATTATATTTGAAGTCCATGGTCATGCCTTGTAATGGAATTTTTAGATAAAACATTATGTTATTTAATATTAGAATCCTTGTTTCCTTAACATATGATTATAATATTAAGTAAGATAATGTTTTTTATTTTCATTATTATTTTCTTTTAAAATGTATTGAGTATTTTAATATTTATTAATTGATGTATTTTTCAATTAATAAATATTAGAATCTTTCAAGTAAAGGAAAGCAATAATGTAAATGGAGTGATAAGGGTGTTTTAATTCCTTAAAGACTTCTTCTTGAAGTAATAATGTAAAATTGAGACAGAAGGAGGATTTTTGGGATCCTTAGAGTGGATTTAGGACCTGTTAGAGTGGATATAGGGATGTTGGAGATATTTTAGGAAGGTTGGAAGACTCTTTGGTTAGATTTTGACTTTGTCATGACAATTGAGAGGTCTTTATGGCCTTTTTGAGCCTTTTGGGGTCAGTTAAGGATGAGTCATAGGGTGCTTTATGACTTAGTGGAGCTTTTTCAGAGGTGGGTCTTTATTTCATGGGTTTTTAGGTCCTCTTTTCTAGGCTATTTTCTGGCATCCGACCCAAGGATTGGGTTTGTACTTAGTGAGTTTTAGACTCATTTTTCCATTGAGTTCTGATTATGCAGAGGCAGGCTCTTGTGACATTTTTGTCCTTGGCAGTTTTATGCAGAGATTTGGAACTCTCTTGGAATATCAAATACAAGTGACAACAACTGAGTTTATGTTATCTGAATTTCTTTTGGAGCCTTCTCTTCTTTCTACAATTCTGTGTGTTTTTTCAAGTGATTTAATAAAAATAACTAGTGAATTTTTATCATTCCATGTTGTTTTGTCTCATCTAAACACTTGGTTGTAGAAAAGTATGTTTTCTTGTAGGTTGTAGTTCATGTCTTAAGGTGCGAAACTAATAAGTGAGGCATTTGCTTTCCTCCTTATTCTAGTTCATTTTTTAGACTTTGTTAGAAAGTACTTATGCAAGCCTATACAGAAAGGAAGTTTTTTGTATTCATTCAGATAGTATAATAATCCTTCTTAGTTACCTATATTTGAACTTTCATATCATCTTTGGTGTATCACTTGGTTCTCTAGTTTAAATTTTAAGGTCTTAGGTTCATTTCAGTAACTTCTATCTCTTTTCCCATAAGTTCAAGTTAGTTTTGTGGAGTTATCAGTGATTATCCAATAGGAACCGGCCTAGAATATGGAGGTTTCATTTCTAGTTACGCATTTCCCACATGCAGAAATAAATCCCATGTTAGGAAAAGTTGTTACACTTGTATAGTTTAACATGTTGCAAATTTTAAGCCTTAACAGTCATCAATGAAAAACATATAGTCAACACTAGCTTGCCGAAAAATCTCCAATAATCTCCCCCTTTGGCATTGATGGCAACATACGGAATGAAAAACACCACCAATCCAAATGTACAATTATTTTATAACATTCTCCATTTCCTTAACAAAACTCCCCCAAGGATGAATCCTCCAACTGCTGTTGAATGCTTTGAATATCAACTGCTATATACTCCCCTTACTAATACTTACTCCTCAATCGTATATACTCCCCCTAACTATTTTTTTTTCATGACTATATACTCACTTGCCCTTTGACATTAATGGAAAAGGGCGCCAAAACAAATAAGCACCAGTACTACTCCTAAAGTAGAGTAGTCAACCATTCATCAGTCACTAAGGACTGATGCACTCCTGCAAACTCTAATCAGATTCAGGGAAGGGAATTACTCCCAGCTTCTCCCTGAGATACTAAAAAGTATCATTTGGTAAAGGCTTTGTGAATATGTCTGCTAGCTATTCTTTTGTACTCACATAATCCAACTTTACTTCTTTCTTTGCAACTTTCTCTCTTAGGAAGTGATATTTTATCTCAATGTGTTTTGTCTTTGCATGCATCACAGGGTTCTTTGACATATTGATAGTGCTAGTGTTATCACAATGAATAACAATAGGATAATCAATTTGAATTCCAATATCCTTTATCATCTTCTTGATCCACACAATTGTAGAATAATTTAATGCTACTACTACATACTCTTCTTTTGCAATCGACTAAGAAATACAATTCTGCTTCTTGATTGTCTAAGTAATAAGTTTATCTCCAAGAAATAATGCTCCTCCTGATGTACTCTTTCTATCATCCATGCAACCTGCCCAATCTGCATCTATATACACATGAAGTTCTACATTTTTTGAATTAGGATACCATAAACCATAGTCTATAGTTCCCTTCAAATATCTAAATATCCTCTTTACTGCCATAAGATGACTTTGTTTAGGTTCTGCTGCAAATTTTCCAACTATACCAACTGAATTAGAAATATCAAGTCTAGATTGAGTAAAATATATGAGTTTACCAATCATAGACTTATATAGGGTTATGTCTACTACTGTAGAATCATCTTCTTTTGAAAGCTTGCATCCTGTTATCATAGGGGTACTCAATGGCTTGCAATCATCCATCTTGAACTTATTCAATATCTCTTTCACAAACTTAGACTGATTAATGAAAATTCCTTTGTCTGTCTACTGCACATTCAGTCCCAAAAAGTATTTGATAGGTCAAATCATGCTCATCTCAAATTCTCTCTACATCTCTTTAGAAAATTCTGCACTAAGCTTGTCATTACCTCCAAAAATAATGTCATCAACAAAAATATCAACTAATAATAATCCTTTAGGTGTCTCTCTTATGAATAAGTTACAATCTGCTACTCCTTTCTTGAATCCAATCTTGGTTAAGTAACCATTTGGTCTTTCATACCATACTCTAGGGGCTTGCTTAAGTCCATAGAGGGCTTTCTTCAGTCTGCATACCATATCAGGTCTTTCTAAATAATTAAATCCTTTAGGCTTCTCTATGTATACTTCTTCCTTCAACTCTCCATTTACAAATACTAACTTGACATCCATCTGATATAATTTAAAGTCTTTGAATGTAGCATAGGCTAGAAATAACTTTATGGATTCCAATCTTCTTATAGGGGAAAATGTATCTGAATAATCAATTCTATCTCTTTGTGCATATCCTTTACATACCAATCTTTCTTTGTTCCTTACTATTGTACCATCTTCATTCATCTTGTTTCTGAATATCCACTTGGTTCCAATCACATTCTTGTCACTAGGTCTAGGGACCAATTCCCATGTGTCATTCTTAATTATCTAATCTAGCTCTTCTTTCATTGCTTCATGCCAATCTGAATCATTACATGCATCATCAACACTTAAGGGTTCAATTTTTTAAAGTAAACATACCGCTTCATCAACTGTGGAACTTTTTGCCTTTGATCTTGTCATGACCTTGCTGTTATGATTTCCAATGATATCTTCTTTTGAATGGTATCCAAATGTGAAATTAGGAACATTAGGTGTGACTCTCCCATCTGCCTTCTGTGATTCTTCTTCACTTATTTCAGGGTCATTGAATAAAACATCAATGTTGTCAAACATTTCTTCAATAGTTGCTTCTCTAGTGGTAGGTCTAGGTTCTTCTTCAATCATAGGTGAATAATCATGGTATCTCTCTTGAAACATAAAATTTTCATCAATCTTTACATGAGTACTTTCAATGATCTTCTTTAATCTCAAGTTAAAACATCCATAAGTTTTTCTTTTAGTAGAGTAACCAAGAAAAATACCTTCACCACTTCTTGCATCAAAATTTCCAATAGCTTCATCTCTCTTGATGTAGCACTTGATTCCAAAGAATCTAAAGTATTTCACTGTAGGTACATTACCAAACCATATCTCATAAGGTGTCTTGTCTACACCTGGCCTCAATTGAATTCTATTGATAGTATAGACTGTTGTATTGACCGCATCTCTCCAATAGGTGTGTACCACTTTTCCTTCAATCATGATGGTGCACGCTGTGTCAAGTATGATTCTATTTATTCTTTCTACAATTCCATTTTGCTGAGGGGTTCTAGGTGCACTTAGCTGTCTCTTTATCCCATGTTCTTCGCAGTACTCATAAAATTTGTCAGAGGTGAATTCTCCTCCTCTATTTGGTGTCAAACATTTTATCTTTAATCCAGACTCATTTTCTACTTTAGCTTTGAATATTTTGAACTTCTCAAATGCTTCTGATTTGTCTTTTAAGAAAGAAACCCACATCATTCTAGAATAATCATCAACAAACAAAATAAAGTAACTTTCACCATAGTATGATCTTGTTTGAGTTGGTCCACATAGGTCTGTATGCACTAGATCCAATTTGTTCTCTATCGAATTATGATTTCTTCTAAATGAATTCCTCACAAGATTTCCCATCACACATTCCGTGCATATTGTATCAACTAGTTTTGCAATGCTAGGAAGGTCTCTAACTACCTTTACATTTCTTATTTTTACTATGTTGTCAAAATTGATGTGACATAGTCTTTTGTGCCATAACCAACTGTCATCTACTTTATAAACAAAACAACTTGCTTTTGAATTAAGCTGAAAAACATTACCTTTAGTATTTGAACTTGATGCAATCATTTCTCCTTCTTTGTTGTTAATGATGCAATTTTTGTTTTTGAATTCCAACTGATATCCTTTGTCAAGTAACTATCCAACACTAAGTAAGTTATGCTTCAAACCATCAAAATATAGATCATCATCAGTGTTATTCTTCCCATCCAAAGTGATAGCTCCTCTACCTATGATAGGTTTAGGAGTGTTGTCTCCAAATATAACCATGCTACCTTTGTATTTATCCAAATGAAAAAATCTATCTTTTTCTCTTGTCATGTGATGTGAACAACCGCTATCAATGATCCAGTCTGTCCTGATGTCTTCTTGAGAAATCAATGCTAGCTCTTGTTCTTTCCTTTCATCTTCCTTATCCATTTCATCAAACATTCTTTCCACCTCTTCAATAGCAATGAATCCTATCTCATCTTCCATTGAATCTTCATCAGATACTCCATCTTCAACATAGTAACAATCTTTATACTTAGGCTTGTAATCAGTTTTGTATTTCTTGACTCTTGTAGGACACTTGGATGCAAAATGACCAATCTTGTTATAGGAGAAAAATTTGAATGGTAACTGACCTTAATATTTTCCTTTTCCTTTTCTTTCTTTCTTAGCAATCATAGAAATGAATTCATCTAGTTCTTTATCGTCATCTTCATCATCAAAATTACCAGATGTGGTCAAAGATTTCTTACCATGGACTGAGGTTTTGAATGATGTTTCACTTTTAGGTCCTGTCTTCAATCGTGATATCTAAAATGCTGAAATCTTGCTGATTAAGGCCTCTCTTTTGAAGTCTTTTGTGGACTGCATAGTTTCATCTAGGATGTTTATCTTGCTATCATATTCTAGTGTCAAGGTAGTCATCAATTTATCCATTAAGTCTTCTTCCAAAATCTCTCCACCATTGTTTCTGATTCTTGCAACTGCTTCATTAGTCCTTTGATTGTAATCTATGATGTTCTCTTCAAGTAGCATCTCCAATGTATTATATCTTTTCTTCCATGTCTTTCTGCATGCATTCTTGGCTTGGATGTATCCTTCAAATAGGTCTTCTAGGTACTTCCATATCTTGTAGGCTTTATCTTCTTTCTTGATCTCTAAAAATTTATTGTCAGACAATGCGCTGATAAGGGCTTCTTTGGAAATATCATTTTGAGTGAACATCTCCTTTTTCTTAAGAGTTGCATCTTCTTTTGCAAGATCTGATAAAGAGGGAATCTGAAGTTCTTTAGCAACTACTTCAAAAATCTCAAAAGCAATGCACTTTAAATGTGTCTTCATTTTTTTCTTCCAGTTTAGATAATTCTCTCCATCAAACTTAGGACTTTCTTTTCTAAAGAATGTCATCTGATCAACCTCAAGCTGTTAAAATTCTCTCTAAGGCACTTGGCTCTGATACCAATTGTTAGGAATAGTCCCAAGAGATAATTGAGAGGGGGGGGGGTGAATCAGTTATCTACAAGATTCAATTCTTTATCCAATTAAGTACAGAAGAACATTAAGCTCATACACAATAACACAATACCACAATTTTGGTTACGGGGAAACCCAAATAGGTAAATAACCCGGTGGAAATTAGCACCCACTATAAACTACACTAGAGTATAATGATCTCGGTTAGAAGATCTTACAACCCTGTCAGGAGTTGACCTTTACAATGCATTAAGTATAGTGACCTGGTCAAGGGTCAAACCGTGTTAGGAGTCTTTTACAATTAACCCTGCTAGGAGTGAGGACACACTGTCCAAGAGCTCACTGCTCAAATGGTGAAGGCTGCAACCTTATGCATAACAAATACACACTATATGTGGATCTTGGTGAACTGTAAGTTAGACCTACTATCTTGATCACTTCCAATGAATAGAATATACTCTCTTCTTTGTCACATAGACATTCTATTGATGGCTGAACACTTCACGCCTTCTTCTCTATTCTTCTCTTTTAACTCACTGCCATACTTAGCTATCACAACTGACCAGCTATAAGTATCTTTCTCCAAATGATATAATCAAGTTTTCCTATTAGAAATTCCTTGAAATCATATTAGAGAAATAATATAACTCTCCAAAAACATCTCCAATGGCTATACTAAGCACGCAACACTAATTGGGACCGCACAACTCCATATGAGTAGATGCATCACTTTACACTGTCGAATCCACTAAATTAAATAAAACTTTCTTCTCATGCTAAAATACATTATGCACTCTTAACCAAACATTCTTAACTCTTATCCAAACACTAATCCAAACACGCATATCAAAATTATAGGCGCAACTACTGCAACAATACAAAAAATGTTGGCTCCATCAGATAAACTCAGGAAATTGCAACTGGCAACTAGAAACATCATAACTCAACTTGTACTGCTCAACTGACTCTATGTCCATGAACATAGCTTCACTAACATGTCTACAAAATAAATATAAATGTGCAAGGCTCCATCAAAACCATACTACAAATAACATACAAAACTCTTCCTAGGACCTGTCAGGAACACTACTAATATAAACAACTGTATTACTGTCTTCACTCAAAATCAACCTCTGCACCTATGATATCATGTTGATAACATATCTATGCAACATATGTTCAAGGCTCTCTTCATCAGGCTTCGATGCATGTTTCTTACCATATGTTGTCATCAATGAAAAATATACAGTCAACACTAGCTTGTTGGCAAATCTCCAACAGAGCATTCATCATTTAGTACTTCTTGGTGTATTTAATTTAAGTATTGTGGAAGCCATTGTATGCGAGAAGAGGAGGATCTACAAGCACTGTACGGACTGTGGCTGAATACAAAAGCATTATATCTATCATTTGGATGTCTCTTTGCATGGTTTTTACATTGTTGTTGATTTGAACAAGTTAAAAATGTGTTGAAGAAGGTTTGAACATAATTTTCTAAACATTCTTCAATGTTTTGAAGACCTTTCCATAAATTACTGTCCTTTATACTTCAATGCAATAGTCACAATTTTGTTCTTTTTCTTATAACTGTTTTGATTTTAATTTAGAAGGAAGGAATTCCATGGAGTCTTAGATCTGGAATCCATGTAATGATGTCTATCTAACATTTTATTATATCACACTAACCTTGCATAAGAAAAAAATTGAATGACAAGGGTGCGCACCAGTGGAATTGTGAAGAAAACTTGAAGAAAATGCATAAACCCTATTTGGTGAAAGTAAAACAATTTTTTTAACCTATGGAATGTCTATATGAATCTCTATGAACTATATTTGGCATTAAATAGAAATTTATTTTTCTCTCCATTTTTATAAATCAAAAGTCATTTTATAGTTCTTGAATTTTTCAAATTTGAAACGTAAATAATTGCATTCTATTTATAATTTTAGCATGCCCGTTAAATTGAATGCTTGAAAACAAATTCAAACCATACCAATCATTCAGTACAACATTTTAGAGAAAACAAGAAATCATGAAAGGCCCTACCTGGAAAATGAAGATCGATACAGGTGTAAGTTGTGCCCAAAAGTATCTTGCCAATTCAACTGAGATTCAAACCCCAATTCTTGACACACAGTGTGGAAAAAGAAAGGAAACTAATTCTCAACTATACCACACACAAAATCTCCAGTAAGAAAGAAATCAATTTAAGAATTACCAAAAATATACGTGCAACTAAATACTCACAACTCAATCAAGAAGTGATTTCATTTTATAAAGTTCATCCATTACTTGCAAGGTGACATTATAAATGCTGACAAAAGGTACATAAACTAAATAATAAAAAATATTTTCATATACCATATAAATGTCGATAACATATGATTTTGACATAAGTTTCCAAAGTAAACAAAAAATACTTTAAATTGGGTAGGGGTCAACCAAAGAGCCTACCTAACACATATTGTTTAAGTGTCATGGTTATAAATTTCATACTATGCCTTAGTCATATTAATGACTATACAATCTTGTTATAATACTGCGATGGGACAAGGTCCCTCTCACACATAGTGCATATAAATATGTTTTATCACTTTTCCATTTGCAAGTACCACTATATTATATACCATTGTTACGATAAATAAATATACTCATATGTTCACAAAGTCTGACCATTATCACTTCTATAGACCACTACCATGATAAAAAAAAAATACTCATACGTTCACAAATTCCAACCATTCCCATTAAACCAAATAGATATACCACTATACATATACCAATGTCACCACTATCATTAAATACAAAAGTCACCAAATTGTTTCACCATACAAAAACCACCAAACTGTTTTACCATATGATCAATGATCAATGTAACCAAACTCATTGAATGTATCAAGTATGGTTTTACCATATGATCAATGCATGGTGAAGGTGAGAACACTCCAAGGACATGGAGATGCATGTTATAATGTTTTTTTTGCAAGAGTCTGGTGCAAGGCACCAAAAGGACATCAAAGTACAGAAGGGACAAGGAGGTGCACTAGGGTCATCCATAGACCTCAAGAATTTTTTGAAGACCAAATGAAGACCTTGAAGGGCCATTTGATATGCAAAAAAAGTCATTGTAATCAGTTCATATGGTCATTATACCATTTTGTGTAATGAATCTTGAATAATGCTATGTAAGTGCCATATAAGCACAAATGGTCATTGAGGGTTAGAAGATTTCAATAGGTGGAAAGTCATAAAATGTGATTATGTAATCATGGAATGGATGTAATAAGGCTGCTTGGGTCTTAACATGATGTACTAAGGGTCTTATGGGAAGATAGTGCAATAGTGAATTCCAAAAATTGTAAAATTATGAAAATTGACAATGTAGGCATAGAGGGTCAATTATGAATATCTTGGGTAGAATAGGAGTAATATGGTTTCCAATGAATTCTAAGGTCATTTCAAGACCATTAGAGGTGATAGGAAGGCAAGGAGTTAATAGGTTGACAACTCGTGTCAACCTTGACAACACTTTGTGTTTGCAAAATTACAATTAAAATTGCAACAATCAGTTATAACTGTCCAAGGTCAGTCTTTAGGGAGTTTTTTGTGGGTTGGTCAGTTTCCTTTGAGAAGAAACAAGTTAAATATGATATTACAACATTCAAAAGAGTTAGTGGTAGATGGAGGATGACATGAAACACATTTTTGAATCAATAATACACAACATTCATCAATAATTCATTAACACATAACATTCATCAACATTTACTAGCACAAAATTACATTCATTAAGACAATGTTATTTCATTATCAAAAAGGGTTTATTACAATCATTTGTTTTTTTGTTTTTTGTTCATTTTTTTAAGGTAACGACTAAGTAGAGCAACAATGTATTCATTATTTCCCTCCTCTACTACTTCTGATCTCAACTTATGTATCGAGGAGTACAAGGCTGGTGTGCCAAAGGGGGTTCTGCTCCAATAACAACTACATGGCTTAAATTCACAACATTTTATATTAGTGTTACAAGTATTTCATTAATTAAAAGAGAAAAACATAGATTTTCTTTACTTGACAGTGCCACATAATCTACAATAACATTTTGTTCATCCTGAAAGTCAACATGGTGATCACTTGGAACATCCTCCACTCATTCAACATGACATTCTACATGCTCTAAAATATACACAAAAATGTTATGCCAATTTCAATTAAAGATGTTAAATTTCATTAATAATTACATAATTAATTTTTAATAGCAAATGAATACCTCCATCTTTGTGATGCACATTAGGGCCTTCGTCATGTGGCGCAAGTTTTGTGGTAGGTTTAGAAGGCTGCATTTCAATGTCATGCATTGTTGGAGATTTTCCAGCAAGCCAATATTGACTATATGTTTTTCATTGATGACAACATATGATAAGTAGCATGCGTGGAAGACTTATGTAGCAAGATTTTAGTATATTGGTGTTGTGTTCAAGTGTTCTTTCATTGTGTTTATGCTTTATGATGAAGTATACTTAATTGGATAAATAATTGAAACTTGTAGATAATTGATTCACCCCCCCTCTTAGTTATCTCTTGGGACTATTCTTAACAATTGGTATCAAAGCCAAGTACCTCAGAGAGAAAGTTTAACAACTTGAGGCTAATTAGATGGAATTCTTCAGAAAAGAAAGTCCTAAGTTTGATGGAGAGAATTATCTTGACTAGAAGAACAAGATGGTGACACATTTGCAATGCATTGCTTTTGAATTTTTTGAAGTAACTATCAAAGAAGTCAAGATCCCTACTTTAGCAGATCTTGCAAAGGATGATGCTATTGACAAGCATAAGGAATTGTTCCATCAAAATGCAATAGCCAAAGAGGCCCTTATCAATGCCCTATCTGATTGTGAGTTTTTAGAGATAAAGAAAGTAGACACAACCTACAAGATATGGAAGCACCTTGAAGACATGTTTGAAGGAGATAAACAAGAAAAGGATGCACACAGGAAAACATGGAAGAAAAGATACAATCCATTAGAGATTCTACCTGAAGAAAATAGCATAGCTTACAATCAAAGAATCAATGAAGCAGTTGCAGGAATTAGGAATAATGGTGGAGAGATCTTGGAACAAGACATTATGGATAAGTTGATGACTACTCTCACAACAAAGTATGAAAATAAGATCAACATCCTTGTTGAGACCATGCATCTTACATCAAACTTCAAAAGAGAAACCTTGATTAGCAAAATTTCAGCTTTTGAGATTTCAAGATTGAAGACAGAACCTAAAAGTGAGATAACCTTCAAAGCTTCAGTCCATGGTGAGAAATCTATAAACACCTCTGATAATTTTGATGATGAAGAGAAAGCACTAGATGAATTCATTGCTATGATTTCTAAAAGAGAAAAGAAAGGAAAAGGAAAAGATGATGGTAAATTACCATTCAAATTCTTTTCATGTAATAAGATTGGTCACTTTGCATCCAAGTGCCTACAAGAGTTAAGAAGTACAAGGATAACTACAAACCTAAGTATATAAACGAGTGTTACTATGCTGGAGATGGAGTATCAGATGATGATTCAGCTAAAGATGAAATTGGATTCATTGCTCTTATGGAGAAGATGCATGATGAGATGGATCATAAAGATGAAGATAAGGAACAAGAGCTAGCACTAATTTCACAAGAAGACACAAGAACTGATTGGATTATAGATAGTGGTTGCTCACATCACATGACAGGTGATAAGGACAGATTTTTTCATTTGGATAAATACAAAGGTGGTATGGTTAGATTTAGAGATAACACACCTAAACCTATCATTGGTAGAGGAGCTATCACATTGGATGAAAAGAACAACACTGATGATGTTATCTATGTAGATGGTTTGAAGCATAACCTTCTTAGTGTTGGGTAGTTTCTTGAAAAAGGTTATTAGTTGGAGTTCAAAGATGACAAGTGTATCATTAAAAACAAGGATGGTGTAATGATTGCATCAGGTTCAAAGAGTAAAGGTAATTTTTTTCAGCTCAATTCATAAGCAAGTTGTTTTGTTGCTAAAGTAGATGACAGTTGGCTATGGCATAAAAGACTATCATATCAATTTTGATAACATAGTAAAGATAAACAATGTTAAGGTAGTAAGAGATCTACCTAGCATAGCAAAGCCAGTTGATACTATTTGCAGGGAATGTGTAATGGGAAAGCATGTAAGGAATTCATTAAGGAGCAAACATAATTCAGCAGAGAATAAGTTAGATCTGATTCATATAGACCTATGTAGACCAACTCAAACAAGATCATACTATGGTGAAAGGTAGTTCATTTTGTTTGTTGATGATTATACTAGAATGATGTGGGTTGCGTTCTTGAAAGATAAGTTAGAAGCATTTGAGAAGTTCAAAATATTCAAAGCTAAGGTTGAGAATGAATTTGTACTAAAGATAAAGTGTCTAAGATTGAATAGAGGAGGAGAATTCACCTCTAACAGATTCTATGAGTACTATGAAGAACATGGCATAAAAAGATAGTTGAGTGCACCTAGAACCCCTCAGCAAAATGGGATTGTAGAAAGAAGGAATAGGATCATCCTTGACATAGCGCGCACCATCATGATTGAAGGTAAAGTAGCACACACCTATTGGAGAGATGCAGTCAATACACCAATCTACAACATCAATATAATTCAATTGAGGCCAGGCACAGACAAGACACACTATGAGCTATGGTTTGGTAATGTTCCCATAGTGAAATACTTCAGAATCTCTGGAAGCAAGTTCTACATCAAGAGGGATGAAGCAATAGGCAAGTTTGATGCTAGAAGCGATGAATGTATTTTCCTTGGTTACTCTACTAAAAGAAAAGCTTATATATGTTTTAATTTGAGATTGAAGAAGATCATTGAAAGTGCCCATGTTAAGATAGATGAAAAGTTTATGGCTCAAGAAAGATATCATGATTATTCACCTATGATTGAAGAAGAACCCAGACCTTCCACTAGTGAGATAGTTGTTGAAGAGATGTTTGACAATATTGATGTATTATTCAATGACCCTAAGACAAGTGAAGAATAAAATTAGAAAGTAGATGAGACAACATCACCAAAAGTTCCAAAGTTTACATCTAGATACCACTCTAAGGATGATATCATTGGTGATCAGAGCAAAAAAGTCACAACAAGGTCAAAAGCAAAGAGTTCAGCAAGAAATGAGGCAGTATGTTTACTATCTCAGATTGAACCCTTAAGTGTTGAAGATGCATGTAATGATTCTGACTAGCATGATGCTATGAAAGAAGGACTAGATAAGATCATCAAAAATGATACTTGGGAACTGGTCCCAAGACCTAGTGATAAGAATGTGATTGGAACCAAATGGATATTCAGAAACAAGATGAATGAACATGGTATATTCGTAAGGAATAAAGATAGATTAGTATGTAAAGGATATGCGCAAAAAGAAGGTATTGATTATTTAGATATATTTGCACCTATGAGCAGATTAGAAGCTATTAAGTTATTTTTAGCCTATGCAATAGTCAAAAAATTTAGTGTATCAGATGGATGTTAAGTCAGCATTCTTGAATGGAGAGCTAAAAGAAGAAGTATACATTGAGTAGCTAGAAGGATTTACCTTATCAAACAAACCTGATATGGTATGCAGATTGAAGAAAGCATTCTATGGACTTAAACAAGCCCCTAGAGCATGGTATGAGAGACTTGATGGATATCTAACAAAAATTGGATTCAAGAAAGGAGCAACAGATTATAATCTACTCATAAGAGAGACATCTGAAGGTCTACTGTTTGTAGCTATATTTGTTGATGACATTATCTTTGGAGGTAATGACAAACTTAGTGTAGAATTTGCTAAGGAGATGGAGAGTGAGTTTGAGATGAGCATGATTGGACCTATTGTAGACACGCAAAAATGGACAAAGTGCTTTTAAATTGCAAAAATCAATAAAATGGCTTAAAATCATCAAAATGCACTAATTCAATCAAAAAGGGATCAAATCAATTAAAATGGACATAATTAAATCAAAGTTGGACAAAATCAATTAAAGAAAAGGAAAAATCAAATAATGAAGTTAAATAATTAAATCAAAGCTTAAAGGGGTGAAAAACACTACATAATTGATTTTAATCAATTAATTGTATAGTTGTTTAAATCAAAAATCAAAATGAACCTATTACCCTTACATGGCTAAATTTAATTAATTAATTGAATTTAATAATTCCTAATATCTTTCAACAAAGTTGAGCAACCAATGAAAATTGAGAACAAAAAGAAACAAATCACTCAAAAAGGATGAATCTCAATCACTCATTTTAAAGTTTCAATCTCAACCATTCAATCTTGTCCTTTTGTCCAAAGCTTTGAGACAAACCTTTAAATTGTCCCCTCATTTATGAACAAAGCAAAGTATTTGACTCAACCAAAGGTAAATCATGATTACTTCACTCAACCCCCTACCCTTGGGAATTTACTATAAATATGAAGCATTTTGAGAGCAATTGATATCTTAGAAATTCATTTGCAAAGCATTGTTACTATAGGCATTTGAAGAGCATTCTAAGAGCAATTAAGAGCATTTAGAGTAATTAGCATTATAATCTTGTCAATTTGAGCTAGAATCATCATCATAGAAGCATTGTAGAAGCATAGCAACATACATTCTCATTTTAGAAGTGTCACTAGTGGAGATTTGAGCTTAGAGCTTCACTTACCACCTCTTTCTAGAGAGCCATGAGATGCTATAGATCTTAGTTTCATTTTTAAATAGATTTGCATTGTATTTACTTTAGAATTGTTGCTAATTTGATCTTAATTTCATGAAGGTGATAATCATCATCACACAAATGGCGCCCATCATGGGGCCCTAGGCCTCATTTTATCATTTTGGTCATATATTACATGCTTGTATTGTCACTTTTCTGTGAATATTTTGTAGGAAATAGGTGAAGTCACATGTACAGAAGATTCACTCACACTTACAGTCATTCTAATGATGCTTACGATCTCTATTCTGACACTTACTAGCTGATAACTCATGCCTGTGAGATAAATAGTTCAGCCTTTGCACGTAAAGTCACACTTGTGACTCAGGATGTATCACTTATCTGCAATCTGTTATCCCCTATCATCAACCTTTGCTCCACAATTTACAACAATAGTCACGCTTACAATTTTCTTATTCACACTTACTGTTGTCAAATTGTCACTTAAGATCAATCATTTTTCATAATTTTCAATACTACTTATGCTTAGCAATAAACTATTTACGCGTACCAACATTCAAATGACATGTACCAGCATTTAAATGACATGTACTAGCATTTAAATGACATGTACCAGCATTTAAATGATGCGTACTAACTTTTAAATGATGTGTACTAACTTTTAAGTGACGCCTATGACTCTTAAAGTTACACCTACTAACAATTTGTTCATGCGTATTAGCTGGACAATGTCGCTTGTTGTCTGCTTTCTTTATTTGTTTTTAACTTGATCAAATCATTTATCTAACTCTCTATTTGCATGGTTTGACTGTAAATGAGTAGGCACAAAAAGGTCTAGAAGCCAGAAAGCAGGTTTAATCAAGAAGAAAAGGTGTTAGCAAAGAGGATCAAGAAGGAGAACTTTGAGCACATTAAGGTTGTTCTTGAGACAACACAAGAGGAGGAAAATTAGGTATTCTAGAACTATCTTACAATTAGTGAAGCTTACAAAAAGAAATTTGTTTCTCTCAATTGGATTTTTAGTCCTTAGTTCAAGTTTTTCTTTGAAAATTTGCAACTAAGGTACCTAAAGTTCATACATAATTCTTTGCTTCATAAATTTTGATTTAGTTTCCCCTCATTTTGAATGGTTGTGTTGGACTAACTTGTTGGAGGAGGGAGTGGGAACGATCGCCACTAGGTGAGTAAAAGCAAGAAAAAAAAGCAAAAACCACAAAAAAGTGCCTAGCCATTGCTAGCTACAAAGGAAAAGGTATTCATCAAATCAAGCTTGCACTTGCTTAAATTGTGGCATTCATTGAAATCTAGCTTAATTAAATTAAGGAATTTGACCAAACACCTCAATTTTAAGAATCTCTTTGTTACGAGATTGAAAAAGAACTTTGTTGCTTGAGTGTTTGAGGAACTAAAGGGAAAGCTAGGGATATGCTCTTCACCTTTTAGGTGAACCAAATTCCCAAAAGCTTAACCTTAATTCCATTTTCCTTACTTTATATGAACATGCTAGTTAAAATAGAGAATTAGTGGGCTCACCTCCTGAGTTGTGCCTTAACGAGGCCAATGAGAGGGACAACCCAAAGTGGGATACGCTTGCTTTTACTATGAGAATCCAACCCACTATAAAACAAAACACATGCATCCTTAATGGGGTGTGTGACAAACGAATCTTAAATTTTTTGAATTTCCTCTAGTAGTCTTTATGGATTATGCAAAATCATACCTTGGTGCATGTGGGAAGCCCCTTAACATACTTGGGGGATGAAAGTTTAAGATCTATTTGAACGGAATCCGCAATAAATCCTTGATAAATAGAAAGTCACCTCATAGAGCCAAAATGTTAAGAGCCAAATTTGACTTTAGGTAAGCTGCTTGGAATTCTTTCTTGCGTTATACTTGTGGAGACGATCAAGAATATACACATTAGATTATTTTAGGGACATTGATGTGCGTGTTGAGATTGTTTTTTATTTTCAAACAAGAAAATTTCAAAGGACCTGATCTTAAAAGTTTAAAAAATTCAAAATCTTACAACTTGGTCAGAGAAGTGCCACCTGGGCACAAAACAATACCGCCTATCAGAGGCAAAGTCATGCTTGTGAATTTTATGAAAACACGTATCAACAGGTAAGTCAGGCCTATCACCTATTGAATCACACCTGTTAAAACTGGAAAACCACTTATCAATAGCAAAGTGCCACCTGTATACCTACAGTATGCCACCTAGTTCAATACCAGTCGACGCATACAAACATTTCAGTCACGCCTACACTCTAGCAAGTGATGCCCAAAAACAAAGAAGGGAAAATAGTGAACATCTCCCAAAGGTTTGGAAAGATTTTGACATCATTTTTGGATACCCTTTTCAAAGATACTCCTTATTAGTGCAACAAATAGATCATATTCCTGAAAAAGATTTATAATGATGGAATTATTTGAGAAACCCATCAATCCTATTATGGAGTATAATTATCAAAATCAAGATCAAAATCTCCATTGGAATCAAAATGATGAGATGTCTGAAGAAGTAGTTTCAGAAGCAATCCAAGATCCCATGTTTATGGAAATAATGCAATTAATTATGAATAGGGATAAAGAAGCATATTTCATGAGGTTAGCTCAATTAGGAGCTAAGCTTCCTCATGATTTTGACACATCAACCTTGAGGGAGAATGAGGGAAAACAAAAAGATACATCCTCTAAAAAGCCATCATTAAGATCAATGTGTCCTTTTCTTTATAATGATAGGCCATCCATATCTTCATTTTCCTCACATCAGAATCTCCATTGGAATCAAAATGATGAGGTGTTTGAAGAAGAAGTTTCAGAAGCAATCCAAGATACCATATTTATGGAAACAATGCAATTAATTTTGAAGAGGGATAAAGAAGCATACTTAATAAAGTTAGCTCAATCAGGAGCTAAGTTTCCTCATGATTTTGACGCATCAACCTTGAGAAAAAATGGGGAAAAACAAAAAGAGACATCATCTAAAAATCCATCATTAAGATTAATATGTCCTTTTCTTTATAATGATGGGCCATCTGTATCTTCATCCTCCTCCCAAAAAGAAACATTTAAGAGAAACAAACCTATTTTGGATCAAAGGAAATTGCAGGATCATCCTATTTGTGATCAAGATAATAAAGAGTGTGAAGAGAAAAGTACCACTCTCAAGCAAGATCTAATGCACAAACCTCTACCTAGCAAGGTTTCTCCCATAGCTTGTACTCCTTTCATCTTTCATTCATCTCACAAAGCTTCACAACTATCCAAAATTCCTCCATTAAAGAATGAGCCTAATGATGACACTTTTCACATTGACTATGTCTACCCTCAAGGGCTACCTCTAAAAGAAACCCAAGATAACTTACATCTTGCTATAGATCATTTCCATGTTTCAAAGATCTTGAACCCCAAAGCTTCATGTTCTTCAATTCCTATTATACCCATTCAAAAGGATCCTACATCATTCCTCCAAACATCCCCCACACATATCCAAATATCTACCTTGTCCTTAGAAGTGGCTCCATGTCAAGAGGATAATTCAAAGAGAAAAGAAACAAATGTCAATAAAGATCAAGATCAAGATTATATACAATCCCCTCCCATATTTTATGAAGGTCCCATATTCATAGAACCCTGTGATGAGCCCCTTGCATCCTTTCATGTCTTCCAAGATGATATCCTTCCATTCCAAGAACCAAGTACCCTTCCAGGTTCCATATTTTCTCCACTTCCCAAGAAAGATCAAGATATTTCTTCCACAATTTCCAATGATCATATTGAAGATCAAGAGAATAATACCCTCTCTACACCATTCAAAGATCCTTGTCAAGATCAAAGTATCCTATCATTTTCTTGTCATATTCCTCCATGTTCACCTCAAGAAACCATCATTCTTCCAAATCCCTTGCATGATAATAAATCCCTTCAAGAGTCAGTTGATCCTATCAAATGTGTCCCTATCAAAGCTATTCATGAGCCTATTGGTATAAAGATAAATCTTAAAGATGTGAACTTTGGCAATGTAGCTCCTTCCAAAGATATTGATATCCCTTTCACATGTTATATCCCTCCATTTAAATGCAATGATATACCTTCACTATCCTCCAAATCCATTTTGGGTTCCTATGTTCCAAAACAAAAGTCTTCATCCCTTCCATCCATATTAGGTCCATATATTCCTCCATCCTCCATTCCTATCATCCCTAGCTCTCCATTCACTTACCCTACCATGTATCAAGATCAACGAAGGCACACATACTTAGAGAATGTCCAAACACCAATCCATATGAACCCTCCATATTATTCTTATTCATCCACAATTCCTAAGTCTTTTGGAAGCAATGTTGATGTGCAACATAACAATCATAAATCCAAGAATCCATATGTGTATAAAAATCACAATGTCCCATCTAATCGACATGTGAATGAAACTAAAAATGAAATATCCAAAAGGCGGCAAAGGTCCACCAAGAAAAAAGAAAAATCAAATACAATGTGGGTTCCTAAATCCCTCATTGAAGAAATGCATTCAAAAGCATCACAAAAGAAAGGAAAATCAAAGACTATGTGGATTCCCAAGTCACTGTTGAAAGACTTGCACATGAAAGAAAAATCAAAATTGGCATTCAAGCTTCCAAAGGCTTCCATTTCATCCCCTTCCAAACATCTTCCACTTTCCAAGTCTAATTTGGGTTCCTATATCCCAAAATTCACTACCTCAAGAAGATCCTTACCTCCTTCATCTATTGTTCCTCCATCATTCCATCACTCTTCAAAGTGTGTGTCAAAGTTGATATTGCCAACATTACCATCTACAACATACCTTCTTCTTATCCTCACATTCATTTTTCAATGCATACTTTCCATACTTCCATCCCTCTTATCAATATCTTTGAGCATCCTAGTCATACCCATGGTTTATTATAGCATATCTTTCAGAAGAGCATTGTCCAAAGATCTCAATGTTGGGAAATATTGAAAAATACAAAGAAAGAAAAAAAAAAGTGCCTTGGTGAAAACCTAGCAATAGGCACCTTGGTAGAAAAAGTAAAGAGAAACAACTACCATGATGAAAACCTAGTAAATAAGCATCATGTGTAATTCCTCCTTCTTGCACTCCACACTTGGGAGAAAATTTCATCCATATTTCCTCTCTCACCTTCATCTTGACAAGGTTGAACACATCCATGAGCATTAAGTATCTTGACATCTGTTATCCTTTCCATCAACTTATGTACTTGTTGCATCCATGTTACCCTATCATGATCTTGCTTATCCCAAATTCACCTTCATTATTCCTTGACAGTCTTTCCATAATCCCAAAGCATCCCTTCATAGCCTCCATCATCCCTTTACCTAGATTGTGTTATCTTATCCACATCTTACCCAAAGTGACCCTTGGTCTTGATCAAAATGAAGAACTTAAAGTACAAAATTTTTTATCAAGAACTTCTTGACATGTCCACTTCTTTTGGATCCCTCATGTTCATGACAGTAGATTGTTATCCTATAGGCTATCTAGCACTACATCATTGGCTTCCATGGCTTATCCAAAAATATGCTTCACATTGATGTATCATTTTTCCTTAGCTTGGGTACTCTTGAGGAGATGGTCCTATAGGTCACATTTTCATGCTTCATCCATGATGGCCTTTCCATCTCTAATCCATCAGCTTGCAAATCCATCCTTCATGTCCTATATCTTGCTAGACATTGGGGGCAAACCAATGTGATCTTGTTTGAGGGTTGGTAAAAAGGAAAGCATAAAGTGCTTTGAGCTACATCTTGCATAAATCAAGCCTTTGGTAATATTTTGGAAGTTTTCCCAAGTCCAACATTTTTTCCTATCCAACTAGGGGCATTTAATCTTAATCAGCAAATTTCAACAAACAGGTATCACTTCACATGACACAATGCATTAAAATCAAATGGATTCAATAGTTCTACTTTCAGTCACACATCAAAGAGAGAGTTATCAGAGCTTCAAAAGAGAGATTTTTGTTGAACCTTTGATGGATATCATTGTTCATACCCAAGTATTTGATCCTACAACTTGATCCTTGAGCCTTCATTGACTTTATTATTCAGGATTAAAAATTGACAAAACATCTTAAAGATCAGAATGCTTGGAAATACTTTTTGAAAATCATGAAACATGGCAAAACACTTGAAGCTTTTGATGATCTTTATTGAATTGACTTTTATCATATCTTTTTAGCTAATCGATGATGTTTCGACTAGATTGGCAATGATGGAGACATGCTATTTTCTTGCCTTTGAGTGACTATCTTGAGGGAGATCCAACAACTTATGTGAATTTGTCTAATGACATGGTCATCACAGAATCATCGAGGAATTTCATATAGGGTGAATGGTTGACCTTTGTTTGTTTGAAACATTAAATTCGATGAAATTGGTATTCATACTCCCATAGTTTGTCATTCAACTAGTGAGGGTTGTACTAGTATCCTAAAAGGTGTTACCAAAAAGTGATAAAAAGTGGTATTCATATCATCATGATGTGGTCAGTAATGATTGTACTAGCTTTTCGGTCCCAAAATGCTTAATGATGAAAATATATCTCTATGGCATTTCTTTGCTAAAAGCTAGTGACACTTAATTGCATTGCATTGCATTTTCATGTTAGATTAAGTGCATTGGTGTGTAGTTATTTTTCCAAGGGAAAGGGGGTTCAGTTAATTGTCTTGATCAATCAGAAAAGGGGGAATCAAGGAAAAGTCCATATCATCATTTCAATGTTCATAACATCAAAGATCCAATCAAATTAGTATATCAAGATACAATATCAATGACAAAATGATACATCTAAGTCCTGATCAATAAAACATCAACATGATATAAAATCAACAACAAGGAAGATCCATAAATCTAATATCCAAGAAGCTAGGGACCATACCTATAACTTACGGAAATGTGCCTGTTTGGCAAAATCAAGGGAATCATATCAGTATTCTATATTAGTGAATCATTTTATGTCAATCAATCAGTCCTATCATAATCAAAGTATCAAGAAATCACACCTAGTACCATTTGTTCGTGTCTCTATGTCTTGAGAGTGAATTATCTATCCTACCTATCAGTTATCCCATATTAGTTTTACTATCCTATTAGATTGACAAATCACATTCATTGGTACTATTATCCTAATCAATTATTTGTTTAACTACAAAAGACCTAGCTATCTTGGACCATATATCAACCTATCAATTAACCGAGGCATATTCTTTAACTCATGGCATATCATCAAAGGATTTTCAGAAATGAAAACATATTGCATCAATCAATTAGTTAATCAAGTACATAATCAAAATCTTTCAAATTAAGAAATCAATATGTTTTATTTTTGAGGGGGCATCAGAGTATCAAAGTGGCATCAAAACATCAATGGAATCAGTGGGGCATCAAAATTTTGGAATCAGTATCAATAGTATATCAATTTATCATATCAGAGGCATATCATATTAGAGGCAGCAATCATATCATATTAGAGGCAACAATCAATCAGTATCAGAGGCGTATCAGTGAATCAGCAATCAAGACCTAAAAAGAGTTCAAGACTCAAAAGAATCTTTGAATCAATGTTCTTCGCACATCAATTCAAAGAGGGGCATTTGTAGACATGCAAAAATGGACAAAGTGCTTTTAAATTGCAAAAATCAATAAAATGGCTTAAAATCATCAAAATGCACTAATTCAATAAAAAATGGATCAAATCAATTAAAATGGACATAATTAAATCAAAGTTGGACAAAATCAATTAAAGCAAAGGAAAAATCAAATAATGAGGTTAAATAATTAAATCAAAGCTTAAAGGGGTGAAAAACACTACATAATTGATTTTAATCAATTAATTGTATAGTTGTTTAAATAAAAAATCAAAATGAACCTATTACCCTTACATGGCTAAATTTAATTTATTAATTGAATTTAATAATTCCTAATATCTTTCAACAAATTTGAGCAACCAATTAAAATTGAGAACAAAAAGACACAAATCACTCAAAAAGGATGAATCTCAATCACTCATTTTAAAGTTTCAATCTCAACCACTCAATCTTGTCCTTTTGTCCAAAGCTTTGAGACAAACCTTTAAATTGTCCCCCCATTTATGAACAAAGCAAAGTCTTTGACTCAACTAAAGGTAAATCATGATTACTTCACTCAACCCCCTACCCTTGGGAATTTACTATAAATATGAAGCATTTTGAGAGCAATTGATATCTTAGAAATTCATTTGCAAAGCATTGTTACTATAGGCATTTGAAGAGCATTCTAAGAGCAATTAAGAGCATTTAGAGTAATTAGCATTATAATCTTGTCAATTTGAGCTAGAATCATCATCATAGAAGCATTGTAGAAGCATAGCAACATACATTCTCATTTTAGAAGTGTCACTAGTGGAGATTTGAGCTGAGAGCTTCACTTACCACCTCTTTCTAGAGATCCATGAGATGCTATAGATCTTAGTTTCATTTTTAAATAGATTTGCATTGTATTTACTTTAGAATTGTTTCTAATTTGATCTTAATTTCATGAAGGTGATAATCATCATCACACACCTATCAAATACTTTTTGGGATTAAATGTGCATCAGACAGAGAAAAGAATTTTCATAAATCAGTCTAAGTATGTGAAAGAAATATTGAAAAAGTTCAAGATGGATGATTGCAAGCCAGTGGGTACACCTATGATAATAGGATGCAAGCTTACAAAAGAAGATGATTCCCCAATAGTAGATACAACATTGTACAAGTCTATGATTGGTAAATTCATATATCTTACTCAAACAAGACCAGACATTTCTAATGCATTTGGTATTGTTGGAAGATTTGCAAGAGGGCCTAAACAAAGTCACCTCATGGTAGTATAAAGAATATTTAGATATTTTCAAGGCACTATAGATTATGGTCTATGGAATCCTAACTCAAATAATGTTGAGC
The DNA here is from genome assembly GCA_027943335.1 of Chamaecyparis obtusa. Taxonomy (NCBI): domain Eukaryota; kingdom Viridiplantae; phylum Streptophyta; class Pinopsida; order Cupressales; family Cupressaceae; genus Chamaecyparis; species Chamaecyparis obtusa. The sequence continues at coordinate 934,808 of BSBK01000269.1, read as the reverse complement.
TTCATGTATATATAGATGTTGAATGGGTAGGATGTGTTGATGATAGAAAGAGTACATCAAAAGGAGCAGTGTTTCTTGGTGACAAACTTGTCACTTGGACAAGTGAGAAGAAATTTTTTATTTCTCAATCAACAACAGAAGTAGAGTATGTTGCAGCAGCTTTCAACTATTCTACAATTGTTTGGATCAAGTAGATGATAAAGGATTTTGGTATTCAGATTGATTACCCTATTGTTATTCATTGTGATAACACTAGCACTATCAACATGTCAAAGAACCCTATGATGCATGCAAAGACAAAACACATAGAGATTAAGTATCACTTCCTTAGAGAGAAAGTGGCAAAGAAAGAGGTCAAATTGGATTATGTAAGTACAAAGGAACAAGTAGCAGACATATTCACAAAGCCTTTGCCAAAGGATACTTTTGAGTATCTCAGGGAGAAGCTAGGAGTAATTCCCTTCCTTGATTCTTCTTGGAGAAAGTGGAAAAGAGCATCAGTCCTCAATGAATGATGGATGGTTGACTACTCTACTTTAGGAGTAGTACCGGTATTTAAATTTTTGGTGCCCTTTGCCATTGATGTCAAAGGGGGAGTAGTATATAGTCATGAAAAATAGTACTAAAGGGGGAGTACTATTCAATCGTGGAAGCAGTCCAGTTGAGGAAATGAGGAATATTGAAGAATAAGCAAGCAAATGAAGGATTCATCCTTGGGGGAGTTTTTGATGAGGAAATGGAGAATGTTATAAAAGAATTTCTCATTTTGATTGATGGTGTTTTTCATCCCACATGTTGCCATCAATGTCAAAGGGGGAGATTGTTGGAGATTTGCCAACAAGCTAGTACTAACTGCATGTTTGTCATTAATGACAACATATGGTAAGTAGCATGCATGGAAGACTTATGTAGCAAGATTTTAGTATATGATGCGTGGACATGTTATTAACATGATATGATGGATGCAGAGGTTAATAGTTAGTACAAATAGTTATATAGCAACTTGTGTCAGCAATGTTCCTGACAGAGTTACAGGCAATGTTCTGTGTATGATTTTCCGTACAGTTATCATGGAGCCTTGCGCCTTTGTATATGTGATGGAGACATGTTAGTGATGCTACATTCATGGATGCATAGTCTAATGTGTAGTATAAGTAAAGTTATGTAGTCGCTATTCACCAGTTATTTTTTCCTTTGTTTATCCAAAAGAGTCGACAGAGATTATATTGGTACAGAAGTTGTGCCTATCATTTCAGTATGCGCACTTGGATTAGTGAGTTAGAGAAGAGTTAAGAATGTTTGGTTAAGAGTGCATGAAGCAATTCTTCTTGATAAGAAAGTATGAGTTAATTTGGTAGAGCTGATAGTGTGTAGCATGTGTTTACACTTATTGATTTATACAGGTCCCAAGTTGTGTTGCATGCTTAGTAGAGCCGACTAAGATATATTGAAGAGTGTTATTATTTCTCTATTAATGATTTCAAGGTGGTTCTAATAGGATGACTTGATTATATCATTTAGAGGAAAGATATTTATAGGAAGTCATTTGTGATTGCTAGGGTATGGTTCAGAGTTGATTGGAAAGAGAAGAGCAGAGTGTGTGAAGTGTTGAGCCATCAGCATGAGGTCTATGTGACCAAGTAAAGAGTTTGTGCTATAAATTGGAACTGATCCATATAGCTGGTCAAAGCACAGTTCACCAAGATCCAAATATAGTGTATATCTATTATTCAGAAGGTTGTAGCCTTCACCCCTTTGAGCAGTGTGCTCTCAGACATTGCGTCCTCACCCCTAACAGGGTTAATTGTAAAAGACTCCTAAAAGGGTCTGACCCTTGACCAGGTCACTGTACTAAATGCATTTTAAAGACAACTCCTAACAGGTTAAGGATCTTCTAATAAGGATCATAATACACTAGTACAGATTATTAGTGGGTGTCAATTCCCATCGGGGTTTACACCTATTCGGGTTTCCCCGTAACCAAAATATTGGTGTTGTGTTCAAGTGTTCTTTCATTGTGTTTATGCTTTATGATTAAGTATACTTAATTGGATAAATAATTGAAACTTTTAGATAATTGATTCACCCCCCCTCTTAGTTATCTCTTGGGACTATTCTTAACAATGCACATTGTTACATTATTTTCTTTTTAAAACAAAAATAGTCAATTTATGTTCAAAATTAACATAATATAGATTGTTTTTTATTACGGTAAAGATAGGTTTTCAAGGGGCCCTGAAACCCTTTAACAAAGATATAGAGAGATAGGCATGATAAACCAAAAAGACAACAAACTAACCCAAAAAGGGACAGTCTACAAAAGGGACACTTCCTAGATTTTCATGAAAATCATACACAAAAAAACAAAAAGCACTAAATGCTGGAAAGAGAAACAAAAAGCCTACAAAAAAATAGGTCCAAAAAGTCCATCAACACCGAGATCAGGTTAGAGTCTTCAAGAAGCTCTCTAGGACCTCCAACTAACTCTGCATGGTCTTGATAGAATCTTTCAGCTTCATTATATCTCGATCCTCTGCCTTGAACTTCTTCTTTGTGTTTGACCTTGTTCTGGTTCCCGAACCTATTTGCTGACTGGAAAAAGTCAAATCAAATTTTTCAATCTTTGAACCTTCTTTGTTACCTTCCAGCATACTGCTCAGAGTTTTTAGATTCTCAAAAGTAGTCTTCATACTAGCATTTGTCATAATGAGCAGATTCTTTAACATGGCTTCATTCTTGTTGGTCTTATCATTAATGGGAACCATGGCTATCTCCAAAGCTTTATTTATTTTTTCCTCCAGCTTGGTGGAGTAATCTGAACCATTATCAAAAACATCAAGTTTAGCATTATTAGAAGCTACCTCCATCCTAAGGTTGTCAACAGTTTCCTCTAGCATGACATTCTTTGTTTCGAGCTTGATACACCTATTCTTCAATTTGACGAGGTCATTCTGCACCCATTTATCCAGATTGTAACTATAGATGGACCTATTCTTAACCATTTGAAGAGGAGTCATTGCAATGGTTCTTTTCACATGAGAATCCCTTTCTCTGAGATCTTCCTCTAAAGGATGGTACCTTTTCCTTTCTGAACTTGTCTCACAATCTTCATTCTCTTTCTCCTTTCCAGAACTAGGGGAGTTAGAATTAGCCAGCTTATCCTTGTCCATGACCCTGAGGCCCTCTTTGCTCGAGTTATCAACAATGTTAACCACTTCATTATTAACCTTCTTATCAGTATTATTAGCCTCCTCTTCGGCCTTATGATCTTGGTTAACCTTTCCCTCAGCCTCATAATTACTTCCATCACCAGTAGCTGAGATCTCAGGATTGATCTTCTCCCCAATTTCGTCAGTGGTTTTGGTATCTTTATTATTCTTATTGTGGTTCTCCTGCTCTGTCCCAAAATATCCCTCCACATTGTTGATGATTTTATTAATAAAATCATCAAGGTTAACCATTTATTCCTCCTCTGAGACATGAGTGCAAGAATTGGTCTCTTCTATAGTACCCTTGCTAGAATCATCAACAACCTTAGTTTCATTATCAAAAGAAACCCTAGACTCAGTATTGTTATTCACAGGCTCAGTCATCTCATCATCCACCTTCTCCTAGCTAGATTTTGACCCAAAATATTCATTAATGGCCACATTATCCTTTTTGTCCTCAGAAGAAGTTTTTCCTGAGGAATCCTTCACAGTCTTCGGACCATCCTTTAGCCCAGAAGACACAGAAGCAATCGTGGAAGAAGAAAGGGATTTTTTACAAGGAGGATTTTTCTTCCTAATGGAAGAGCCAGGATTATTCCTATTTTTAGTGCTAACCTAGGGGGGAATAGGATCAAGAATATGATCCCTATCATAATCAACGATGAGGAGGATAAGCCCAACATGAAGAATTGGAAAATTCTTCACCCTGGGTTCTATAATACTTCGGTTGAGCGAACTCAAAAGGAAGAAATGGAAAGAAACCCTTTTCTCATGTCTAAAATGATTAGCTAAGACAAAATGGTAGTTATAAACCTTTGAAAACTAACCTTCAAGGGTAAAGTATTCCATGATTACCCTAACAAGAAAACCCCAAATGTTATCAATATTATCCATTTCCACATAGTCCTTCTTACCTTTTACCAAAAGGGCTTGTTCTTTATCTATTTTAGGGAATGTCTTATAAGCTCTATTTCCCACATCGATATCCTTTGAATAATGCAATCCCTCCAAGGGAAGCCCAGTGATTTCGGCAAGGAGCTCCAAGTTGAGGCTGAAGGATTTTCCAGCCAAATTTACCGTGCCCTTATCTCATCCTTTGGCAAAGACTTTCGAGACATCTTTGTCATTCTTGTGAAGTCACTTGAGAAACTGGTGAACTTTACCTTTTTTCAGCACACTCCAAACCTCCTTATTGTGTTTCTATTTGCATACAACAGGTTCTTCTCTTCTAAGTTCTCCACCCATGGTCGAATTCTCACCCAACTCTTTGATCTTAGAATGAGGGTTCTCCTTTCTATGCAAAGTTAAGAAAATACAGTCGGATTAATCACACTTGGGAAATTGAAAGCAATGAATTTGATTCATAACCCTGATCATGTGTGAAAACTGGCATTCATAACTTGTAATTATGACTTGGCACATCAACTTTGGAGCTATCATAATAGAAATAGATTTCTGAATCGTCGATGTGTACTTTACAATCTTCCATATCACCTCTGGATTAATCATAGACTGGTTTATATTATTATGTATACTCATTATTAATACTACATATGACCCCTTCTTTTTGTCCGAGCTTATCACAATTAATGCACGAGTTTATCTCATCATTAATCTTAGTTGTGCCATACCATTTTTCAATTCTATCACTTTTGACTCTAATATTAGCTAGCCTATCAGCAACCTAATTTGTTTCTCAGAAACTATGAGAAACATGGAAATAATCAAAAGATTGGGAAATATTGATAATTTTGGCAATAATTTTCTCTATAGTCTAGGAGGGAGAGGTGATTCCTTTAATATTATTGACTATGTTAAGAGAGTCACCTTCCAGCCAAACACTTTTGAGACCTAATTCTTCCACTAGCATTATAGTATTGAGGGCTACCATAACCTCAGCTCTATGGTTCAACTGAAAGCCTAATGGAGTAGCAATAGCTCCCAAATAATTCCCATTGCAATCTTTGATGATGCCACCACCCCCTGAGACTTTTGGATTACCTTTGGATGCACCATCAAAATTTGTTGTAATCCAGCCACTTGGAGGTGCGATCCACACTAAGTTATTTCTAGAAGGATTAGACTGAAGTTTGGGAATAGGAAAATTTCAATTTTCCAAATCATCATCTGAAAAGCTATCCTTAGACTTCTTCTTACTATTAATGATTACATTGGTGAAATTTTCCTCTAGACCTTTGCAGATGTTGTTTCCAACGACCTCTAGTTTAGCATATTTCTCTCTGAATATTTTATTATTTCTTTCCTTCCATATACACCAACACAGGTGAGGCGGGATAAGATTCCATAATTCTCTTGCCAGCTCATTAAAAAAAGGGCATCTCCATTGGGTAACAAAGTCCTGCCAAGAGTTAGGAAACAACCAACACAAATTCCACTCTTTGAAAATTAGATCCCACACCCTACAAGTATAGCTACAATGAAGCATAAGATGATCACAAGATTCATCTTGTTCCATATAGAGAAAACATCTATTTACCAAAAAGAAACCCATCTTAGCTAAATTATCAAGAGTAAGGGGCTTATTTTGGACAAGGATAAAAAAGAAAAAATTAATTTTTGGAGTGAGATTTATACCAAATAGTAGCACATAGAGGTTTTTCTTCCTTAGAGAAAAAAATAGAGCAAGCAATGGCCACTGAAAATTCTCATTAGGGCTAGGGTCCCAGACAATTTTATCTTGACAGTTATCCTTAATGAACCAAGATTGTAATTCATTCATGAGAGGAGACAGTCTGCTGTCAATGTTAACAATGTCCTTCCATTTATTATTATGCCAGTAATCAAAAACTTTGATTCCAAAGGAGGCTTTGGCTTGTACAATAGCTTCCTTCCACTCTTGCTTATTAGATAAAGGCTCTTTTTGAATCTAGGGATCATCCCAGAAATCAATTTTGACCCCATCTCCCAACTTCCATCTCCTCCCTTCAAGAATTATTTCTTTTGAGGAACATTAACTGTTCCATATGTAAGAGCCATTCACCTTGACTTCATTTTTAATAAAGTCCTCCAAATTGTTAGAATCAAAGAGGTACTTACTTCTTATAATCTCATTCCACTACTTTATGTCCCCATAAATTCTCCAAATTTTCTTAGCGAGAAGGGCCTTATTAACAATCTTAACAGGTCTCAGACCCAACCCCCCTTTACTCTTAGGTTTACATACCTTCTCCCAAGAAACCAGGCTTAATCTTTTTTATCTTCAACTCTAGTCCACAAAAATCTTTTTTGGATTGTCTCTAGCACCACAACAAACTTATGGGGGATTTTGAAAAGAATCAAAGCATAAACAAGAAGATTTTGCAAAGTAGATTTTAATAGCTGAAGCTTTCCAGAATTGCTTAGAAGGGAACCTTTCCAGCTAGCTAGTTTACTATTAAATCTATCCACTATAAGACTCCAAAAACTATCAGGGGGATTAAAGAAAAGGGGGAGACCCAGGTAAGAAGAAGGGAGAGTCCCAATGCTGCAACCAATAATTTTTTAGATCTTATTCTATCTTTCAAGGGGAGTGTTAATAAAGAACATAAAGTTATTGTTCCAGTTTATAAGTTGCCTCGAGGCAGAAGTATAGATAGTCAAGGATTTTTTAAGATTCCTGGCTTCTTTGATAGTAGCCTCCCCCATAAAGAGAGTATCATCAACAAATTTCTCATGAGAGAAAATAGTCCTAACTGAGGAGGGTTGGAGACCAAAAATGCTTCCCTCATTAACAAGTTTATTAATATATCTTCCCAAACCCTCTGCTAGAATAGCAAACAAAATCGGAGAGATTGGATCCCCCTGCCTAAAACCTCTGGAAGGTTTGAAAAAACTAGAGGAGCCACCATTTACAATGACAGAGGAAGAAACTCTAGAGACCAGTTGAGAAATGAGTTTTTGTACCCCAGAATCAAACCCAAATCTGCTCAACACTCTCTGGAGAAATTGCCAATCAACCCTGTCATAGGCTTTAGACAAATCAAGTTTCATTAGAAACCCCTGCTTCTTCGTTGCTTCAAGGGAATGAATATTCTCATGGGAAACCACAATGGAATCAAGTTGCATTTCTAGGACAAAACCATTCTGCTAAGGTGAGATTATAGAAGGCAATAAAGCAAGCAATCTAGTTGTCAAAACTTTGGCTATGATCTTATAAACCGTATTGCAAAGGCTTATAGGTCTGAAGGCTTCAACTGTATTAGCACATGGCTTTTTTTGGATCAAGACCAAGAAGGTGGCATTAAGTTCCCTTAAAAGAGCTTTAGTACCAAAAAATTCTTTGACTGCATTTTGGACATCTTGACAAGTTATCTCCTAAAACTACTGGAAGAAAAAGAGGGGGAAGCCATCAAGACCTGAAGATTTATCCCCTTCAAAAGAGAACATAGAATCTTTAATTTCCTTATCATTGGGAATTTCCTTTAGCCTAGCATTAGACCTATGGTCAATCAAGTTAGGGATGGTAGAGAGGATCTCATTTTGATTGAGCATATCGAGGTTTTCCTCTTTAGTAAGTAACGAGGAGAAGGAAAGGAGCATTTCCTTTCTAATATCTTCTTCTTGAATCAAGGATTTACCATTAGAGACAAGGGAAGATATTCTATTTATTGCTTTGTGTTTCATTGCTGTCATATGAAAGAATCTCATGTTTCTATCCCCATCTTTTAACCAGAGGGCTCTTGATCTCTCCCTCCAGAAAGATTCCTCTTTGGAAATAATGTTATGATAATCAGCCACTAGCAAATTCTCTATATTTTTAAGCTCCTCCAAGAGACCCTCTTTCTGAATTTTCTCCTGAATGACCTTTAACTCTTCTTTTTTACTATTTTTAGCCTTGAAGATGTCTCAAAAAATATCCTTATTCAAAGTTCTTACTTTCCTTTTAATAGTGCTCAACTTTTTGGCTATTCTGTACATTGCATTACCATCCTGATTGTAGTTCCACCATTTAGAAATACACTCCTTCAAACTAGGATGGGCCAACCACATTTTTTCAAAGTGGAAAGGAGTATTCTTTTTCCCATTTAAAATACTAGCATTAAATACTATGGGAAAATGATTAGACCCGATTCTAAGAGAGGAAGACAAACAATAGGTAAACTTAGAAATCCAGTCAAAAGATAGAAGAGTTCTATCTAGTTTCACCTGAATAAGATCAGCTCCAGTTCTTCTATTCGACCAAGTATAGGAAATTCCTTCAAGCTCCATGTCAATGAAAGATTGATCATTGATATACTCCATAAGATCCAATCTACTTTTGATTTGAGAAGGAATCCCACCCATTTTATCATCAACCTGAAGAGGAGTGTTAAAATCTCCCATGACCATCCAACTGGTCTCTTGAAAGTTACTTCTGATTTCTTTCAGTCTTTTCCAAAATTTCATTCTGCCATTTTTAGTATTGGGAGCATAGATATTCATCATATTCCACGAGAAGTCTTCTTTGAGGTGTTTAACTTTGACAAGGATGATATTTTTCTCCACAAGTAAAACCATGCAGTTAACTGAAAAATTATTCCAAAAAATGACAACTCCACCAGGAGCGCCATCAGAGTCACTACCAATACTATTACCATTCTTAAAAGGATGAATTTTTTCTACTTTTCTTCTAGCCATCTTAGTTTCTTGAATAAGTAGAATATCAAGTTTACAATCTCTAACAATGTTTCTCAAAACATCTTGTTTATGGGGACTGTTCAGTCCTCTAATATTCTAGGATATTATCTTCATTAGAGGGTTGGGGAGAAGATCTTTGGGATAGTAGACTATTTACCATCTTCAATATTCTTTTTTTCTTCTTGTTCTCTTGTTATTTTGTGGGTAGGTCTACCTCTTCCCCCTGATAGTGAGCCAACATCAGCTTTTTGTTGCCTTCTTGTTTGGACTTGTCCCTGAGGAGTATTTTCTGACTTCTTACCTGATTCTATTTTCCTTTGAGTTAGTCCTCCATTTTTAGAAAGTTTTTTGAATTTCTTTTTATCTATAACCTCTGACCAGGGAGACTCTTGGAGTTCCAAAGTTGGAAAGACATCAACCAATCTCTCCTTTTGGTTATCCTCCTCACTTACTTCTGACCAACTCCTAATGTTGCTCCCTAAAATAGGGGAGTTATCCCACCCATTGATTTGAAATATTAATAAATCGAATCCTCCCAAACCCGGGTTGGTCGAGGTGTTTCCACTCACTTCTTTCCCTTCTTTACTAGGACTTGAAGACTCTAGCCGAATAAAGTCCTCTAGCTGAATAAAGTCCTCTGGAGGATTAGTATGAGACTGGTTGTCATCTTTAGATGTCTCTCTTTTAAAAGGACTAAGGGGTTTGATAGGGACTATATCTTCAACTTTATCCTCAGACACTTGAGATTGAATTGAACCCTCCTTGGCTTGATCTTTCTTTTCTTCTCCATTTGTTAAATCTTCATTTGTATTCTTATCCTCAATAAGTATATTAGGTTTAGATTGGATCTCTACTGCACCATTTTTTTTCTCTCCATTCAATTCTTGGTTCTTTCTTTTTTGGTTTTTCCTTTGGTTTCAACGGACATTGTATTGCCCAGTGCCCAGATTTTTTGGAGGTGAAGCAAGAAAAGGGAAGAGATTCAAATTCCACCATTTGAATATGTTTACCCAACTTAGAGTTGATAGCAATAACCTCCAGTAGGTATGCCTTTTGGTTGATGTTGACATAGATTCTGGCATATACAAGTCTTGACCTAGCTGCAGTCATCAGGTCTATAGACATAAGCTCCCCAAATGAACTAGCCAGACCCACAAAAACATCTTCATGCCAATATTCCAAAGGTAAACCCTGAAAAGGAACCCACACTGGGGCTACTTCGAACATATCTGCATTTAGGTCTAGTCTAGTTCCCCATTTTTGAAGAGCCAAAAATGATTTGCTGAACATCAGTGTGCCTCCACAAAGAACATCAAATAGGTCTTCTGCACTTGAAAAAACAAATGTGAAAAAAACCTTGGGCAGAGCAACTATATCTACTTGTCTCTTTAGCTTCCATTTTCTAGCTATAAACAATCTTACAACATCTATGTTAGGTCTTGGGCCAATAAATTTTCCCACCAGCGTATTTTTCATTGTAGCAACAGTATGATCAACCAATGAATCAGGAAGAGAAATACTAAAGACTCCTTTTTTAGGATCAGATGTATTATCTACAGAAGGGAAAGAAAACTTTCCAGTTGGTTTAACTCCAAACAATGAAGACCAACTATCTTTAATAAAGTTTTCAAAAAAAGTTTGACCATCAATCCCAGCAAAGGATGTCTTACCGACAACATTTCTTGATTTTGGGCCTCCATCTCGATTGAGGTTTCTGACTGGGTCTTTATCCCCTTTTTTATCTTTAGTGGATCCCTCCTCAACTTCACATGTAGCCTTATTCTTCTCTTCTAGCACATAAATTCTCTGAGTGCTTCCAGATGCAATGTTCCCACCCGAATCATTTTTTGAAAAAGCCTGTTCTCCACCTTCTTAGGAATGATCGCAGTATGGATCTTTGTCTCCTTCTGAATCATTCTCTCCCCCATTATTCTTCTGGTCACCTACCATTGTAGATGCCTAAAACCTTCCAGTTGCAGGTTTCCCGCCCAGGGAGATTTTTGAATTTCCTCCCTCCAGTCATCGCCTTCCCTCTCTGCTCTCCATTTTTTGTCTACCTTTGATAAAATACCACATAATATAGATTGTTGATCAAGTATTCAATTTGAAATATTTTTCATTTGGCCTATTTACCTGTTGAACTGATGCAGGAGACTCTTGGGCTTGGCCACTGCAAGCTTGGCGTAGAAGTTCAACCATGCATTTATAGCCTTCCTTGAAGGAAATTTTTTTGTGTTCTTCCATGGCCTCTACATTAAATTTTGAGCCCTGCATTTTTGGCTTAATATCGTCAATTCTGCAGGTATTGTTTGACTAAACAAAATTGTTTGCAATTTATAAAAAATTTGATTTGGAATTTCATTTACTGCTACTTACAATTCTTGATTGAACTTTCAGATAATCACCAGAGCCAAGTTTGTATTGCCCATTCTTTTGTATTCTAGCCTTTGATGTGTCCTGCAACCTATGAAACACTACTGCATTTGACTTCATTTTTCTACCAAAATTTTCGTCCATCAATTAAAAAGGTTTAGGTTGGTCAAATTATAGAAGGAAAACTTTTTTTTTTTTTAATCCATACCCGTGTTGGTCGAAATTTTGACCAATACCATGTAGGTAAAAATTTTGACCAACACGGGCATAACTTTAAAAAGAAAAAATATTTCGTATCATTTCATTATTTGGTTTTAACTTGGAGTGCGCAAAGGAGCTGGAGCCTACGATTGTTTGAACTATGATTTAGGAGGACCGCCTACCTGCGAGGGTTGCCACTGTGATTTGGTGTAAAATGAGGACCGCTTGTAAGGATTTCCTTACTCTGCATTTGTCTGGCATTGTTTTATGTATCTATGCTATTGGTACTTGTTGGTTACCTACTTAGGGCCATGAGCAATGTGCCAGGGCATCATGTATTAAGTATTTTCTGGCACATTTTTTATCACTATTTATATACATTTGATTCAGAGATGAACTTGTAAAACCCTAAATTAACGTTCAAACAGTTTGAGGAAGAAATAAAAATAGTTTTTTTTTTGAGCATTGGTTATTGATATAGTGTGGCATGGATTGGAGACTGAAACAAAAAAAGTCTTGAATTGATAGATTTCTGAGCCCTCATTCTATTTCATGGGATCTTGTTCTATTTCACAGGATCTTGTTCAATTTGGTGAAATCAGGAGTAAGACATTGTCATTTCACGGCAACTAATTTAGAAAAATCAGAGATTGAGGATTTGAATGGATTTTACTCCCTAACTTGCATTTCCATGGTTGGATCCCCATGACCTCCAAGGATTTGCAAGGTTAGGGTATGTATATATAGATTCCTAAGTGACAAGTCTGGCTCAAAAGATTTAAGGATCCTATGAACGTACCCTAGGTTGAATATCTCCATGTATTCAACCATTTTTTCCAAGATTTGTAGGGCACGGGTTGAGGTGAAGCCATAGAACTTGGCAGATGATTATTTAAAATTTGGAGTAAGTAAGAGAAGGCATTCCAAATCAATTCCCAAGACCTAGGTACCCATTCTTGTTCCTTACCAAACTGTTCCATGCCTAGTTTGGCCAACTTGGTCTGTGAGGTTTGTGTAAGTTCATGGGTGCTGGAGTAGGTTGAAGAGTTGACATTTGGATGATAGATATAACTTTCAGAAAGCTATCTAGAACCCTAATTTATTTGTCAAGTTCTTTGGAATAATTTTGATTCACTGCCCTAAATCAGTTTCAAAGTATTACTAGAAAGTCAGACCTCTGAGTACATCTTTGTGTTGTGAAATGGATATCCATAACCTATTCAAAGTTTTCATTTTGACGCAATTAGAGTTGCATTGGAAAAGGTTTTTGAATTGGCTCCATCCATGCTGATTGTGTTGTTTGCAAAAGCCTTCAAACCATTTCTTTTTTGTATCATACATAAATCTTCCAACTTCTAAACTTTAGTGAATGTAAATACCCTGTTTCAAAACTCCCATTTTGGGCATAGGCAAGGAATTTGGCTTTATGTCGGCCACTTGCAATTGCTTGAAAGTTTTGAATGCTTTTCAAAAAAATCCATTTTATGTATTCTTGTGATCATTGCAGTCTCCATGAACTCATCTCTTTATGACACTCTATTGAATAGCTTGTGTGCACTACAAATCTCCACAGCTGCACAAAGCACTAACATTTGCCTTTACACCTCTGTGCTAGATGTCGAATCTTTCTTACTGTCCCTTTCTCTGCTCATAAACAGCCAAGGAGTTAGACTCTTGGCATCATGGACCCTTTGTCTACTCACTGGTCTTACTCGCCCAGAGCCCGTGAATTTTCCATCATTCTTATTTGATGTTCACCCCATGGCACCATGTGATGGTTTTATGCATTAAACCCACTATTGACATATGTGGCATTGTAGAGATCCTTCTTTACATATGTGCTTCCTGACTTAATTAAATTTGTGTGATATGAGTATGTCTCATGACTTTAAAGAATTCATACTTTATGTGCTACATATATTCAGGTATGCTCCATGTCTTGGGTAAATTCATGTGTATTCATGGATATACTTCACATCTTCAGAGAATTTATATGTTGCTCCATGTTTGAGTTGTTTTAGCATGATTACTTCATAGATGTGCATGCCTTATGTTTGAAGTGTTTTCACAAGCATTCTTAGTATGAAATATTTATAACTGTTTTAGAAGATGACTGAAACTTGTCTTATCCTTCACCAAGTCTTTACTATCGGATCATAATAAGGGACAAAACATATATGGTAATATCAAGTGATGGGAAAAGCACTATAAATAGGTCTACATATGATCATTTAATAGTTGCTTGAGGAAAAGAAAATTTGAGAGGAGCAGACTGTCATAAGCCATAATCGAGATAACATTAGGATGGGTTACAATCACTTTACTCATTGATTCGTGGATAACATATCACTATTTTTTACCAATGAGTGTTCTTTATATAGAATATGTGGTCTCTAAGGCATCATTTGTATTCAATTTATATGTTCTAAGGAGAGTAGAAATGAAGATAAGATCCAAGATCATGCAACTGCTTACATACTTTGCAACAGACTGAAGATGTTTATCTCTGCAAAACTATCTATAGTATAAAGTTTAAGCTTTAACCATGGAGTCTAGACACTTAAAAACTAATAGCTAAGTTATTCACACACCAAAAATTATTAACTGCCACACTTAATTTTCCTGATGTCTGTGATCTTCCATTACATTTGCTTTCCAAAATATGTGGTTTCTTCTCCACTTCACCTGCCATGCGTCTATGTTACTTGAATTTTCAGAAACGTAACATATATCAATGGTGGCCCTCATAAATTTCTACTAAGGGATTCCTACATATCGAAAACAATCCAGAATTCTCTACTTAAGCTACACATAGATGACTTAAACAATATGTACCTTAAATGTAATAGTATAAATATTTCTATATCCTTGAATCAACCATATATATTGCATTAGCTTAAGCATTATAAGTGCTAAACTTTGAACAACAGTTTTACGTCTGCACTTTAACTCAATATTATCTTTCCTGTTGATTACCACTCACCCACTACATATTATAGGTCTCTACATAACTTTCATATTCTGTAGCTACTTCACAAAACTAATTAATAAGACTTAAATAAACTTGGACTCCATGCCAGTGTTATCTTATTATAATAAAAAACAACTAGTGGTATTTTACAAATGGCATAGATAAACAAGGATTGTGTATGAAGCTAATATTGCACTATATAATTCCTTATAGAAGGCTAGCACCACAACTAGTGATCTAAGATCTGAATTTGATCGAATTATCTTAATCTTTTTTAATCACTAAATTGAAAATTTTATTGGGGGCCTCAACCATGAAATGTAAGTTTGTTTTTTCATCAGAATATTTGAAAATCTAGACCAAGCCAACCCTACACCCACATTCAACATTATTGTGAAGAAACTACATCTTCCTACATACCAAGAAGCCAAGCTGCAAGACCTTAACTAGAAAAATGGAAGAAACCATCTAAACTCTAGCACTCTAAACCTAGCCACATCTTTAGAGAAGAAAAAAGAAATTATCCCAATAAAAGGCCAATGAGAGATATGCTAAACAAATCAATTCCTTTCCCAGCTAACAATTACTTAGAGTTGGCGAATCCTCACACGGACACTCGACAATTGAAACACAACTGACTTCTACTGCAATATAATCTTAGCTTCATTCTCTGTATAGTAATTGATTTGCACCTATGGCTCCAAGAATGGCTACTTCTCAAAACACTATACCCTCCTACGTCAAGGACAACAAAGTGAAGATGCTAGAAACACCAATTTGCCTCCTTATAGATGACCCACAAATCATCCAAATAGAGTGCAAGATCCTAACAATAAGCAGCCAATTCTTCCTTCTGATACAAAAAATGTCTAATTCTTTTGCATGGTCAAGTATCCTATGCAACACTCTGAGTTGGCCATTCCTCCTATTACTAGTTCTCCTTCTCATTTGATTCTCAAAATAGAACATCAGATGAAGGAACCAACATCGAGAAAATCCATTCCTGCAGATGCAAAATCCATCTCGCACACCTTTAGCTTCTTCTTAAATTCTATGGAAGCCCAGGACCTAGAGACACATGTTAGCTATACCTTCCTACCTAGGAATTTTATTGATGAATTTAAGAAAACCTTAGTCAACTCTAGATTCCAAGATTCCTTCAATCTCTAAAGTAGGTGCCTTAGGAAGAGTCTAAAGTTGTTCCTCCTTCATAGAATCAGTACTACCTACAACCACAATGTTATCAACAGGACCTTTATAGAGATACAGGTCAGCAACATTAAATATAGGGGACAAATGAACATCTGCAGGGAGATCAACATGATAGGCATTAGAACCACATTGTTTCAAAATTCTAAAATGACCAATCTTCTTAGCCATTAGTTTGGTGTAATGTCCCTTAGGAAGTCTCTCCTTCAGATGCACCATCACCAAATATCCAACATTAAATGACACATCTTTCCTCCTTTTATCTGCATGAGCCTTATACTTGGCATTGGTATGTTGAAGCTTTTGTTTGACCTGATCTTGGATGTCCTTCATAACAGTAGAAAAATCATCAGCTAAGGCACTAGGCTTGTCTAATCCAATAACCTCCCTTAACTCCAAGATGCCTCTAGGATGAACACCATAGACTATTTGTAATGGAGTCTTCCCTGTACATTGATTGACTGAATCATTGTAAGAGAATTATGCATGGGCCAGAATTGAATCCCAACTTGTTCCATGTTCTTGAGTCAAGCATCTCAAGAGATTTCCAAGAGATCTATTGATGAGCTCAGTCTTCCCATCAAATTGAGGATGATAGGCTAATGAAAGACATACATTAGTGCCTAATTTCTTCTACAAGGTCCTCCAAAAGTGACCTAAGAACTTGGGGTCTTTGTCTGATATGATGGATAGGGGTAGACCGTGCAATCTAACTATCTCCTTAAAGAACAAGCCTGCCACATGGGATGCATTATGAGTTGTCTTACATGACACAAAGTGAGCCATTTTGGAAAACCTATCCACTACCACAAATATGTTGTCATGACCTGATTTGGTTCTTGGTAACCCAAGCACAAAATCCATGCTAATGGAGTCCCATGGCTTCATAGGAATGGGTAAGGGTGTGTATAGACCTACATTAGATGTGTGAACTTTAGATTTTTGACAAATCAAACATGTTTCAACAAAATTTATTACATCTGTCTGCAACCGGGGCCAATAGTAGAATCTTTTGACTAATTCTAAGGTTTTAGCTAGGCCAAAATGCCCTGCCAAGCTGCCACAATGCTTTTCCTTAATGATATTTTCCCTCATAGACCCTCTTGGAACACAAAGCAATCCACCTTTAAAAAGAAGTCCATTTTGTATCAAAAAATCAAAAAATTTAGTGTGGTACCTAGCTGTCAAAGAATTCATTTGCCTGTTTTGACCATTCAAAAACACATTTTCTACCACCTTTAATAGTATTGATGATAGGAGTACAAATGCCACCAAAGTTCCTTATGAACTTCCTATAAAAACTACATAATCCATGAAAACTTGTTACCTTAGTGGCTGATGTAGATGATGGCCAATTGAGAATGGCTTCTACCTTAGAAGGATCCATCTTCAAACTCCCTTTTGAGATCACAAAACCCAAGAAGACAAGCTCCTCCTGCAAGAATGAACACTTTTCCAAGTTCACCTTCAAGCCTTCTTCATGGAGTCTCCTTAAGACTTGATCACAGATACTAGTGTGCCATAGTTGCCCATCTATAACTAGTGAGATGGACATAACTCATGTACCTCATGCTAGTGTGCTTGGATACCTTGTATATACTATTTTTCATTAGACTAGACATTATCCAAATAGTGAGTATTTATATACAGTGCTATAACACAAAGGTGGTCCTCCTTTTACACCAATTAATAACAGTGACAACCCTCACAGGCGGTTGGATAATGTGTAGTCTAATCCAAGCACACTAGCATGAGGTACATGAGTTATGTTCATCTCACTAGATATAGATGGGCATTAATGCTCAATTGAATGATACGTTCCCATAAAAATGTGAACTCCTATTAATCTACAAACTCTCATGTTAAACAACTACAAAATAAAGTCAACATAGTTCCTTTAACACAACCAAAGTTAAAATTAAATTATTTGAAAAAGGGTTTGTGTTTTGAGTTCATTGGTTTATGTAAATCTATTTTAGCAACCGTTATCTTGATAAACTCTCTATTTGGTTTCAGCACCCATGTTAGTTTTAAAGTAAACAGTGGTATAATATCATTCGAGTTTTCTAAATTGTGGTAAAGTTTGTGTTATACTCGTATGGATCAATGGCAAGGTTTTAGTCTCTATAACCTGTGTGGATAGTTCTTGTTTATATCCCTATTTC
Source organism: Chamaecyparis obtusa (assembly GCA_027943335.1). Lineage (NCBI taxonomy): Eukaryota > Viridiplantae > Streptophyta > Pinopsida > Cupressales > Cupressaceae > Chamaecyparis > Chamaecyparis obtusa. Next base: position 917,064 of record BSBK01000269.1, on the reverse strand, counting down.
ATATTCAGTTTTGAAAGCATTGAAGTTGACTAATTCTAGCTCAGGTATAGTTAAATTGTCCTTGCTACCCTAGAATGACATATTTGTTCAAACCATTGATTGCAAACATTTTTTAAGTACTTGAATCTACAATAGAACAATAGTGGTGAATGTATGATTATTATAATCATATGATTATATGTTATAATATCTATGTAATAAATGTAGTAACGGTGGTGCGGTGCATTATTGATATAGGCTCAATGGCTCTTGTCAATGTGCCAAACTATCAATGTGGTGGTGGGCAGTGTGTGTTGAAGACTTCACAGACACAGAGTAACCCTGGATGACAATTTTGGTGTTGCCCAAATAGAAAAAAGGTTGCTAATGTGTATATATTTAATGTTTCTAATGTAAATACTATTCATTATATTATAAGAACTAATGTAGATTGGGAATCACAGGGAAATAATGGCTGCATATACTTTAGTTGGGTCAGTGACAACTCATCTACATCTATCCGCTCATCTCCACTTATCCGCGATGAAGGATTTGAGTGAAAAATGTGTCAAGCTAGGGCAAATTCTAAAATTATATTTTTACGATGCCTTCTCTATATTGTAATCTCATATCTTTGTTGCGACCATATGTAGAGATGAACTCAAGAATTAGTTAGTTTAGTATTTTCATATTGTAACTAATATTTTAATATGGATATGATGTAACTTCTCTTTTCCTCAAGTGCGCATATATATGGTTTACATCTTTTTTTAGAATAATTCTTCATGTTTATGGCTCAGGTGAACCCCAATCTGCTATCAATCACATGATTTAATGTATAGTGTTTTCTTGGTTATTCTATTTGTTCCTTGAACTTTGAAGGCCATTTGGTAATTTCAACTACATCTAAAGATCCATCAGTAGTTATCTCAATAGAATTCATGCTGCAATGCCCAAGCTGCGAGATGGGAAAAAGAGGCCCCCTTGTATTCCTCAAGCTGTTTTGGATGCTAGGGCACGTGCTGCCAAGGAGGCCATGAAGCTGGATAAGGATATTGAGAATGAAAATGGTGGGGTTGGAGTTTACTCTACAAGCTTGAAGAAGTGGTATATTTTGGAAAATGAATAGTGGAAAGAAGATGATATTCCTGAGATCATGGATGGACACAATGTTGCAGACTTTATTGATCTAGATATCTTGTAGAGGCTTGAAGAACTAGAGAGGGAAGAAGGGCATTGGATGGCAGCTAAGGGTGATGAGGATGATGAGATGGGGGAAGATGAGATGGGCTTGCCAAAATCTATTGAATACAAGGTCCTTGAGAGATCAATCAATCGGGATGAGTGGACGAGGATGATGAGATGGGGGAAGTGGAGTTGAATCCTGATGAAAAGGAAGCTCTAGCTGCAATTAGGAAGAAGAAGAAGATGCTTATCATCGAACAAAGATTGAAGAAGAGTACTGCAAAGAGCAGGCCTACCGTACCAAGGAAGTTTGACAAGAACAAGGAATATGGCTTCAACAAAATGGGAAGACATCTTTCTAGCCTGGGCTTGGATCCTTTGACAATTAGCTTGATAATAAATGAAGTAGATGAGAGTTGAGCAATTAGCTTCCCAAGAAAAATATCGTAAATGAACTGTGTGTACCCCAATTCCTGTGCCTTCTGCGCATACCTAAATAATATATTTGAAACAACAAGGGTAAATTTAGCCTTACCCTTGTTGTTTCAAATATATCATTTGGGTATGCACAAAGGGCACATGAATTAGGGTACATATAGTTCATTTATGGGATTTTTCTTGGGAAGATAATTTCTCATTTGTCATCTACGTTATTATGAAGCTAATTGCCAAAGGATCCAAGCCCACGCTAGAAATTTGTCTTCCCAAACACATAAAAAACATGCACATAAACACGATAGCTAAGAAACATAAATGTAGATTTCACAATAGCCGAGAAACATAATTGTAGGCATCATGGTCACAATTTTTTGGAGACAACGTAATTGAGTTGTATACCCAGACAATGGAGAGAAACTTTTACCCCTCTGATTCCAAGTTGACTCTACAGGATCCAAAGACCCTAGATAAGGAATAAATTTAGAGAGCGGAGGAGGGCCATAATGACCAAAATAATACAGGATGAACCTCAAGTTAAATGAGGCAACTACAAAAATTTTAATAAAATTCTATTAAAATGTTTGCAGTTGTCTCATTTAACTTGAGGTTTGTCCTGTATTATTTTTGTCGTTATGTCCCTCCTCCGCTCTTTAAATTTATTCTTTATCTATGGTCTTGGGATCTCGTAGTGTCAACTTAGAACCGGAGGAGCAGAAGTTTCTCTTCATTGTCTGGGTATACCACTCAATTATGTTGTCTCCAAAAAAATGTGACCATGATGCCTACAATTATGTTTCTCAGCTGTTGTGTCCCAGGAATGTGTTTCATGTTTCTTTGTTAAAACCCTATCATCCAGATATATCTCATATCTTAGATTGGCGTGCATTGCATGTTCATGATCTAGGGGTGGTGCTAATAGATCCTACCCACCTCATTGATCAATGTACCATTCGAGTACGCGACATAGATGTTTTTTAGTATAAGGTCCAATAGGACCAATTCTTTGTTGACAATACCACTTGGCAGATGTCAAAGACATGCATAGATCATTTTTGCAACTTTATTTGCATGGACATTATATCTATTATTTCAGCTATGTTTATGTTTTTGTGTGTGGTGTAAATATTTTGTTGTAATTTCATAAGATATCGGGTCGATGTCTCTTCGTAGTGGGGGAGGGATGTCACGACTCGACTTTATAGATTACTTTAGAGTAAGATCATAATGGAAAAATTACTTTGGATTATGAAAATATTAATCAATTAGAGTAGAATTTGCATCATCCATCATTGAATTCTCATTTTATAGGTTGTCACTTGAGGATCAAAGTTACAACTATGATCATAATCGAAGTCCCTAGAATTAGAGAGTCATAGAATGATCATAATCTTTCATTTCTTTGTTTTATCTAGTTTTAGCAAGTTGATTTGAAAGGCTATACTAATTTTATATGCATGTTTGTGATTTAGATTACACACACTAAGACAACGTAATTTATAATGGTTCACCATAAAGGCTACATTCACTCTCAAGAACGGAAATCTTTTAATATCAACTATTTTCAAATACAAATATGAGATGTATACAATGCAACAACAATATACTTTTATCAAGAAATATAACAACATTATCTAGAATGTGAAGGGCCAAGAGTTATTAGAAGGAATCCAAATAACTGTTGGGTTTCACATCCAACAAGAAAATCCCTTCACAATAAGAGATATGATAAAGTGTAGGTTATCTTCCATTACATTTCAAAATGTTAACAAATTGACTGAGATTGGGGAGGATTTTATGTGCATGATTTCCTTGAGCTCTTTCAAAGAAGATGATGAAATCCGAGAGTTGTGCAATTGCAGTCATATATTTTACGTAAAGTGTTTGGGTAAATTGATTGTTCAACATGAGGTAACTTTCCTTTTCAAAAAATGTCATATTATTCCACCACCTCAAAGTCATGATGGAGATCAACTATTTTGAGAGTTTTTGCATAGGATCGATCCTCCATACTTGTTAGCCATAATTTTCTAAAGGTTTGACTCTTTTTTTCCTAGACATTTTACATATAATAAATTTTACATTAGGAAATTGCTTAGAAATTCATTATTTTATGTGTGCATTAAAGCATTGTTGTGTCCAATTAGAGCTTTTTATTTATGCTGAATGTGCTAGTTTTTATGTCAACAAAATCTTTCACAAAGAATTATTTTCTTTCTCCCAAATACATCGCTTTCCAATAATGGTGGTGTAATGCGTTAATTGTGAAATAAGCAAATGATGTTTTGTCATTTGGAAGGGAACAAATATACTTTCATATATAAAACTAAGATGAAAATGAAGAAGAAATAATTTTCCTATTCAGCCAATCTAATATACTACTAAGAAATTGTAATAAATAAATAAAAGGTGTTGTCAACTTTTAAGAAAATAAATAGACTTTCATATATAAAATGACTCTACAATAAAGAAAAAATAATATTTTTGATACTACCACTTCACATAATGATTTTCTTATTTTAAAGTGATAAATCCTAACAATTAAATAAGTGAAGAGTGTTTTGTCATTTCTAAGGGAATATATGTACTTTTGTATATAAAATAATATGGAAATGAAGTTAGTATATTTTTTCTATACAATGACTTCAAGGTAATGGTTTTTTATTTATTTTAAAGAAATAAATAATAGTGTTTTGATATTAAAGAATAAAACAAGCTTCTCATTGTTGTAAAGATATATCTTTAGCTATTTTTCTGGTTTGGTAAAAATCATGAGAAGAAGGGGAAGGGTTAGATATGATTATTATATTTAAGATTGAATATATCGTATTCATGTTGAGCTAAAGTTTGGTGAATTGGGTTTGATAGAATAATTATCTATTGAAAGTATTTTGTCAAACCCTAGTTTCAATGGAGCTTCCTAATTTTAATAGAATTTGTGATATTCAAATATAAAATAGCTCTTCCTAAATGTACAATACTGAAAAATAGGTTTTCAGATTATTTGAAAGGTGAAGCTTGCAATGGTAAATAGATAACAGAAAGAAGAAAAAAAAGTGCCACGTTAAAGGATCCCTCAAGCTGAAGTTCAACGAACTTGATATGGAGATTCTCGGCCTCAAACAGGACATGAGAGAGATTAAAGCCCAGATTGCGCATTCGAACAAGTTTTCCCTCGAAGTCATGCATGCGTCAGCTGTGACCCTGTGCAATGTGCAGGAGAAGTTGGTTGGTGGTAAGCTGGATGCTGAGGAGGATAACACAGACCTCTTCCTGTTTCTGCAGGAAGAGTGGGCCACAACCCTAATGTCCAAATGTATGGGTGGGAGATCCTAGCTACTACGGTGTCCATGAGGTTCTTCTACTATCATGGTCCTATTTGTTCTAGGTCCCATTTTTTGCTTTCCTATTTTCTGGTTAAGTTCTCTAATCACTGGTTTAGCCTTGCGTGGCTTGTTATGGTTAACATTTTAAATACTTTCTGGTTATGCTAGTATGGTTCGCTTTTTTTAAAAAGAACCTTTGTGTTTGTTTTTGATAGAGGCAGACTAGATTGTTTTGTTTCTATTAACTTTCTGTTGTTAAACTGCTATGCGACTAGTGCAATTAATATGTTGTTAATGTGCTTCTAGTCCTCTGTACCACGGGCCAGCACCCTCTTGTTGCTTTTTCTATAAAAAAACAAGTGCCACGTAGTGGCCAGAGTACTTGCCAGATTTAATTATAAATTTAGTTGTAGATAAATTTAAATCTATTTTATTATATTTATTATAAATACTAAATATGTTTGAATTAATAGTTATTTAATAAAAATGGATTAACAAATTAATTAAGTTAAAAATTATAATATAATTGATGTATTTAAATTAATTCTTAAATTATATGATAATAATCATATTAGTTTAAATAATTTTAGATGTAGCAATAAGTAATTCTTTTTCATTATAATTATTTTAATAATATAAATATTAAATTGTAGTTTATTTTATTTTATTTTTATGTTAATTTAGATTATTTTGTAAAGTATAACAATAAACTTTATTTTATTTGTAATATATTTATAAGTACAAAAATTTTATAATTTAAATTAATTATAATTAATATATTATACTTATTTATAAAGTTAAACCAAGTTATCATTAAAAAGTTATAATTATAATAATTTTATAATTGCAAATCATTTTACATTTAAATTTAAATTAAAATAATAATTAATCATATAACTAAAGTCAAGTACCTATTAGTACTCTTGTTATTAAGATTCAAATTGAAATATGATATTCTATTTATAAATAATTGCCGCTTTAAAAAAATATATAACCACTCATTTTAAGAGTTTCACTTTGATGTTAGATTAAATTAAATTATTTTAAAAATATAGTGTTTTCAAAAATCAATTATAATGTGTTAAATTAAAATTTGGCTTTTGAAAAGAGAAAATATATATTTTTATAGTAATTATATGTAGAAATGCGTTAATAAATAGGGCGAGAATGATGGAGTGTGGAGGTAAAACAACTTTCATAAAAAATTATAATGAAATATAAAATATGATTTATTTTGATTGGTGTAGAAGAGTTCATTTAATCACTAGTTAAGATAAACAATTCAAAAATTGATACAATAGTACTTAGCCTACCGACAAGTACTAATAAGAAGATGATACATGGACATACACTTTAGCTTCCATAAAGGTACCTTCAATTTTTTATTTTTCCTCATGGAGGCTTTCAAAAGGAAAACCTAATTGCCTTTAAGCACACTACCATCCAATATAACCATAATGACATGACACTAGAAGATAAAACAAGTGCATGATGGAATAGCACGTGCTTAGCCTACCGACAAGTACTAATAAATGTTCAATAAAAGAAAATTAAGGAAAAGTCAAATATTTAGTATGATTTTTTTTTTCAAGATTGAATTTTTTTTAATGGATAAATATGGGTGAGTACAAGATCATCGAGTCAAAAAGTAGTGATATGAAAAAAGGAAAAATACATTTCTCATTTGTTTCAAATTTTTTTTTAACTTTTTACTCAAATCAAATAAAAGTACATGTTTATGGTATGACTAATAGTTATATATACACCCCATACACACAAATACATATACGTATAAGTATACATACATGTATACATATATGCATACATATATACATACAAATATGTGTATGTATACATATATGTATATGTATACATACATACTTACATACACACATATATAATTTTTATTTTTTATTTCCTTAACTTTTTTTAGTATATTTTCCTTATTTTTAGTGGTGTTTTATAATTTTTTCCTGATTATATGATCCTCATAATCTTTCTATCATATCAAGGAAGATTTCTTTTATTTTTATTTTATATTGTTTTTACACTTTTTCATTTTCATTTTCTTTTTTAGTTTCACATGATTTATTTTTTTATTCAATTTTCAATTTATTTGTTCATTTTTGTAATTTATTTCGTTTGACCTTCTTTTATTTTGTTCCTTTATATATTGTGTAGAATATCACTTTTACATTTCTTTTTTGTTATGAGATTTCATTATGATATTTAATATTTACATTATTTTTCTTATCTTTTGTTAACTTTGTTTTAACTTTTATTTTTATTTATTGATGGAATTTATTATTTTCTATTTTTCTATTCTTCTTGCTTTTTGTTATCTTTTATTTTTGTTTTAACTTTATATTTTGTCTTTATTCTTTGTTCTTATTTTTCTTTTTCAAATTTCTTTAGTTTTTATTTCTCTTCTTTATTTTATTTTTCATTTTTCTACTTTTTTTTAAATTTTTGTTTACTTTTTGGATCCTTCTTTTGTTGTTACTTTATTATGCATTTTTCCTCTATGCTCCTATTTTTTAATTTAATATTCATCTTTAGTCATTGTAACTTAATAATAATAATAATAATAATAATAAATTCTATTTATAACAAATATACCAATAATATTCCCGCTCCCCCGCTCTGCAACTTCCTGCCCAAGCTCCATTTTCAAACTGCAGGCTTTCATGCCTGCATCCCCTGGGGGAGAATCTTCCCCCTTGGCAGGCCCCCCTGCAGGTCCCGATGGACCCCATGCTGGTCCCTTGAATACCTCTATCACGGACCTGGTGAAAGAGTCAACGATGAGTACCCAAAAGGTGTCCTCTTCTACCGACGCCCCTCCATCCCCCCAAAAATCCAGCTGGAAAGGGGCCCTTGTTTGTGAAGCCCAACAATCTCTGGAGGCTCTCCTAGTGGACTTCATTTAGACCAAGGAAGGCGCTAAACTTTCACTCCTAGATTCTGTGGTGAATAGAACGATGGCAGATTTCTAGTTGCCTTTGGTAGGCCGATTCTTTAACTTTCGACCCACCATCAAAATGGTTAGAAAATGGGTGTCTACCCAGTGGAAGATTAAGGGACCTGTCCTTGTTTTTGCTATGTCGGGTGGGATTTTCTTGTTCAAGTTCACCACTCTGGAGGACCTGCCATTTGTTTTGTCAGAGTCGTGGGTCTATGGGAAGCACTTCCTGGCTCTAGCAAAATGGAAACCCAAGTTCAACTCGGCAACTGAACTGACCAGAATGGCCCCAGTTTAGGTTCAACTCCCTGGACTCCCATTAGAATATTGGGATGAGCAAGTGTTTCATTGGATAAGGGACTCCTTTGGCATGTTTATCACTACTGATCAGGTAACCTATTCTAAATCCAGGCTAGTGTTCGCTACGTTTTGTGTGAATGTCACCCTGAACAAAACCCTACCCAACTTTGTCATTTTGAAATCTAAACTGGGTAGATGGACCCAAGCGCTAGTGTATGAAAATTCCACTCTCTTCTACCAGAAATGTGATAGTAGAGGTCATTCCAATGATACTTGCAAGGCCTCCTAGTCGGGAACCAAAAAAGGGAATAAGGATAAAGGAACCACTGAGGTTCCACCCTTGAAAGAAGGAGAGGGAAAGGAGAAGACCTGCCCACCCCTGACGGCTGATACGATGGAAAACCAAGAGGGTGAAAACCAGTTGTTAGAATAAGGTGAGATAGCTTCCCCCTTAGAGAATGAAGTGGTGCACCCTGAACTCAATTCTTTGAAATCTCTGCCAATAGAGGAGCTAAAACCCCTGCCAGTGGAGCCATTGGAGATCCCCCTGGCGGCCTCCCCAAAGATGAGTCAGATTAGCCATATTGTGTCAGAACAGCTGGCCATTGTGGTTTCTCTTGAGCTAAAATCCCCCAAATTTGATTCAAAACCTCCCCCACAGCTAGAGAACAAGAACTGCCCTTCCTCTTCCAAATCTCTGGATGCAAACTGTTGTGTGGAGGAAGAGGATGGGGAATGGAAAATGCAAAGAAAGAAAACCAAGCCTAAGAAGGCTGACATTGGGATGGAGACACCCAGAGGAAGGCCATCAGACTGCACTAGGAGATTGAGAGGGACTACAAGGGATGTTATAGCAAGTAGGCATCAAACCCTGTAAACAAGCTTTAAAAGTAAGAAATGATTTGTCTTTCTTGGAATGTTAGGGGTTTAAATAGCTCCCTTAAGCAAAGTGTTGTTAAACATTACATTTTTTATCATAAGTTGGATATTCTTCTCATCCAAGAAGTTAAGATGACTGCCAGTAATTTTGCCACCTTGGCTTCCAATCTCTGGTTGGGAGCTACTTTCCTTTATTTTGAAGCCTCTGGGGCTTTCAAGGGTATTTCTATGCTCTGGAACCCCAATACTATCACGGGCCATCAGCTCACCTCCTCTCCAAATTTCCTTGCAGTTACTTTTAGGATGAATGGGCTTGAGTGGCGTCTATTCAATATTTATGCCCCTAATACTCGGTTTGGCAGGGCTTCCCTTTGGAATGACCTATCTTTTTGGATAGACTAGGACACCTCTACTAATTACTTATTGGCTAGTGACTTCAACATGACCCCTCTCTATGCCTCAGAGAAATGTGGAGGATTAATGGATTACTCTGATAGTATGGGGAACCTATCAGATTTTATCTCCTTCACCAGCTTTTTGGACATTCCTCTGAAAGGAAACCCCTTCATGTGGACCAACAATAGGAAAGGATCCCATCTCATCCAAGTGTGGCTTGACCGCTTCCTTGCCACCTCTTCGTGGGACCTCTGCTTGACCTCCACCTTGTCCTCCCTCCCAAAAACTACTTTTAGCCATAACCCCCTCCTTCTTTGTTGGAGTGACTCCCCTAGATTTGGCTCGGCCCCCTTCAGATTCAAAATTATGTGGTGCTCTCACCCCTCCTTCAGAGATCAAGTGAAATCCTAGTGGGCCATTAACATCAAAGGCACCACCATGTTCAGGACTGCTTAGAAACTGGAAATCATCAAAAGAGAGGTCAAGGGCTGGAGTAAACATAACTTTGGTGATTTCCATAAAGAGAAAAAGGACCTGACTGAAACCTTAGAGTCCCTTAAGGTCCAGTTGGCTACAGGAAGCCCCCCACCCCAGATACAGGTGGAAGATAGTTTGTATGTATTTACAAGTCTTACTAAGTGTTTCACATATTGTTAGTTTTACTTTAAGAACACATGAAATTTAAAGTATTGTGAAGGTTGAAGGACAAGATAAAAGTATTGTCTCATATTTATTTTCTATAAAATTATCATATTGCCTAAACTTTACAAGCTACCAAGAAACTTGAACATCTAAATAAAAATCATATAGAAAGGTTACATTTATAAAAAAAGAAAAAAAAAAAACTAAGATTAAATAGAAAGTGTTACATACTTCATTAAATAGAAAATAACAAAATAAATCTACATATAAAATTAGATGACAAAATAATAAAATAGAAAGTGTTCAATAGCTCATTAAATATAACAAAATAAGATACTTGTTCAATAGCTCAATTGTTTAATAACATTAAATAAGTTCAATAGCTCATTGAATAATAAAATTGGTTTCTATTTGAGAAGATACTTGATTTTGTACTTTGTAGACCTACAATAATAAATGAACCATAGCTAGCAGCCTACAATAATAAATGAATCTTTAATAAGTAACTAAATACTTGTAGAAATAGTACATATGTAACTAACAACTTGTACAAATTAATGTAACTAAGTACAAATTTAAGAGCATCATGTGATTGCCAAATTAAAAATAGGTATTCATTAAGTTCTTCAACACAATGGTGTCATAGGATACCTAAAAAAAAATCAAGATGCCTATACAACAATTTAAAATCAGCTACATTAAAACTCTAGGTGAATTTAAGGGGATATCTCAAGGGAACTAAAATTAATGACTTAAGGGGATCTATAATCAAGGTGTCATAAGGAGATGTCTTGAGGGGATTTAAAATTATAATGTCTTAAGAGGGATTATCAAGAAGATGTAATTCTATGATGGCTTAAGAGGGTACAATTCTAGGACATCTTAAGGGGATCTAAAATTAGGATGTATTAAGGGGATATAGGAGTTGGATATGTAATTTAAGGATGTAATTCTATGATGGCTTAAGGGGATGCAATTCTAGGATGTCTTAAGGGGATATAAAATTAGTATGTCTTAAGAGGATGTAGGATTAAGATATGTTAAGGCAATGTTAAAAAAAAAATTATATATGAATTTATCAAAAAATTTAAAAGTACACACATATACTAAATGTATTTACTTATCCCATTGTACCATCTAAATCCTTTATTTTCTACAATGCATCTACAATTATCTTGTTTTCTTCCATATAAATTGACCGCAACTCTTTATTAGCAAGTCTCGCACGATATCTGACTAGATTTATATTTGTTGCCACAACCAAATGTGAGTAGTGTATAATTTTCTTATGTGTTTCATATTCTTCAAATTTAGGCAAACCATTCTTTCTTATTAGGTATTTTCATAGCCATGTGCCAACAACCACCACCGAATCTATTGGATAATGATAGTCATCATCATCTTCTCTAGGTCTACTAACTTATATTTAGTCTCAACACATTTGGCTAACCAATACTCTATTTCCTCTTCATTGTCCTTAGGTACAACAACAACATACACATGTCCTGCAAGAAAAAACAAAAAGGTTAATTAACATGTGAAATATTCTTATAGGAAATTAAACTGCCAAAATAAACTTAGATCAAAAATTAATTTGAAATATAAAGTGATACAAATAATAGAATTACCTTCTTGTACAAAATCTAAAACACAATCATAATCCTTCAATGCCAATAGTTTATCATTGTCAAAAATTCTTGTTTCATATTGCTAATGTTTTTGAGCAGGTGTCAGTGATATTTTCTTCCACTCTTTGACTCATTCTTTATTCTCACGAACATCTCAATCACCTGAAATACAAAATTGACAAAAACATGCAATCTCTCTTGTCTACATAGTCCATGTTCTTGCATCTAAACTCTTAGATGAATTTAATTTTTCCAATCCACTAATTGTCTCACAATAAAGTTTAGGTGGAATGTTATTTTCTTCAATTAACAAAAAGAATCATTTAATTGTAGAGTTCTCATTTGATCCTACAGACAATTTTGAATTGCACCAATCCATAATTGCATGTGCATCTTTAAATTTGATTGTATCATCAAATTTTAATTGCTCTCTAGCCAAAATTCTTTTAACACATGCACCAGATTCATCATGTTCTCATTTACCATGTCCAACTTTAAAAAAAACTCCACATATGTGGTATATTGGTTTCCTTGTGAGCCCAACTAAGCCAATAAAATATTCAAGCATTCTTTAACTGTCCTATACAATTATCTAACCATATGAAATGTTCTCTCATCTAGATTTCTCATTCTCTTAAATTAATATAAAATCTATCAAAACAATATTGAACAAACTATAATGAGTGCATCCAACTATCACTCAAATAGAAATGATACTCTCTCACAATTTTTCTATCATCGTTTGTACAATCATGTGCATGTATATAGAAAACATGAACAAACATAGCCACTTGCATTGAATTGTAGTATTGCTCTTGAGTTTCCTCTTGTGGAGAAAGATTATACTTTTCTACAAAGACAACCATTGATAGCATAGTATCAATTGGAAATGTATTTCTACATGTGCAAAATTAACCATCAAACCATCTAGCATATTAAGAGTGTTTCATGTATTTTGGAACAAGCTTACATTTGAATTCTGGCATGAATGAATTTACACTAAATTTTTCTATGATTAATTTACACCGCTTTCCAATTTTGCCAATTTTTCAGGATACTCAACATTCTTAAATATTTGAACATCCACTAACTGTCCAAAACCATTTTCACTACTTTCATGCATACATTCTCTTAAGAATGAAAAATTCCCACAACTAGCACATTGTCCAAAAATACATGAACTTAAAAAAATTATCCATTAGATCTTTCAAAAAATAAATCTCCTACAAACTCCTTGATTGTTTTAGGTGGCATATTAATACCACAATCTCACATAATCATGTTAGCATGTAAAGTACAATGTATATATCAAAAAATATCATAGTGATAACAGAATTGAACACGTGTTTTACAACAAGATATCTGTTGCTTATTGATTTTCACATACTATGGTTTACATTTTCAAATGAGCTTTGACTAAGGGTAATATCTCTAGGAAACACAACCCCATCTAAAAAATTTCTATAAAATTAAGTTTGGGTTGAGTCTAATAGGTGTTTTGGATGAGGAACATGAATTTTAGAGTCCACATTTAATTTCAAAACATCTCTAGCATTAGATGATACCCTTTTATTATCATGCCAATATTTTTCAATGAAAGATTTGATTTTAGGATTCAATTTCATGTCAAATCATCGGATTCTACCACTAAAACTCCAAAATTGGTCAATTTGATCATTTTTTATACTTAATCTTCTCTTTCATGTTGTTACCAATGCTTTAGGATGCATGTTTAAAATTCCACTAATGTTTTTTACCATTATTTTATCCGAACATTTTTTATTGACTATAGCAATTATTATAGCTTGTCATGTTGCATTCCTATCTTTTGATCAACTCATTTTTCCAATAGACTCAATGGCACTAGCAACAATAGATATAATATGATTAACCGATGCATCTTTTTTATTTTGTTTCACATAAATGCCTAACTTTTACATTACTTTTCTCATTTTCCACATTCTCATCAATTGAATCACAAGTTGACATTGAAATGCTAATTCTTTTCAATAAAATTTTTTTTTGTATATTTAATTGACATACTTTCTTATCTATCTCTAACATATCTTACCACAAAGACCATCCAAACCATTACTTTCAATTTCCAAAAAAATACTTTTCATTATCAACATCATTAGAATTTTCAATTACACCATGTTGAAAAGGATTTTCATTTTCCTCTAGGGAAGGGTTTTCATTTTCAACAACATAAGGATTTTCATTTTCAACAGGAGTAGGATTTTCATTTGCATCAACAAAAATATTTTGAATTTCAAAAACACAGGGGATTTTCATTTTCATGATCTCTTTAAAGAACTATGTTAGGAATTGAATCAATTTCAACACTAGTAGATGCTTGAAATAAATCTCCATAAAGGGTATCATCTATAATCACATTTTTTGTATCATTCAAAGTTGGATTTGAAGATGTACCTGAAATCATTTTTATTGCCACATTAATGGATTTGAAGATGTACTTCCATTCCTATCTATAATTGTATTGTCTTTTGCATTCACCTCTTTGACATTTGCATCTTCTAAATCCATCATATCCCCTATGGTATCTATAATGTTTGTCTCTTCAATTGTTGTAGATCCAAATGCTTCATTATTATTCATTTGATGTGTCTTCATTCTTCTATCTTTTTTGACATTTGGCATCTTTATCTTTTTATTTTTATATTTCCTCGAGGGTCATAACCCTCCTTTCCTTCCTCTTCTAATGTTGTTTAGATCTCATGATTAATAATTGAAATCAATCATAACAATGCCTTCAATGCTTGAGTCCTTCCAAAATTCTCCAAGATGCTCCCAATGATTGATTCCTTCCAATAGTGAATAGAATATTGCATAAACAAGACACAAAACATTAAAAAATATGTAAAATTCATCATTGTTGGCCATACTAGAAAGTACATTTTCTATTGCAATAGAAGCTTGGAGTAAATTTCAAAAAAATGGTTTTAAAAAGGAACATGAAATGGGGCCGCATTCCTTTTATGGAACGTTACCTCGTTTCAAAATGGGATCGCATTCCATGTATGGAACATTATCCTATTTCATTATGTGGCCTCGTTCATTTATTTTAAAATTCCCAACATATCTAAAAAGGATTAGGGTCATGCCTCTTAAGCAGGACCCCATTCCTTAAAATTTGAAAATTTTCCCCCAAAATTGCTTTAGGTTTAGCTTTGGGAAAAGGCTTGGTTAACTGACCCCTAACTTTGGATTTGATTTAACCTGAACCTTGGAGGCCATTTCAATCTATAGACAAAATACACACTTTGGCAAAAAATAAGAATGCATTTTTTGTAGAATACTTTGACAAAAAAAATCTATTACAGATCAAACTATGTAGATTCTAAATATGCAATTTATTTTTAAATTTGATTATTTTTTCTATTTTTCAATCAATTTCTACTGAAACAAGTGCAAAAACTAGAGATGACAGGTCATCTTGTTATTTTAATAAACTTTTTTATTTGAAATTTTCTTTAAATGAAATTATATGGCATCAAACTACAGATAGTTGGGGTCAAATTATGCTTATCGTACACAAGAGGTTTTAAAAACAACTATGCCCAATAAAAATTAATAAAAAAATTATTTAATAAAAAATATTAAAAAACATTGTCATCAATCTTGATTGTGTTACATACCATTTCCCAAAAGGATTTAGAGAAATAGATTCATTTAGATCAAATTATGCTTTTCGTACACATGCATCATATGATCTCGAAAAAGTGACTTTTAACATTTGATTTTTAGTAATCCCTATTGAAAATGGAATTGTATCATCTAGGTATTCAAATAAATTATATATTTGGAAAGTAGACTTCGAGTACTACAATTTGTATAACTAAGTTTTTTTCAGATTCAATCTTTAAGTGCTTCAAATATTTAGGTCATACAGGATGAATTTGAAAAATATGAAAAAAGTTCCATTTTTTACCCAAAAAGTGGACTCCATTACTTGCTGACACCCATTATTCATGTAATGTAACAAGAAATATTTGAATTTATGTATTCCCTATGCTCATTGTGCTACATAAGTCTTTGGATATGATATTAATAAATATTTCCATTTTAATAAATTTTTATTTGTGTTTTCAAGTTCCTCTTGTCAATATGTTTTGTTACATATTCAGTTATTTAATGTTTAGGATCTTTCCCTTATCATGACAAGAAGCATGTAAAAATATGTTATTGTTTGAAATCATAGCTTATGTGTGAGGGTATGATCCATCATGTGATATCATAGTATAGATGAGTGAGTACATTGCCATGAAGTGGTGTTAGAGCCCAAAAGATCTAGACATGAGAAATTAGTTATGTTTCATAGATTCTTGTTTATAGTTATGTCTAATGCAAATTGACAGGGTTATGAGAAGAAATTGGGTACCAAAAGTTTGGATAGAGAAAAAGAAGAGAATCCCTAGGTGGTTTATCACAAAGACAAGAGAGAAGAAAGAAAGATGTGAAAACATACAAGGAAAGAAATTCTCAAAAGAAAAGACAAGATGAAAGCCAATATGGCAAGACAAGATGCAAAGTTTTAAAAAGAAATGGGAGAGTTGAGAAAATATTTTGAGAGGTGAAAGTTTGTGGTGCAATGGCTTGAGGAGAGAAGCCAAAAATATGTTTGTGTAATGTGGTAAATGGTGAGAAATTATAAGAGGTAGATCACTCACCAAGATCCTACATACATTGGAATGACACTCTAACAAGGTGAACCCGATTAGCACAACCAAAGAGTAAGGGTGCCAATTCATGATCTACACAATATAGGGTTTTGGGTTCCTTAAGTATAAGAGGGTTTTAAATGATATTTAAAACTTATTTATGAAATAAAGTGAAAGAGGGAAATAGGAATGATAAACTCACCATGAAAACAAGAAGAGGAAGATTGACCTTCAAATCTAATTTTGATTGTCGTAGAGCTGTCAAAATTAGGTAAGATTTTGGATCTAGAACTCTGGTGCCTGTAACTTTTGTCTATAAAAACATAAAACCCAAAGGACAATGTTGACTTGGTTTACCTATTCAAGAACACTATCTTAAAATTCAACCTAGTCTTTTTAACTCCAAACCTAATTAAACTTCTAGGGGTTCTACAACTATGAATGATATTCCCGAATCTAGATCTAAAACTCTGCAACTTTCTCTTGCACATAGAAAAGAAGGGTAAAAGGCTATGGGAAGGGGATTTCCTTGTATAGGAATCAACCTTGAAAGGAAATAAAAGTAATTGAAAGAAATTTGTCATGTAACAGAGGTTAGCCTAAAAAATGGAACATGTCATACCATTTAGATGCAATTGTCTCTAAGTATGTGATCAAGAATGTTGATGCAATAGCTTTGACTCAACAAAAAAACCAAAATGAAATCATATAATACAAAATCTCATGTAGAAAACATTTTAATTTTCTACAATGTTGAATTGAGGAAGAAAGAGAAGAAGAAGACTTGGTGAATGAATGTAGATCTATTTCCTTGATATCAAACTCCTTTGCTTGGCCTGTAATAGGGAAAGAAGATAAATCTAGAGAAGGAAATGCCTTGAAGAATTGAAATGTTTTAAGACTCTTGATGACTTCCTTGTGATTTAATGCTTAAAAGGATTGAATCCACTATGAATGATAACTCACATGTGTGTGCATATAAATTATGGATATGAAAATGACAGGAAGAGATCTATACATATTTCTAGGCTTAGATTTCACAGGCCAACCTCAATTGAAGACCTAAGAGAAAAACCCCTGCATTGGGCCTAGAGCCTACTAAATCACAATGCCCTAGCACAAGGTTGACTTAGTCGACCTAGTCCAGGCAAGGCCGAATTATTTAACCTAATCCTAACATATTTTTTAATATTTTGTTAGGGATTTAGGGGAGTGTGTCAAAAAGGGGTGATGAAAGCTATAGTCTACCAAGGAATCAAGGCAAATCTCGAAATCCAAAATTGAATGCATAGGAACTAGGTTGAAAATGAACTATGTGAATGCATAGAAAATGAGAAAGCATGCATAGATGTTAGAGCCAATGTCAATTTTGAAGCAAGAGGACTTATATTTGAATTAAGTATGTACTAAGGTGCACTATGAGATCCTACCATAAGAAACACACTAAAGTAGGCCCAAAGTGGTCCTAATATGAGAACAAATTAAGTGCTTACTTTTTAGGATGGTAAATTTAGCCCCCACTTTAACAGGAGTATGAGACAAGCTCATGCTCATGATAAAGGAAGAAATTGAAGAAAGAGAGAGATGATAGTAGGAAAAATGCAAAGAGATAAGACAACACTAAGTTTAAAGATGTAAGCCCCCAAACTAAGGATCTTTACTCCACATCCATGCAAAAGGGTGTGAAAACAAAGAAAAAGAAAAAAAAAAAAGACACAAAAGGGTTTATTACTAAAACAAAACTCTAAATCAACTAGTGAAAGAGAACTCATCCATAAATGTCTTATCAACTAATATCATGTCTATAAAGCTATTACAAGAGCATAAGTGATCACATAGGAAGAAAAAGAGCATAACCAAAGATGATACAAACTCCATGGTCTAACCTACTAGCATAACCATGAGAGAGAGAGAGAGAGAGAGAGAGAGAGAGAGAGAGACCATGAATTTCCTACTGACTAGAAAATTGTGGTATGCTAGGCAATCCATGGGGAAGAGAAGAGAGAGGAAGGAAAATTGATGGTCTAGAAAATTGTGTTATTCTAGTCAACTCTAGCTTTAGAAATTTGCACCTATTAGTGGCTTTAAAATGTCTTAAGTATGAGACAACTTGAAAATGTTTTGTGTGTGGGGCAGCTTGAAAATGTTTTGTCCATGAGGTGGCCTAAAAATGTTTTATGCACGAGGCAGATTGAAATTTTTTTGCATAATGTACAAGGGATGCTACATGTATTCCCCTCTCCTTATGATGGCACTATAGGAGACATCATAGAAAAGAGAACCAAGGATACCTACTTCTGAGAATAAGAAGATATCCTAAAAACAACAATGTATTCCATAAACTCGGCTAAGAGTGTTCACTCTTGTGAACTAAGAAAATAGATAATCATGAAAGGACATTCTGCTTGTGAGAAGAGACCCTTGAAAGGAACATATCTTGGAAGCAAGACATCTACCTTCAAGAAGAGTTCTTTAATAAATATAGCATCTTTAAGACAAAGAGGGGGAAGAGAACAAGAATGCACCCATTTAGCCCCCTATCACTCTGTGAAATAGGGATTTGATGAAGGATGACAAACTTTGAAACCTAAAGTAAGGAAATTTGCTTATAATGAGCATATTTTTACAAATAAAGAAGAGGTTGTGATCAAGGATGCACACCTCTTGTATAAGAGAACCCTTAATCAAAACAATCAATTCTTTATAAGAAAATAATGTCACATGATAAACAAATGTGATTGTACTAAGGAAAGTAGATCCTTGGAGAAAAGAGAGAGAAAGAATATACATGAAACCTTTCACCCCAAGTGTGAAGGGAAGAAAAAATATATAATACAACCCTACTAATGGTTGCTTCATAATAGATAACCAATTCTAAGAAAAATAAGTTGCAAACTAGAGAGAACTCCTAATGTAAAATAGACATATTTACTCTAGAAAAGACATCACATATAAGGTAAGAAAGTCATCAAGGAAAGAGATGAAATGATGATATGGATGATTATTAGATGATATAAATTCTCTTTGAGGCATGAAAAATATTATTAAGAAAATATGGTAGGATCTTGCGTGAAATAAAATATCTCATGCCAAAAAGAATGTACCATCATAAATCCATAGAAATGAAAAAGAAAGAAGGATGCCACATTATGTTTACTTAGTAGTCAACCTAATTATACAAGATATGCACTTCCATGTTTCATTATAGAGAGGGAGCAGGTGAATTAGTAATCCCTGATTCCAAATACCTAAAAAACTTTTCTCTCATTAACTCAGTGACAACTCGGTAAAATACACTTTACTATTTACCGACAATAGTAAATAAACTTTAACAATCAGTAAATCATTCACATAATTCATTCAACACATTTAACACTAGTATTTGATGTGAAAAATTGGATATGGGAAAATCCATTGTGGGAATTGTCACCCAGTAAGAAAATACTCTTCTGAAGTATGCCTAGTTAAGAGCCAATCCTGTTAAAGATTACAAGCACACTATTAGGAGTGACCCAGTCAAGAGATTTACCTCAGATCTATTAGGATCTTCACCCTATTAGGAGTGGCTTGGTTAGAGGGATTCAAACACTCTTTAGAATGTTACATTTTTCAAGGATTTTACAATAAGATTGTTAAGTCCACTCTGTTAAGAGATTTCTCTGTTACAAATGCTAGTAAGAAATAATAAATGATTTGACCTATAGTTTTGAAACTATCTTTGCATAATCAAATCCTTTGTGTGCTCTCCTTTCTTCACCTCAATTCTTCACTTTCTACTAGCATCAACACTTCATCAAATCTTTCTTTTCCACTTGGAATCTCTATGTGCCTTCTTCACTACATCATTCAATGACTCTTCAACTATTCAATTTTCCAACCATTTGTTCACACAAATCCATCTTTTATATAGACAATTTTTGCCTCTTAATCTCCTCTATTACATTTTTCTTTAATCAATCTTAACTGTCCATTTCATTAAAACTTGAATCTATATCTCCCTAACAAGTTTTCTTTTCACCTAGGAACTTGAACTTTCTTGAAACTTGTTCCTTCTGCTTTAACCATTTAGATCTAAGTCACACATCTTCACTTTTAATTTTTCTATTCATAGATCTCTGTAACTAACTTTCCTTATCATCATGATCATCCATCTCATCATATCTAATCATTAAATGTTGATTCAATCCTTATTTAATATTTGTTCCTTTCTTAGTGGATAACTCCAAATTTTAGTTAACTTCGCTTGGTGACTAAACTTTTCTTTTCTATTCGGTTCCTTTACCTTTAGGGAATTACATTTCCTTTTGACCTTTTACCTTTACCAAGTGACATTTTTTTCTTAGTAGCCAAAACTCTTCTACTTACTGACTTGACAAATATTTATTACCATGCTTTACCAACTTGACATAATCATATGTTAGGTAGAAAACAATTGTATCAACATAATATAATTATTGTCAAATTTGTATCAGTTGCTCATTTAAGCTCTTTGTTGGTGTAATTAAATATTCCTAATTACACTTAACTTAATCTTACTTAGGATAATGCATTGCATAGTAGTTTGTGATGAAGACACCTAGGAGTGTGTACCTCATCAAGCACATAGTGTAGGAGAATTTCCACTTTTGGTGTGAGATCCACCTTTAGTGCTCTTATCACATTATCATCCTAATCCATTGCACATACTTTATTGCATAATGGAGGATGATCCACGTTTGGTGGACATGTGATTACACCTAACATAGGAGATAGCTTATTAGGTCCTTATCTTTCTCTCTTATCGCCTTTCCTATATAAGGAGGCCTATTATGCAATCAATCAAGGTGAATTCATTGGATCAATTAAATATCCATCATTGCATTCATATCATCTCTCTTGTACTTTTATGTAACCTCTAGATCCTTGGTTCAATCTTTTCTATTTGCAAATTCTTACATAGTATCAGAGCCATTGGAGCATTTTGATTAGCTGACTTGAAGAGATCTTGATGCAAGCTTTGAAGGTCCAAATCTTAGATCTAGGAACTAGTGTGTTTTAGAGGTATGCCGGAGCAGATTTGACCTCACCATTACGTTTGGGAGGCTGTTTTGGTTAAAATTGACTATAAACTCACCTATATTCGGTGAAAGTCAAAATTGAGGCAAATTTTTAAAAAAAATTGAACCGTACGATCCGATCTACACCTCTGCAGTACAATTTTGGAAAAAAAAAATTATTACTTTTTTATTCTATATTTTTCTCAAAAAAATTTTCCAGTAAAATTATTGGGTGAGGTACGGCCCATTTCATTCTCTATGTTATCATTGTTTATCACATAATCGACAATGATAGAAGCCCTCAGGCACGCAAATTAGATCAGGCCCACAACTTGAGCTCAAGCCTGGAAGTGAACCAAAGGTCGAGCCTGACTCACCTTAGTTATTTTCAAGTCTACCAGGGTTTTGCATATTTAAAGGGCTAAAAAACCCTGCGCACATGCAATGTGGGATTAAAAATCTCGGGCACTATGACTCCTCCACCATCCCAGCGCTGCTCCTCCGCAACTCGGCCAGCAATCACCCAATCTTCATCGACCACCTCTGCCATGCGCACTACCAATGCCGGTGGCTACCACCTCGACCACCACTCACCGCCAAGTGGCCTAGTCCAAGGCCACCACCTTAGACAACCAGCACTGAACCAAAGGATGCCACATGCCATACCACTACATCAACCACCCATGTTAGCAGTACAGTCATTGACATAAATAGATGATGTCAGCAATACGGCACCAGCAATCACCACATAGTTAGCGACACATCAGTGGGGGCAAAAATTTCCTGACATCATCTTTTCTTGGAACTAAAATTGACGGCCATTTAGCTATTAGAACAGGTGAAATTGGGCATTTTGGTGACGTCCAAACGACCATCAAATTTAAGCCAATATTTTGCTAACATCATCAGAATTGGAAATTTATCAACCTTCACCATTAGAGTTTTCAATTTGGTAGTCCAACTTCAGAGGGCCATATCTTACTCATTTTTGCTCTTTTTTTCGAGCATATTTTTTGAAATTGGGTAAAATTTCCTAAAGAATCCAATGATGGTATTAGTTTTATGATTTGGTTGCCATATTTATCATAAATTGTAGATTTTGTTGATTGTTCCTGTTTATTCCTGATTTTTGCAACTTCCAGGGCTTCATTTGGGCACATATAGTAACATTTTGAGGTGACATTTTTTTTTGAAAGTGCATGATTTTTCGTCTACTTTCTAGATCTGCAATCAGTTTTCAGTGATTTGGGGTGGATATATCACTTTCAGAAATAGGTCATTTTGGGGCTATATTTGCACTTGGTTAATCCTTGGATTTCAATTTTTTGATTTGCATCAATCATTTGAAGGAGTTATCAGTAGTTATCAGTCATTATTTGGTTGTATTATGGATAATTCAAAGGTTAAAATCCTCACTCCATATAACTACCATGAATGGAAAGTTTCTTTGAGTGATCATTTGTTGAGTATTGGATTTCTTAGAATGACTCTTGGGTAGAATCAAGAACCTCAAACAAGTGTTTCAGAAAGGCGAAAATGGTTTGCACACATCCTCATGATGCTTGGGTCATATTGGAAGGACTCTTAAGTAAACCTAATATAATGAGAAAATTTAGATTAGAGAATGAGCTCATAGATCTTAATCCTAGTGATTTTGACAATATTCAAGACTTTTTCTCTAAGTTCAATTCTATTAGATTGGAGCTTTCTACATGCGGCATTGTTAAAGGGGATGAATAATTGATCTTTTCTATTCTTTCCAAGCTTGGTCCTGATTATTCTATATTTGTTTCTACATTCTATGCTACTATGGATGCTCTTGGTAGTGCATACAAATTTCCCTCTCTTGATGAATTTGCAGCGTAACTCACAAGGGAATAAGCAAATTTGGCCCACATGGGTCAATTGAAGCCTTCCACACATCAAACATTGATTGCAAGTGAATCTACTTCAAAGGCTTCTAATGGAAAAGGAAAGAAACATCGTAAGGATCCTAAGCCTCATGACAAAGCTAATGAATCTCCTTCACACAATCCTACTGAATCCAAATCCTCTTCAGGAGAGGAATCATCTAGAAGAAAGAGGGATAAATGTGCATATTGTAAAAAGCTAGGACATGATGAGCATAAGTGTTTTCAAAAGAAGATTGATGAGCTAACTCACATTATTTAGAAACACAACATTAAGTTTCCCTCATCATTGTCTACTCCTTCTTCTACACATTTGGTAGCTTCTACATCTCCATCATCATCCAAAGATAAAGGTAAAGGACAAGCACTCTTGGCTTCCACACATCCTGAGCAAGGTAAATGGCTTCTTGATTCAGGTGCATCACATCATATGGCATCTTCTATGGATATGTTTTCTTCTATTGAGCCTTATAATTCTCCTAATATTTTGATGGGTAACAACACATTCATGAGAGTTAGTGGGAAAGGTTCTATTCCTATAGGAGAGGGGACATTTAATGATGTTCTTTATGTACCATCCTTGACCACTAATCTCCTTTCTATTTACCAAATTACACATGGGGCACAAGGTAAAATTGTCGAGTTCACTCCTAATTTTGTCTACATTAGGGACATGGAGACTAGATATATCATAGCTATGGGAGTTGTTGATCATACATCATGCTTGTATTCCTTTTTATAATTTTTTTATGATGATGATGATGATATTCATGATGTACACATCCCTTTTCCAAGGGATAATTATGAGGAGAATTTTGTGCACTTGAATCATTTTGTTGTTGAGACAAGTGTTGATCTTCCTACTCCTCCACCTCCTGCTTCTTCAGACATGGGCTCTACTATTCAGCAAGATGTTCATAGTGTTTCAGATCTTGCAAAATGTGATGACTACTTGGATGCATCTTTAGCACTTGTTGATTCTCATGATGCAGATTTGGAAGACATACATGAGGGGGTTTCTCTTTCCTTTGAGAC
Organism: Chamaecyparis obtusa; assembly: GCA_027943335.1. NCBI lineage: Eukaryota > Viridiplantae > Streptophyta > Pinopsida > Cupressales > Cupressaceae > Chamaecyparis > Chamaecyparis obtusa. The sequence continues at coordinate 892,669 of BSBK01000269.1, read as the reverse complement.
AACATCATAGTTGGGGATACCTCTTCACCTTCTTTGGAGATTGGCACTTTTGATTCTTCTCCTTCTTCATTTGATTTGTCACATGAGGTGATAGATTCTTTGGGTTTGAAGATTCCTATTCAATCTTCAAAGATTCATACATGGAGACCTACATCTTCTTCCTCATTCCATTTGCACATGGATTGGCTTCTTCATCATTTGATGTATCTATTTCTTCCTAAGGGGAGACATGTTTCTTGTAAGCATTGGCTTGTCTATTGTTTGTAGGTACTCTTCATCAACATGGGAGCTTCTCAATTATGGGGGGGGGGGGGGATATCATGTCTCCAACTATCCTTCTTATGGGGGGATAATTCTTTGTATATACATGATGTATGTAGTTCTTGGGGGGTCTTGAGCACTCCATCCATCCATGCATCTTGTTTTCTTCTCTCTTTTTGGGGGAGGATTTTTCCTATGAGGTTTTCCCTCTTTCTCCACTTTATGAGAGTTATGCATTTCATGTATTGCATTTTGTACATGGGTACCTAACATGGCCTAGTTGCCAGGACCCATCTTGCATTGTGAGTTTAAGTGCATTCCCCTAAGTTTCACTTAAGGGGGGGTGTTGGTGTAATTAAATATTCTTAATTACACTTAACTTAATCTTACTTAGGATAATGCATTGCATAGTAGTTCATGATTAAGACACCTAGGAGTGTGCACCTCATCAAGCACATGGTGTAGGAGAATTTCCACTTTTAGTGTGAGATCCACCTTTAGTGCTCTTATCACATTATCATCATAATCCATTGCACATACTTTATTACATAATGGAGGATGATCCACATTTTGTGGACATGTGATTACACCTAGCATATGAGATAGCTTATCAGCTCCTTATCTTTCTCTCTTATCACCTTTCCTATATAAGGAGGCCTATTATGTAATCAATCAAGGTGAATTCATTCGGTCAATTTGATATCCATAATTACATTCATATAATCTCTCTTGTGCTTTTCTTTAACCTCTAGATCCTTGGTTCAATCTTTTCTATTTGCAAATTCTTAAACTCTTCAACTTCACAACATCTCATTTCTTCTTCTCCTTAACTCATTCAACTTATATCATATACCAAATGATATGGCAACATAATATAAACTAGAAATGAATTTCTTGAAATAAATGACAAGACAATAACTGATCTAAATTTTATACTATCTTGCATTCCCCTGATCTTAGTCGGTCTTGATCACCATCACCATCAAATAATCTATCTTCAACATTTCTATCAGTTATTATAAAAATATCTCTCTTTGGCATTAATGACAACACTACCAATATTCAATGTTCAATTGATGATGGTATACTTCACTTTCATTCTTGTACTCCCTTTGAGTTGTAACTTCTCTATGTTGTTCATATTCTCCCTCTTTCAGTGTTCTTCTTTCTATTAGTAGATCTTCTTTACTGTCCCTCTTGTTATTACTTTTTCTTGCACCCTTAGATTCTAAAAGAGAAAATGATAACCAGACATGGGATATTTATTTGATTGACATAGATCTACTTCTTTCTACTAACTGGACGATAAGAAAAGGTTGATGTTGACAAGGCCTGCAAACCTTCTACACTTTGAGCTCCACTCACTTAGGAGGATACACCTTATCCGCACACACATAAATCCCTATTGCAAATAATAGGCCTATAGGTATATCACTTTCTGGAATAGTTTTCAAACTTTTAGGTAACAAATACCTCAGTGTTCACTAGATCTCATGCAAAATCCCACTTGCATACAATGAATCTCAAAACTAGAAATACTTCCTAACTCCTCCTATCAACATGAAAGGGAAAATGCTATCATTTATGTTTTTGGCTAGAATGGACCTCTGAAATACCCCCAATCCCTCATAGACCAGTTCCTTATCCAATGGGAAACAAAGTCAAACAAATCATTGAAATAGAAAGCTTATGAAATAAGAAAACAACACAACCTTAATATGTGATACCTTACATCAAACATACACTGTTTATCAAATTCTACTTAAGAATCCACTCGTGTATTCAGATATGCAATCTCATATTCAAATAATTTAACTCTCCCCTTGGAAGAGACCTAGAAATAGGAAACACATTGATCAGTATCCACTGAAAGACAAATATGAAATACCCTTGATATCTCAACTCATACACACCTGAAAACAAATCCTAAACTCAATTATTCCTTTGAAATCACTCTATTGTGAACTCACAATAGAAAGACAAAACATCCTTGATGCTTTAACCCATAAGATTTAAGAAACAAATGGAGATATTTTGATAACAGTGTTGAAGATTCATTCAAAAGATAGACTATTACAAGACAAATTATCATCTGAGACCAGAAAGGAATCAATAAAACACTCTATATGAAGAGAAGAGGGCCATATTTATAGAAGGACCCACTCATGGAACCAGTCCAGAAAAGATTACCGAGAATTTAGATTGCAAAATTTGAACCGAAACTGGAACTCTCCACCCTTTTGCAACAATGGAGAAGAAGAAAAGATATAGGAAAAAATAGCCAATTTCAACCAACTGGCACCTATCAATTCTCAAAAAAATATCTTCCATTCCTCCCAAATTCATTTCTTTCTGCAACCGCCTCCATCTTTACAGTCACTTCTCCCTCCAAAATTGAAACTTTGCCTCTCCGAAAATATTTGATTCTATTCAAACTTGTTAATGCTCCATGAGATATCCATGCCTATTTTGAAATAAAATATATTTTACACACCATGGAAAAGATATTAAAAAGTCTTTAAATTTTCATTTCAACCTTTGAATCTACACTTTTCCTCTTATTCCTACTCTTTTAACTCCAGAATGCACCAGATTTTGACACTTGTCACAAGTTGATTAGTGCTCATATTTAACCCTGGCTTTGACCTCTTGATCTGGAGATTGGGTGAATGGTTCATTCTCCAAGTCTCTAAATAGATTCTTTAACCCTAGGTTTATCTGGTGATCCAGTGAATGCACTAATCTCTGAATCATTGGATACATAGTTTAACCGCGGGTATAATCTGGTGATCTTGCGACTAGCCTCATTCTCTGAATCGCTTGATGCTTGGGGCTTAATTGCCAGGATTTGACAATCACGTGACTAAGGCATTCTCCAAATCACCAAATTTTAGTATGAACTGCTCTCCAATCTAGTGATCACATGATTGTGGGTTTGCGTAATCACTTGATGTACAGGCCTTAACCACCAGGATCTGGCAATCTAGCGACTAACCACCTATTGGATAGCTAAAGGTTTTCTCTAACTGTTGGTTCATTTCACAAATGCATGACAAGCCACCATGTGTCCACTTATTGGTTCTGTCATCTGCCACCTATCTACAAAATTGTGTGGTCATCGGTTCATTGGCACGCTTCCAAATGCACATTTGGAGCACACGTGTGCATAGCCTCCAGTTCCTTCAAATCATAGTGTGAGTTCTTTACCTTTTAAACACCATGAAATTCCTAATCTAGCCCAATGTGGGACTAAATTCGTGAAGAGTTTTTAAATTTTGCACTAAAATATGCCTCATGCCCAACTACCATGCACCCAAGCATGGACCCACAAGCCAAGAGGCTACCATATATGCCTCTTTCTCTTAACTTACCATTGATCTGAGTAGCATTGTATTTAAAAATCTATTTGAACCCAATTGGGGTGCATGTGGGATAAACCCACATGCACACCCCTTCACATTTTTTGCTTCTCCAGCCTGTACGTGCTCTTCCAGATCTCTTCATTCCTTTTCTTTCTTATCTGGCAAAGTTGTACCCATTTTTGTGCTACATTTCATGTGTGTATAGCCCATAAAAATGTACCCACAACACTTGTGTACACCCCTGTCTTAGTACCCACTCTCCATACGCATAGCCTCCATGAACTTTGGTTCCCCTTTGCTGCTTGGAGCCAGCACACACCTCCAAGCTTGGCATTTTCTCACATTACTTCCCTGCATTAAAATATGGCATGCACCTTGTATGCAAACTCCAAAACTAGTGCACATCCCTTACAATATTCATGCATTATTTCCTTTAAAACTTTGATTTCCCCTTGCATTTTGGTACGTAATTCCTGCAAAACTATGCCTGCACCTCTTAAACATGCACCCACATTTTTAATTGCAAGCCTTCATTTTGTTTTTCCTTAAATTCCTTCATTATATGGGCCAAATTTGTGTGTTGCATGGCACGTATCAGGCAGCATCTCCTCCCTTTTCATTCAAGTGCGCATCCACACAACTCTCTTTGTTTATTACGCAACCTCCTTAAAATAGTGTGCACACCATTTAATTTTGTTTGTTTCACTTGATGGAAACCAACAAAACTCACACACCAAATTCTATATGCACCTTCTTTCATTTTGTTTTTGTTATGGTGTGTTTCTCTACAAATAATGAGCATCTGGTAGCCAACACTCACACACATCTCTTCATAGTTCTCAAATCCGTACTCCTTTAGCTTCTCTATAACAACTTCCTTTGTCAATGTTTGGTGATGTTTGATGATGTGTTGGCATGCACTCTTCAAATTAGTATGCAGCCCCATTCAAATTTAAAATTGTAAGTTCAACCCTTTGGAAAATAGCATCTTTGACACTCTGAGAAAACATGGCATGCACATTGTGTTCAAAACAATATGCATAAAACCCCACAGAATAGGGCATACACATTTCCTTCAAAACACTTAAGTGCGTACATCACTTTTGTTTACCAAAATGGAGACCACTAATGAGAACAAACCATGGTACATTGAAGAATTCAACCGCACCAATCATTTTTTGTATACTTCTGCAGAACTGACCAATAACACTAGCTAGCCTCCAGAAGTGCTTTCAAAAATTGACCAAAGAACCTTACAAGAATGCACCAATAGAGATTTAAGATCACACGCATCATGTAAGTATACCTGCTAGAGGAAATTGCACCAAAAGACTCAGGCTAAAAGATATTAACGATCAAACATGGCACTTTAGAAAACTGAAACTATCCCCACTGCCAGATCTACATAAGTCACCTCCAGAACTGACTTCAAAAACTCACCAATTGAAACCTCCATGAACCAAAAACTTGGGCATTGATTCACCTCCCCACAAGGAAAATGAATCCACAACTAGCACACCTAGAAAATCAAAAGGAAAAATACCATAAAATGCCAAAGTCGGCACATTAGAAACATTCTGGAACACAGTGAAATATGCAGAAATCATATTTAGAATTGGCTTAAGAAAGTGACCAAATGGATTGGTCATGGTCCATAACTCTTCAGGGTAGGTCAATTCTAGTTTTATAATGTAGGGTAACATTCAATTATGCTTGACCTCGAACCAAGTGCAAATCACAAGGCCTCAAAGTAGGTCACTTAGATTTCTGAACTATGCACACTTGATGAAACTTAGCAATCAGCAAATGGAATGGCTCTGGAAAACTAAATAAATGGGTACATGGGGGGCTATAAATGGTCATGAATACTCTCTCACATACCTACAACATGATGCAACAACCCTCATGCAATGACTATTCATTGGGCATAAGATGCACTCTTCTGAAGTGGGCTACTTAGTACAATTCTGGAAACACAAAATGCAGATTTGGGGAGACACCTTCAAATGGCCACTTTTGAAACATGTCAGAACTAAAAACTAGGATCTCAAATCTATTACATATGTCAAACGATAGGTGATAAACACCCTACCCAAGTGACTCATCATGAAAAACAACAGGCCCCACTTTCTATGCACTCAAACTAGGCACCTTTTGAAGACTTTCAAGGCATTAATCTAACACTTAGAGAAATTTTTGCAAGTATGGACTCAAAACATATTCAGGGTTTTTGAGCTCCAATAGTGGCATTGACTAGGGATGTGTGCTCCATGTGGGCGTGCATACAAACCAGAATCTCTTGGTACAATAGACCAACCAAACTAGAAAACCAACCTGACTTTTCCTCTCTCTTCTCAAAACTTGGAACCCTTTATTAAAAGAAAAAACACACAACCGAAAGGAAAGAAACTATACAAGGCTCACTTTATTTACAAAAGGCTTAAAGCCTCAAAACTATAATCATTCCTTACCCCTATCGAACAAATGTTTTTCATCTCCATATAGTAGAGTTAAACTAAAATTACTTCTTTCATCCATCTTGTCAAAAACAATATGATTGATTTTCAGCATATCAGGTAAAAAATGATCATTATACTCACCACCACTTGAAAAAACCAGGCCATCAAGCTGCCATGAACATTGATCATTTTGTGACATCAAAGCATCACAACCTTCATTAACACTGCCATGTTGAAAAATAAAACATTCCAACTCAATCTCATGGCTGGACACATCAACTTACTGATCATTAGTTTGCAATAAAGGATAAGCCATTTTTTCATCAGTACTTTGCAAACTAAAGTAGAACTTCTCAAAACCAAAATCTGATTGCAAAAAATCAGAGACAACTTGCTGACCATTATTTATATCAGCAACGTTTAAAAGGGAACAAGCACTATCATTCAATAACTCATCAATCACTTGCAAATCTAAGAAAACACGTTCAGATTTGTCACACTTTCTAGCATCAAAATGTAAACAAGAACCATTGACACCAAGCTCTTGAAAATCTGAATCCTCGCTAGTACATACATCATTATATTTGTCAAATATAACAATATCAAACTTATTACAATGATATGTACTTTCATATTGCTGATTAAAAATGGGAGAAAGGATATCAATAAATGTTTCACACTTCATGCCATTACTTGTGGTGTCTTTACATCAAAATTTATATCTATCAGATAGGGATTTTAGAAAAAAATTCAAGTGTATACCTATGGAATTTTCCATCCAAGAGTTCTGATATTTTCTCACTATTTAGCAAGCATTTGACTTCACATTCCATCTCTTGTATTTCACTGTCGATGATGCAAATATCTTCCCCATCTAAAATAGGGACTGGAAACTCATCTCACAATACCTTGTGTAAGTAATCACTGCAGGAACTTTCATTTGCATCATAATCATATTCTTTATCTTCATACAATACATCTTCGAGCTGAGACACGAATCATTATCATCATGCTGAGGAAAAAAAAAACTATAAACTCAAGGGGAGCATTATCGACTGTAGATCCATCTTCTATTCCTTGATATTTACAAATTCCATCATCAGCATCATAACCAACACTATCAGCATAACAAGATTCAACACCTTCAACATGATTAGATTCAGTATCTACTAATGAATCTATCCATTCTTTAACATTTTTAAGTGCTTCCTCTCTAAGGGATGCAGTCCAACTGACTGATTTAGATAGACTTAATTCAAAAAACATTTCAACATATTGGGATTCTTGAAAATCAAGACCCACCAGAAGTTCGCCACAAGCTACAAGAAATTTCTTGTAGTATGAAAGTGTTGATTCTTCCTCCCTTTCTCCTATTGTGTATCTTAAAATCGGAATGCAATTCTGTTGGATTCTCTAATGTATTAATAAAACATCTCTATTCAAAATTTCAAAATCTAACTAATAAATCTCAGATCTAGAAACTTTACTTTGATCCATCAAGGATGGAAACTCCATTTTAAAACACTGACAAAATTATACATCTTGTTCTTGTGACAAAATCTTTATCCAACCTCATGCAACCACTAACTTCATGAACCATGACATATTTCTGATAATCATTACAATAATTGAAACTTCAATCCAGAAATATGACCGAACTTCAATATTATTTTTTCCTTTTCTCTTAGTGACTTTCTCACCTATTAAGTGACTATTCTTGCTTAACAAAAATAGGATTACCTAGAGATGTTGTGACTACTGCAAGAAACTGATATGAAGTCTCCTCCAAATCACCTTTTAAAATATTCATAGAGTCCCCACCTCTTTCTAGAGGACAAATTCTGAATCAAATGAGAAACTTTATCTCAATTCTGAACCTTCTTTAAAACCAACAAACAAAACACAATCTCCATAGGGTAACACTATTTGTCAGGAATACATATTCATCATATTCGTATGCTAAGAACACACTGATCAAAAAAAGACATCAAAGTCACCACTCATACTTGGTGAGAAGATATAACAATTTTAAAAATTGAACTCTATATAATGGATCCCCATTAGAGTCCCCAATTTTTTTAGTACTTTTTCTTGCACCCTTCGATTCTAAAAGAGAAAATGATAATCAGACATAGGATATTTATCTGATTGACATAGATCTACTTCTTCCTACAAACTACAGGATAAGAAAAGGTTGACATTGACAAGGCCTTCAAACCTTCTACACTTTGAGCTCCACTCACTCAGGAAGGTACACCTCATCTGCACACACATAACTCCTTATTAAAAATAGTAGGCCTATAGGTATATCACTTTCTGGAATAGTTTTCATACTTTTAGGTAACAAATACCTTAGCGTTCAACATATCTCATGCAAAATACCACTTGCATACAATGAATCTAAAAACTAGAAATACTTCCTAACTCCTCCTATGATCATGAAAGGGAAAATATTATCATTTATATTTTTGAGTGGAATAGACCTCTGAAATACCCCAAATCCCTCATAGACCAGTGTCTTATCCAATGGGCAACAAATTCAAACAAATCACTGAAATAGAAAGCTTATGAAACGAGAAAACAACACAGCCTTAATATGTGATGCCTTACATCAAACATACATTGTTTATCAAATTCTACTTAAGAATCCACCTATGTATTCAGATATGCAATCTCATAGTCAAAGAGTTTAACTCTCCCCTTGGAAGAGACCCAGAAATAGGAAACATATTGATTAGCATCCACTGAAAGACAACTATGAAATGCCCTTGATATCTCAACTCATACACACCTGAAAATGAATCCTAAACTTAGTTATTCCCTTGAAATCACTCTATTGTCAACTCACAACAAAAAGACAAAACATCCTTGATGCTTTAACCCATAAGATTTAAGAAACAAATGGAGACAATTTGATAACAGTATAATAGTGTTGAAGATTCATTCAAAAGCTAGACTATTACAAGACAAATTATCATCTAAGACCAGAAAGGAATTAGGAAAACACCCTATATGAAGAGAAGAGGGCCATATTTATAGAAGGATCCACTCATGGAACCAGTCCAAAAAAGATTAAAGAGAATTTAGACTACAAAATTTGAATCGGAACTAGAACTCTCCACCCTTTTGCAACAATGGAGAAGAAGAAAAGATATAGGAAAAAAGAGCCAATTTCAACCAACTGGCACCTGTCAATTCTCAGCAAAATATCTTCCATTTCTCCCAAATTCATTTCTTTCTGCAAATGCCTCCATCTTTATGGTCACTTCTCCCTCCAAAATTGAAACTTTGCTTCTCAGAAAATATTTGATTTTGCTCAAACTTGTAAATGCTCCGTGAGATATCTATAACCATTTTGAAATAAAATACATTTTACAAACCATGGAAAAGATAATACAAAGTCTTTAAATTTTCATTTCAATCTTTGAATCTACACTTTTCCTCTTATTCCTCCTCTTTTAACTCCAGAATGCACCAAATTTTGACACTTGTCACAAGCTGATTAGTGCTCAAATTTAACCCTGGCTTTGATCTCTTGATCTGGAGATTGAGCGAATGGTTCATTCTCCAAGTCTCTAAATAAATTCTTTAACCCTGGGTTTATTTGGTGATCCAACGAATGCACTAATCTCTGAATCGCTGGATACACAATTTAACCATAGGTATAATCTAGCAATCACACAACTAGCCTCATTCTCCAAATGGCTTGATGCTTGGGACTTAACCTTTGGGATTTGGCAATCATGTGACTAAGGAATTCTCTGGATCACTTAGTGTTAGTACTAACCGCTCTCCAATCTGGTGATCATGCGACTGAGGGTTGGTGTAATCACTTGATGTACAAGCCTTAACCGCTAGGACCTGGCGATCTAGCGACTAACGGCCAGTTGGATCACTGAAGTTTTTTTCTAACCGTCGGTTCATTTCATGAATGCATGACAAGCCACCTCGTGTCCACTTACTAGTCCTCTCATCTGCCACCTGTCTACAAAATTATGTGGTCATCGATCTATTGGCACACTTTCCAATGCACATCCAGAGAGCACATTTGCATAGCCTCCATCTCCTTCTTCAAATCACAATGTGAGCACTTTACCTTTTAAACACCACAAAATTCCTAATCTCGCCCAATGTGGGACTAAATTTGTGAAGAGTTTTTAAATTTTCCACTAAAATATGCCTCACGCCCAGCTGGCATGCACCCAAGCACAGGCCCACAAGCCAAGAGGCTACCATGTATGCCTCTTTCTCTTAACTTACCATTGATCTGAGCAGCATTGTATTTAAAAAACTATTTGAACCCAATCGGGGTGCATGTGGGATAAACCCACATGCACACCCCTTCACATTTTTTGCTTCTCTAGCCTATACATGCTCTTCCAGCTCTCTTCATTCCTTTTCTTTCTTACCTTGCAGGGTTGTACCCATTTGTATGTTGCATTTCATGTCTGTATAGCTCATAAAAATGTGCCCACAACACTTATTGCGTACACCCCTGTCTTAGTATGCACTCTCCATACACATTATCTCCATGAAATTTGGTTCCCCTTTGTTGCTTGCAGCCAACACGCACCTCCAACCTTGGCATTTTCTCACATTACTTCCCTACATTAAACTCTAGCATGCACCTTGTATGCACACTCCAAAACTAGTGTGCATCCCCTGCAACATTCATGCATTATTTCATTTTAAACTTTGATTTCCCCTTGCATTTTGGTGTGTAATTCCTCCAAAATTGTGTGTGCACCTCTTAAACATGCACCCACATTTTTAACTGGCAGCCTTCATTTTATTTTTCCTTAAATTCCTTCATTATATGGTCCAAATTTGTGTTTCATGGCACGTCTCAGGCAGCATCTCATCCCTTTGCATCCAAGTGCACATCCACATAACTCTCTTTGTTTATTACACAGCCTCCTAAAACAATGTGCACACCATTTAGTTTTGTTTGTTTCACTCACTGTCAGCCAACAAAACTCACGCACCAAATCCTATATGCACCTTCTTTCATTTTTTTTTTGTTATGGTGCACTGCTCTTCAAACAATGAGCATCTAGCAGCCAACACTCACACAAATCTCTTCAAAAGTCTCAAATCTGTACTCCTTTAGCTTCTCTATAACAGCTTCCTATGTCAATTTTTGGTGATGTTTGATTATGCGCCGGCACACACTCTTCAAATTAGTATTCAGCCCCATTCAAATTTAAAATGGAAAGTTCAACCCTTTGTAAAATAGAATCTTTGACACTCGAAGAGAACATGGCACGCACAATGTGTTCAAAATAGTATGCATAACACCCCATAGAATAGGGCATACACATTTCCTTGAAAACACTTAAGTGCATACATCACTTCTATTTACCAAAATGGAGACAGCTAATGAGAACGAACCATGGTACATCGAAGAATTCAACCCCACCAATCATTTTTTTTACACTTTTGCAGAACAGACCAATAACACTAGCTGGCCTCCAGAAGTGGTTTCAAAAATTGACCAGAGAACCTTACAAGGATGCACCGACAGAGATTTAAGATCACTTCCATCATGTAAGTATACTTGTCAAAGGAAATTGTACCAAAAGACTTGGGCTAAAAGATAATAACAAACATGGCACTTCAGAAAACTGAAACTGTCTGCACTGCCAAATCTACATAAGACACCTCTAGAACTGACTTTGAAAACTTACCAACTAAAACCTCCATGAATTGGAAACTTGGGCACTTATTCACCTCCCCACAAGAAAAATGAATCCACAACTATCATGCTTAGAAGATCAAAAGGTGAAATACCATAAAATGCCAAAGTCAGCACATTAGAAACATTCTGGAACAACACAGTGAAATATGTAGAAATCTGATTTAGAATTGGCTTAGAAAAGTGACCAAGTGGATTGGTCATGGTCCATAACTCTTTAGGTTAGGTCAATTCCAAGTTGATAATGGAGGGAAACATTCAATTATGCTTGACCTCGAACCGGGTGCAAATCACAAGGCCTCAAAGTAGGTCACTTAGATTTTTGAACTATGCACACATGATGAAACTTTGCAATCTGCAAATGGAATGGCTCTGGAAACTAAATAAATGGGTACATGGGGGGATAAAAATGAGTATGAATACTCTCTCACATACCTACAACATGATGCAAAAAACCTCATGCAATGACTATTCACTGGGCATAAGATGCACTCTTCCGAAGTGAGCTACTTAGTACAATTCTAGAAACACAGAATGCAGATTTGTGGAGACACCTTTAAATAGCCACTTCTAAAACATGTCATAACTAAAAACTAGGATCTCAAATCTATTACATACATCAAATGATAGGTGATAAATACCCTACCCAAGTGACTCATCATGAAAAACAACAGGCCCCATTTTCTATGCACTCAAACTAGGCACCTTTTGAAGACTTTCAAGGCATTAATCTGACACTTCGAGAAATTTTTGCAAGTATGGACTCAAAACATATTCAGGATTTTTGAGCTCCAACACCTCTTTGGAAACTTCTTTTTTTTATCTTCATTTTTCATCTTCCTCTGTAATATTCTCCTTCTCTGATCAATTGACTTATTCTCCCTCTTGGTAAACTTCTCCATCTTTGAGAACAATTCCAAAGACATACAAGCTCAAATCATACCTCAAATGTATTGATCTCTCATTGTGGTCATAAAATTTATTTTCAAAACTGTAGGCTTCACCTAAAGAATGAACACTAGTATCAACTCACAAGATATATATTCTATTGAATACTTGAATTGATGTAGCATGCATCATGCATTAGTGAACATTGGATAGTGGAAGAACACCTAACTTACCTGAGAGATACTCAAAGGCATCCTTTGGTAGTGGTTTTGTCAATATATCAGCTATCTATTCTTTAGAATTCACATACTCCAATATCACATGCTTATCTTGTACTTTCTCTCTCAAATAGTGATACTTAATAGATATATGCTTTATTTTTTAATGCATCACCAGATTCTTAGAGATGTTAATATCACTGGTATTATCACAATAAATTGTAAGTGGATCATTAATCTCTTCATACATATATTTTAGTAATTGTTTGATCTATACAATGTTAGAAAAATTCATAGCTGCAACAAGATACTCAGCTTTGATAGTAGATTGTGAAATACAACTTTGTTTCTTACTTAACCATGTTACTTATATTTCTCCTAAAAAGAAATCTCCGCCACTAGTGCTTTTTCTGTCATCAATATTTCCATCCTTGTCAGCATCAGTATATACCTTGAGATCAAAATCTCCTCCTTTTGTGTATACCAGAGCTAAGTCTTCAGTCCCTTTCAGATACCTAAATATATTTTTCACTACACAAATATGTGTCTCCTTTGGGTTGGTAGAAAACTTTTCCATGATACCTACTGAATGTGAAATATTTGGTCAGCCATGGATAACATATTTTTCTTTACCAATTACAGATCGGTAAATTGTCTCATTTAATTTCTTTGTGTCATCTTCCTTTGAAAATTTACAACTAGTAGCCATCGATGTTCCAACCAGTTTAGATTCTTCCATATTGAATGTCTTTAGGATATCCTTTATATACTTTGGTTGTGTTATGTAGATCCCATCCTTTATTTGTTGAGTTTGAAGTCCATTAAAGAATTTTATCTCTCCAATCATAGACATATCAAATTCCTTTCTTATTTCCTCAACAAATGATTTAGACATTATCTCATTTCCACCAAATTTATGTCATCAACAAATATCTCAACAATCAAAATTTTATCAATACTATCACATTTCAAGTATAAATTTTTGTTATCACTAGTCCTTTGAAATCCAATCTTGAATAAATAAGAGTGTAATCTTCCATACCATGCTCGGGGTGCTTACTTTAATCCATAGAGTGTTTTGTGTAGCTTGTAGTGTTAATATGATTTAGAACAATAGAGAGGGGGGGGTGAATCAGTTGTTCTCAGGTCTAGATGTATAAAAACAAACTTTAAACTTTTCAACAAATCAGATCTAATAACCAACACCTACTCGGTCTATTAGACCAATTTCCCGTCAATGTAAAAATCCTATGAAATTGGTCTTATCCTTGTAGTTTTCATGAAGTTGCCTGCCCCTACCTGCAAGCTTGTTTTTATGTGTGAAGAAAATCTATGATGTTTTATGGCTTGTGCCCTTAGCCCCATGTTCTTCAATGTGTCACCATGCTCAAGTTCTAGTCGCATGTGCTAAATCATAAAAACCAAGGAGATATTCAAGTTTCAAGGTCTGCAGGAAATAGCTCTTTCATGTCGGGTGGTGTCAAAATTGTCTAAGTTGAAAACCTTGGATGTTTTCTGCCTTTTCACATCTGCGCACTTATTTTTTGATGTTAGCATTTCCTATCCATGCACCTATGACCAATTGTCATATGTCGTGGTGGGCCCAGTTTCTTAAGGCTCCAAGGCAATTAAAGTGTGATCAGAATCTATGGTTGTCATGATGCTGCATGGTAAAGATGCATGATGGTTATCTTTCACAGCTTTACGACAGCTGTTAGATTTTCTTGTAAGGCATGCAGTGGGTCCAAGTGGGTCCATGTGTCAAATGTTGCAAAGGTGTTCATCTCTGATTGGCTGAGGTATTAATGATGTGGTGGTTGTCAGTGGGACCATGTTCTCTACAGAAGTTAAGGGTTTGATAGTTATCAGAGGATCTACGGTTGTCCCTTGATCATAAGGAATTTTCTTCCCCTTTGCAATCATGTGACCACCATCTGATTTATATGGCCGACAGTGCGGTGGGTTTGTACCACATATTATTGACATGCATGTTTGTGATTGGTTGCTGGATGGGTGACTTGGTAGTTGTTAGTGGGGCCAAGGTTTATGGTGTTATATGGCAAGTTAAAGTGCGGCAAAAATCTGTGATTGTCATGAATCCACATGGTAAAGATGAACAAAGGTTATCCTTTACGGTTTTGTGACAACCGTTGATTTGGTATCAGGCCATAAAGAAATGTAAGTGGTGGGTCCGAGTTGCCATGACATGCTAACATGCTCAATTTCTAATTGGTTACAAGGAGGGTGATGTGGCTCTGCACTCGGTTGAACATTTTGTTGATTTTTTAGAACCACACGATCTGTCGGGAAGGAGATTAATCAACAGCCATGTTTTAAGCTGGCTGATTAACCGTTGCTACCTGAAATTCAAATATTTTAAGGGTTTCTCAGTGACAAAAGGACTGAAAATTCAATGTTTTGACAGTCGATCTGCATGGTATGACTTTGCACTCATTGGTACAATATGGCCAGAGGTATGATTGACTGTGGAAGGTGTTTGTACCTTGGTTGTAAGTGAAATGGTTATTCAAGTCGCATCGCAATTAGAGTTGCAGTGGGTATACTTGATGTGTTTCCAGTCTTTTGCGTACTAGTCAGGGTTAGTGCCATCAATGAAGATCATTCTTGGATTTTTTTTGCTTTGAGATTGCTTGGTTTCCTCCCCTACAGTAAATTTTGATTGAATCCGATTGGTGGGTTGTTGAAACCCTAATTCTATCCTAGCTATCTGAAGCTTGTTGCATCCTTTCCGAAGAATTCCAAAATGGCTAGTGACTATAAATGGTTGTCTGATGTATGTAGCAAGGGGTTGATGGTCAATTCTAAAAATTGAGTAATGAGAGCTTGGGCTTAGGGTTTGTTTTTCCTTAGCATTTTGTTATTTTGCAATGTATTGACTCTGCAAGTTTTAATGAAAATGCACTTGAATCCCAATCTCAGAATTATGTATGTCTTCTTATTCTAATCCTGTATTCTTATATATTAATGTAACAAAGTGAGTTAATGTATGGTATACAAAGTATATTGTGAAAATATCTTTGAGTTCTTGCCAAAGTCAGGATTAAATCCTTAAAGGTAGTTTCAGAGAATCCATAGTTCAATGAGAATTTGATGTCTAAGTGTGAGGTTGGAGAGGAATAATAGGCAAAGCACTTATTTTGGATTTGGGTGTGTTGGAGTTAGATTTCCAGTGATGTATGTTGTATTGTGACTCTGTGCCCTAGGAGGAGACACTGGTCCATTCTCAGGAGGCATTTTTCCCATCATCAATCAAACAAATATAAATGATAAAATCTTTAAATCAGTTTGTAAAGGGCATGAATGTGTAATATTTTGGAGACTCTTTTCAAGAAGTGAGTCAATGGTACACCCACCTGAGCATTAGTCTCAAAGTGTAGGAGGATCCTTGTTGATCCTTGTTAATTGGCCCTTTTTCTTGCAGAGTTTGGAGTGGTGATAGAGTTAGTGATATTAGTTTATCAATCATGGTGTAAATCTACAAGTGGAAAGAAAAGGAACCAACATGGTCATTACTGATTGCATAACAGAAACATATAAAAGTGCAGTCCACTTATCCAATAGTATCTAACTTGTAAAACACAAAAGTGTTCAAACCAAAACATTCACACAAGTATCAACACCAAGATTTATAGTGGAAACCCAATTTGGGAAAAACCACTTTGTAACATGTTACTATTATGTTCACTCTTCTAAAGTGAGCTCTGTGAAAAGCCAACCCTGTCAAAGGTTACAAACACACTGTCAGGTGTGACCCAGTTAAAGGATTTAAACCACTCTGTTAAAAGTATGCCTTGTTATAGGACTTACATACACTCCATTTGAATGCATCCTTGTTCAAAGGATTTATACCTATGACTGTTAGGTCAACCTCTGTTAAAAGGATTTTGACTGTTACAATGGTTAGAAAGTAGTAGTACTATTGATCTAAAAAACATTCAACTCACTTTGCAAATATCAGATCCACTTCTATACACATATGTTGGCTTACTGAATGTGAACCTTTGCCATCTCCATCACTGATCTACTCGAAAATCTCTTCAAGCAATCACAACACTTCTCCTTCAGCCTTCTCTGCTTAGACAGTCAATAACATCAACAACACTTCCAGCATCCACTCCTCTATTCAACCTCTAGCTTAGGTTTCCTTAATACTTCCTCTTTTAGGTCAATACATCTTTTGCCACTTAATCTCCTTCATAGATCTAAGGGTTATGTCAGATTCATTGAATCCGCCCTACATTATGTTCTTTGGCTATCCTTCTAGAAATATCTTGAATCTCTTAGTAGATTACAATAAAATGTTTTACAGTGCATTAAATACTTTCATGCAATCAATAAATAAAGTCAACACGTTTTACATAATCCAAGAATTCAATGATGTTGGCTGGAAATCTGAATTCTTCCTCAAATGCAAAATATTGATGCTCGGTCAATACTATGTTCAACTTTTTGGTCTTCACTAGAAAGCTCGGTCACCACATAAATTGTTTCCTTGGCTAATACTGTCTTCCTTAGCAATTAACTGGTGTTCGGTCAACACTGAATTTACTCAGCATATACTAGCTCGATCGACACAAACAACACTTGGCTTAAACTAGATTTCTTCACTTTTTCTTAGTTAAGCCTACCAATTTAGTCTTCATTCTCACTTAGATAAACAATACATTGTCTTATCATTGTGCCACATAATCAATTACTCATTGAAGTATCAAGATAACTCAACCTTTCCTTAGGTTCTATTGTTACCAACCTTGCCTTACCCCTTAGCAACAATTAAATAGATATAGTACCTTCTTAAATAGAAATAGTCTTACTAGTTAAGGTTTGAAATCAATGACAATACAACAATTGTTTCAATTGCAGTTTCCAAAAATCTCCCTCTTTGGCATTGATGGCAACACCATATGAATATCACATGAATTACCAACCAATCCAAAAACTTATATGTCCATCAGAAATATTTATAATATCCTTAGCTTCATTCTGATACAGAATCAATTAGCCATGCTTGACCGTCCACTGAATTTATCCCTCTGTCTTGATCTTCTCATT
Source organism: Chamaecyparis obtusa (assembly GCA_027943335.1). Lineage (NCBI taxonomy): Eukaryota > Viridiplantae > Streptophyta > Pinopsida > Cupressales > Cupressaceae > Chamaecyparis > Chamaecyparis obtusa. The sequence goes on along the minus strand of BSBK01000269.1, from coordinate 874,713 downwards.
TTGTGTATTCATCTATGATCATCTCACTCTTTGACAAAAATGCCAAGGCAGCAACAAAAACATACATCCTGCAGATGTAGATATCATCATTTTAGTTCAGTAACAATATTTATCCCTCTGTCATCTTTGCTTATGACTGATTCTTGACTTTGTTGTGCTTTTCACAACTCTAGGCTGCTCCTAAAGTGTGACCTTTCTCTGCATCAATTTGTTAGATATTCTATACAACACATTTGATGCAGTGCTCCTAGCTTGACTAGGAAACCTCAGTTAGGGGAAGGACCCCTAATTGACTTCTCAAATATTCATGAGCTTCTTTAGGTAAAGCCTTAGTGAATATGTCTGCTAATTGTTCCTTTATATTCACATATTCCATGTGGACCTCTTTATCTTGTACCAGTTCTCTCAAGTAATGATACTTGATGGCAATGTGTTTGGTCTTTGTGTGCATCACTGGATTCTTAGAGATGTTGATAGCACTTGTGTTGTCATAGAAAATGACAATTGGTTCAGTGATTTCTTCTTTCATGCCTACCAACAATTGCTTTATCCATATCAGATTTGAACAGTTCACAGCTGCAGCCACATACTCAGCTTTAGCAGTAGATTGGGAAATGCAATTTTGTTTCTTGCTTGTCCACGAAACTAATCTGTGTCCAAGAAAGAAAGCTCCACCACTAGTACTCTTTCTATCATCTACATTTCCTGCCCAATCGGCATCTATATACACTCTCAGTTCAAACTTGTCATGCTTCTTGTAGTACAATCCATAGTCAATAGTTCCCTTCAAATATCTCATGATTCTTTTAACTGCCATCATGTGAGTTTCCTTAGGATTGGCAGAGAATCCTGCCACAATCCCAACAACTAATGCAATATTTTGTCTGCTATGTACAACATATTGTAGCTTTCTGATCATAGATCTATACAAAGTCTAGTTAACTTCTACAACATCATCATTTTTAGACAACTTGTGTCGAGTAGCCATGGGAGTACTTATTGGCCTTGAATCTTCCATACCAAAGGTTTTTAGTATCTCATGAGCATATTTAGACTGGGTGATGAAAATTCCTTTCTCCATTTGATATACTTACAAACCAACAAAAAATTTGATCTCCCCAAACATACTCATTTCAAATTCAGTTTGCATTTCATTTTAAAATTTCTTACATAGGGCATCTTGTCCAGCAAATATAATATCATCTACAAAGATCTTAGCTAACAAGATTCATTTACCTTCTTCATCTTTCATGTACAGATTTCTTGTGTCATTTGTCCTTGAGAATCCAATCTATATAAGGTAGTTGTGCAATCTCTTATACCATGCTCTAGGAGCTTGCTTTAGTCCATACGGTGCTTTATCCAGTTTGCAAACCATGTGTCTTCTATTTGGATCAACAAATCCTTCTGGCTATTCAATATACACTTCTTCTTCCAATATATCATTCAAAAATGCAGATTTAACATCCATTTGGTATACCTTGAAATCTTTATAGGTAGCATATGCAAGCAGATTTCTTACTCCTTCCAATCTAGCTACAGGGGAAAATGTCTCCCCATAATCTATTCCTTCTTCTTGTGTGTAGCCTTTGCATACCAGCCTAGAATTTTTTCTTGTGATATGACCATGCTCATTCAGCTTATTATGAAATACCCACTTTGTCCCAATGATATTCTTATTTTTTGGTCTCGACACTAGAGTCCAAGTATCATTCTTCTCTATCTGGTCTATCTCTTCATTCATTGCTTCTATCTAGTCTTCATTTTCTAATGCCTCCTTTGTTGTCTTAGGCTCAAATTCACATAGTAAACATGTTGGATCTCTTGCCTTGCTTCTAGTCTAAATTCTAGTATCTTTATCTCCAATAATCTGTTTAGGTTTGTGATGTCTCCTTAAATATTGTGCTAGAACAAGTTCTTCTCTCCTTTCATTTTATTCATCAAGTTCACCAACAAGATTGTCAGATTCAGCTTCTGAATGCTTGGCAACCTCTTCCTAATACTTGGCAGCATCTTCCTATCACTCGGCACATTCTTCTTCTCTCTCATCATTGTTATCCTAATGCTCGACATTACTTACCTGAGACTCAGCATCAGGTGCAGGTTTGTCAGTTGCCTCTTCTTCCTCTATATACACAAAAGATCTATAATCTTCTGGTTCTCTGTTACTGTCAGCTTCATTTTTCTCTGCATACTCATCAACTTTCACATTCACACTTTCCACAATTTTGTTAGTGTTAGAGTTCAAACACTTATAAGCTTTACTTTTTGTGGAATAGCCTAGGAATATACCCTCATCACTTTTAGCATCAAATTTTCCATTTCTACTATCCTTTAATATGTAGCACTTACTTCCAAAAATTCTAAAGTACTTTACATTCGGTGCATACCCATGCCATAATTCATAAGGTGTCACATTTGTACCTTTTTTTATCTATACTCAATTAAGAGTATAAACAACTATACTTACAGCTTCTTTCTAATACTTCTATGCAACGTTCTTTTAAATCATTAATGTCCTTGCACAGTCCAAGATAGATCTGTTCCTTCTCTCTGCTATACAGTTCTATGGAGGAGTTCTAAGTGCAGACATCTATCTTTTGATCCCTCTATCATTGCAAAATAGATTAAATTCATTTGATGTAAATTCTCCACCTCAGTCAGATCTCAGACACTTCAGGTTCTTACCTATCTCTTTTTCAACCTTAGCCACATACCACTTAAAAAATTGAAAAGCATCTGATTTTTCCTTTAAGAACATTACATGCATCATTCTGGTATATTCATCAACAAACAAGATAAAATATCTAGCACCACAATAGCTTTGTACATTCATCGGTCTAGTCAGTATGAACCAAATCTAAGATATTCTCAGAAGTAAAAGTTTTTGTCTTGAAACTAGACTTTGTCATCTTACCCAACTGACATTCTTTGCACATTACATTCTCAGGTTTCTTCAATCTAGGTAGTGTATCATCTTAAAATGGAAGCACTTCCATGATAAGAGTGTTTATCCCTCCAAGTAAGTGATTTGGGGTCATGTTAAGTGCCTTGATTGGGTCTTTGCATGTATTTGGCTTTCTCCCTGCTTTCCACTTCTTCTCCGCACTTGATTTCTTCATTCTTGGTGAAATTAGGGTTAAGGTCTTAAGGACTTTCCTAATTTTCCTTCTTCCATGGTTCTATTTTCTAGGTAGGGTTCAAAAATGAGACCTCCTAGTCCTTCATCACATCAAACAGAGGATTTTTTGTCTATTCCTGAGACTAGGTCCTATTCAGATATCAATTTCTAAGTTTCTAGCATCTCCTGGAACCTCTACTGCAAATCCTAACAAAGTTAGGGTTTGAGGTCAAAGTCAGCCTCGACCCTGACCAGGTTAGGGTCAACCTTGACCTTGACCTCTTCCTGCCAGGATTTCAAATTTCAAATGTTGGTAGTTTGGCTTTCGGGAAAGTTATTTCTCCGCTTCCGAGTCGGCTGTTTCAGGCTCTGAAATGATAAATCCTTTAATTGTATTTAATCAAGGTATATTTTCTAAAGGTGAGCACATAATTGGGATTTAATTCTTCAAGGTGGCCCATCTAGAGGAGTGTGCCCTAGATCACTATAAAAGGAGGCCTTCCTCTCTCATTTTGACATCAAGTTTTCTCAATCAAGTATCTAGAGCTCTCAAGTGCAAGAAAGTCTTCAAGAATTCAAGTGTTCAAGTATTCATCCATCAAGGAGTTCCATTGTTAGCTATTGAAGGATTCAATCTCTTTGGAGCCCCCTTGAAGATTCATCCTTCTCCATTCATTCAAACCTTCTCATATGCAAAGATCAAATCAAGATTGTTGTTGAAGATCAAAATACCATTGATTGGAGACATCCTACATTCATTGAAGCATTCTTACTTGTGGATTTGAGGATTCAAATCCTCTACAAGGACTTCAACATAAGCGAGGTGATTTGTTTCAATTACTTTGTTTATGCACAATATATTTCAATTCAATTACAAGGTTAATTCCTAAATTGGGGTTTGACCAAGGCAAACCCCCCATACAACCAAAAACCCCCATTTTCTTATAGGTATAGGTGCGAAATCTCAGATCTGAGAGTGAATTTGGATACCCTTTTCGGCAATCTTTCAGGATCTACAAACAGAATTGGAATTGGACTTCAAATAAATAATGCGGTATTTGACCTTTTAAAAGGTCAAAGTCGACCTGTGTGAATTTGGACAAAAGATTTTTGGGTTTTGTTCACCTCGACATTTTTAGTCCAAAATGGATGATGGAATCTTCAAAAATTTCATATAGAAGCCAGAATTTAGCATTTTCTAGATCTGCCCTAATTCAAGGTTAGTATTTGCACTTCAATAATTTTAGATTTCAAACTTGATCCAACTATAGGGAAGTATAGGGTTTCTCTCTCTCTTTCATATTCTTTATAGATTGATTCAATTGTGTATTAACCTCTTGGTTGATCAAATTGGATCTCTCCTTTGGGAATTTGGATTTAGGAGTGAATCTTACATTTTCCCCACACACTTACACAAATAGAGGTGATTCCAAATTACTTCTATTCAGGTAGACCTCTCACTTTCTTTTTCTTGCTAATTTCTACTAGATTATCAAAGTTAACATGACATAGCCACTTATGCCATAACCAAATATCATCAAGTTGTGCAATCATACATGTTTCTTCAGATAGGTCTAGATAGAACAAATTACCTCTTCTCTATTCTCCACTTCCAATCAGATCACCAGTGGCATCAAATATTTTGGCCTTCCTGTGATGAAATTCCACTCGGTAGCCAGTGCTATTAAGTTGTGCAACACTCAGTAGATTATAGTTAAGACCCACAACCCAATAATCATTTTCACAAGTGATCTTATCAATCAACTTAATCAATCCTTTGCCTCTAACAGGACATGGTGCATCATTACCAAAGTTCACACTCCTACCTTTATAATGATCTAAAGTATCAAACTTACTCTTATCTCCAGTAATATGATGTGAACAACCACTATCAATAATCCATTTATCATTTTTTTCCACATAAGATATCAATGCAGTTTTCTCATCCTCATCAGATTCATCTTTCATTGCAATATAGAAAACCTTAACTTCAAAATCATCACTATCAGTGTCAGTCTCTTCTTGGGCAATGTAGCAGGATTTCTTACCTTTTCCTTTGTAGTCCTTATATCTTCGGTAACCTCTATCTTCTTTTTTGTCTTTATGCTTACTGTCTCTTTCTTCATCCTTATTATCCCTGTCAAGACATCTAGCAACTATATGACCAACTTTATTACATGAAAAACATATAATAGGGAGTTTACCTTTGTATCTTCCTTTTCCCCTTTTCAGTCTTCTAGCCATAAGAGCTTCTAGATCCTCAAGTTCTTCATCAGATGTGTCACTGTCACTTTCACTTTCACTTTCACTTTCACTTATGCATCTTTCTTTCTCCTTCTTTGACTTACTCAGAACCATTTGTGACTTAAAAGCAAACTCAATATTACCAATAGTGAATTTATCTCTTCCTAATCTTCCCCTCCATCTTTGGATTGACTCCATTCTAGAGATTGTGGGAGAAGCTTTAGGGGATATGTTAATGGTAGATGAGAAATCCTCTGATTTATTTCATTCTACTTATGCTCGTATCCTGATGGATATTGATACCTCAAAAGGCATGACTTCAAAGATTAAACTTGAAGCCCCTACAGGTAGAAGTTGGATTCAGCAATTGGATTATGAAGGCATCCCCTTCAGATGTAGAAGATGCTTTAAGACTGGTCATATTGCCTCTCAATGTGATCTTTAGAGACATAATAAGACTGCTTCATGGTGGAAGGGGGCCTCTTCTCAGCACTATACTATGGAGAAGGTTCAGAACTTCGTGAATGTGGTAGAATAGGTTACTAGCCCTGTCTATTGTCCTACGGTTGTTTTTGTTCCTTCTTCTTCTTTGGTTGTTGATAGTACTTCTGCTGGTTCTACTAGTTTGGCTGCCAGCAAATCTTTTGGTGGTTCTGTTCTTGCTGGAATTAATTCTTCTACTATTGGTGATCCTCTTATTTCTCCTGGTTCTGTTGGGTGTTCTATTCCTTCTGCTGGTAGTATGAGTGATGGACTATCTATTGAGGTTGTTCTGTCTATTGGCCTCTTTCTAGCCAATTTTGTCTCAAAAATTCCTATTGGTGTTGGGAAGTCTAGTACTAGTTGTGTGGTCGTTGTAGGTGTTGTCCAGACTTCTCATACTAGTTCTATTGTGGTTGGCTCCTCTCCTACCTCAGATTGGTAGGAAAAAGCTTCTTTGGTAGAGGAGGGATGGACTGTTGTTATAGGTAAACATAATAAAAAGTCCCCTCTACATTTTGATATGACTCTATGCTCCCAGAAGAAGGGAGGCAAAGGAAAATCCTAGGTTGGGTGTTGTGGTAAAGCGTTGGCTTTACATGTATGGCTTTAGTAGCTAGAGCATTCCTGTTTATCTTTTGTTTGGCTGCTGTTGTTTTTGTTGGATTTGTGTTGCTAGTAGTTCTACTAGTATTACGTGCAGGGGGGGCGCTGTAAGGTTTTCTCTTTTTCCCCGAGCTGTTTCATTTAGATCTAAGCAAATTCTTCCTATCTTTCCTAGGGTTACAATTCCCTTCAAAAATTGAATGTATATGGTTTCGAGGCCCATTTAAAACCTTCTTTTACCTTAATAAAAAATAGTGAAGTTATCATAGTTAGAAAGTTCAAAAGCAGTAAGCTTACCAACCAAACTATCCAAAGTAAGAGCATTAGTAGAGTTACATCTAGATTCTTGAATTACATAAATTTTGATTGCATAGATAGGACGTAGAGTTCTCAATACTTTTCCTATTACATTTTCATCCTCAATAGTTCCATTTTCTCCTCTAATAGCATTTACAACTTTTTTTATTCTACCACAATATTGTGCAATATTCTCACCTTCTTGCATTCTCATTTCATCAAATTTACCTCTTAGGCTCTCGGCTTTTGCTCTCAACACATTTATGTCACAACAATAAATGTTTGCAAGGGTGTCCCACATTTTCTTTGCAGTACTACAGTCTTTGATGTCTTCAAATTCTAGATAACTTAGGGCAGACACAATCTCCAACATTGCTTGTTTGTGCTCTGGTTTAGCTTTCATTTCCTTGGTAGTCAGAGGTGCAATAGGTGTGGCATAGTCATGCTTAATGTAATACTTTACAGAATCACCAATACCGGCCAGATGCAACTTCATCAAACTTTGTCATGCATGAAAGTTTTCCTTATTCAACTTTGGTACCTCCTTCTTATACATCTTGATCATTTGCTTCAAGTACCTTTAAACTTGTTCTTTGTAAGCACCAACAGCTCTGATGCCAATTGTTAATATGATTTAGAACAATAGAGAGGGGGGTGAATTAGTTGTTCTCAGGTTTAGATGTATAAAATCAAACTTTAAACTCTTCAAAAAATTAGATTTAATAACCAACACCTACTCGGTCATTACTGATTGCATAACAAAAACATATAATAGTGCAGTCCACTTATCCAATAGCATCTAACTTGTAAAACATAGAAATGTTCAAACCAAAACATTCACACAAGTATCAACACCAAGATTTATAATGGAAACCCAATTTGGGAAAAACCACTTTGTAACATGTTACTATTATGTTCACTCTTCTTAAGTGAGCTCTATGAAAAGCCAACCCTATCAAAGGTTACAAACACACTGTTAGGTGTGACCCAGTTAAAGGATTTAAACCACTCTATTAAAAGTGTGCCTTGTTATAGGAATTACATACACTCCATTAGAATGTAACATTGTTCAAAGGATTTATACCTATGACTGTTAGGTCAACCTCTGTTAAAAGGATTTTGACTATTACAATGGTTAGAAAGTAGTAGTAGTATTGATCTAAAAAGCATATAACTCACTTTGCAAATATCAGATCCACTTCTGTACACATATGTTGGCTTACTGACTGTGAACCTTTTCCATCTCCATCATTGATTTTCTCGAAACTCTCTTCAAGCAATCACAACACTTCTCCTTCAATTTTCTCTGCTTAGACAGTCAATAACATCAACAACACTTCCAGCATCCACTCCTTTGTTCAACCTCTAGCTTAAGTTTCCTTAATACTTCCACTTTTAGGTCAATACCTCTTTTACCACTTAATCTCCTTCGTAGATCTTAGGGTTAGGTCAAATTTATTGAATCCATCCTACATTATGTTCTTCGGCTATCCTTCTAGAAATATCTTGAATCTCTTAATAGATTTACAATAAAATGTTTTATAGTGCATTAAATGCTTTCATACAATCAATAAATAAAGTCAACACGTCTTACATAATCCAAGAATTCAACGATGTCGGTTGGAAATCTGAATTCTTCCTCAAATGCAAAATACTAACGCTTAGTCAATATTGTGTTCAACTTCTTGGTCTTCACTAGAAAGATCGGTCACCACATAAACTGTTTCCTCAGCTAATATTGTCTTCCTTGGAAATTAACTGGTGTTTGGTCAACATTGAATTTACTCGGCATATACTAGCTTGGTCGACACAAACAACACTCAGCTTAAACTAGATTTCTTCACTTTTCCTCGGTTAAGCCTACTAGTTTAGTCTTCATTCTCACTTAGATAAACAATACATTGTCTTATCATTGTGCCACATAATCAAGTACTCATTGAAGTATCAAGATAACTCAACCTTTCCTTAGGTGCTATTGTTACCAACCTTGCCTTACCCCTTAGCAACAATCAAATAGATATAGTACCTTCTTAAATACTAGTAGTCTTACTAGTTAAGGTTTGACATCAATGACAATACAACAATTGCTTCAATTGTAGTTTCCAACATGTAGACCATATCCTTGTTAGAATTCTGAACAAATCCTTCAAGTTATTCAATGTAGACCTCTTCTTCAAGAATTTCATTTAGAAATACAGACTTAACATCCATTTGATAAACTTTGAATCCTTTATAAGTAGCATATGCAAGTAATATCCTTACACCTTCTAATCTAGCAACAGGGGTAAAATTTTCACCATAGTTAATACCTTCTTCTTGTGCATACCCTTTGTAGACTAATCTTTTTTTTTATCACATCTCCTTTCTCATTGAGTTTATTTATGAAAATACACTTTGTTCCAATCACATTCTTATTCTTAGGTCTTGGTACTAGTGACCAAGTGTTATTCTTTTCGATATGATCAATTTCCTCTTTCATAGAATTCATGCAATCTTCATTTCCTAGTGCATCCTTCACTAATTTTGGCTCAAATTCAAAAATCAAACATGTGTTATCTTTCAACTTACTTCTTGGCATGACTCATGTGTTCTTGTCTCTAATAATTCTTCTTGGTGAGTGATGTCTTCTCACATATTTTTCTAATATAGGCTCGGTAGATTGTTTATCAGTGTTTTCATCTCTCGCTGGAGGCTCATCTTGCTCATCAGTTCCTTCTTTTTGTAGCTCAGTTGCTTGAACCAAATTACCTTCCTGTACATAAATAATTTTTTTGTAATCCTTAGGTTCCTTATTGCTATCATTTTCATTCTTTTATGCAAATTCATCAATACTAACATTTTCACTTTCAACAATTTTGTTAGTAGCCTTGATCAAACATCTATATGCTTTTCTATTTGATGAATAACCAAGAAATATACCTTCATCTCCTTTTGATTCAAACTTTCCATTTCTAGCATCTTTCAGTATGTAACAGATACTTCCAAAAAATTTAAAATAACTTACATTCGGTGTGTGACCATACCAGAGTTCATAGGGTGTCTTGTTAGTTCCTTTCTTCAACTATACTTGATTGAGTGTGTACACAGTAGTACTAATGGATAGTATCCAGAGTGTTTGAGCAACCTTCTTGTCAATCAAGAGAGTTCTAGCACAATCAACTATAGATATATACCTTCTCTCATCTATCCCATTTTGTTGTGGTGTCCTCAGTGTAGATACTTGTCTTTTGATTCCATTTTCATTGTAAAAGATAGTAAATTCATCAAAGATAAATTCACCTCCTCTATTTGATCTTAAATATTTTAGTTGTTTTCTTGTTTCCTTTTCAACTCTTGTTTTATACCACTTGAACATTTGGAATACATCAGACTTCTTTAAAAATAGAACAAACATCATTCTTGAATAATCATCAATGAACAAAATGAAATACTGACCTCCATAATAGCTTTGAACTCTCATAGGACCACAAAGGTCAGTATGAACTAATTCCAAAATACCATTGGTAGAGTAAGATTTACTTGAGGATCTTGACTTAGTCATCTTACCAACCTGACATTCTTTGCACATCACTTTATCAGGTTTGCTAAGTTTTGGTAGACCTCTAACTCTATTTTATTTTTACTTACTTTAATCATGTTATTAAAATTCACATGACAGAGTCTTTTATGTCATAACCATATATCTTCAATTTTGACAAATAAGATTTTTGTAGTAGTATCAAAATAACATAAATTACCTTTAGATTGTTCGCTAATTCTAATCAGATCTCCATCGGTACCATAAATATTAACCTTTCTATTCTGAAATTCTAGTCAATGGCTAGTATTGTTCAGTTGTGAAAGACTCAACAAATTATAGTTTAGTCCTTTGACCCAAAATGCATCATTACATTTCATCATTTCATTCAATACAATGGATCCTTTACCTTTCATGGGACATGCAGCATCATCCTCAATTCTTACAAATCCTCCATCATATTCTTCTAGGTTCTCAAACTTGTCAATATCACCAGTCATATGATGTAAGCATCTACTATCAATAATCCATGGGTGAGGTTTAATTACATGATGATGCAGGAGAATCTTAGGTCCTTGGCAATCTTGTGTCACCAAAAAGATGTTTGAATTTTTTTGTGTTGCTTGGTTCCTTCTTTGAACGAGTTGGTTTGGTGTTGCTAGGTTTCCTCTATTTACTGGTGTTGGTCGTTTATCTCTTTGGCACTCGGTGAATTTCCTTGTGCTCGGTGATGCTTGTTTGGTGCTTGGTTTCCTTTCTTACAGAGTCATTTATTTTGATTAATGTTGAGGTCAACTTGTGCATTTAATTTGGGTCATAGATTTAATGTTGATATCTATCATTAGGAAGTGTGTGGACCTAGATCTAGTCATTCCTTCCATTGATGGTGGATCTGAAGGCTGACTTGATTCAGTAACCTCTTGTATAAATGTAGTTTAGTTAGATTTTAGGAGGAAATTTTTGGGGATAGAAGATAGAAGCTAGAATATTAGAGATTGTTGGCAGATCCTCACATGTTGGAGGACTTATGTAGTTGATTGTAATATATGGCCTAAACTAGGAAGGCCTTACAACTCGGCATGTATGAATCAAATTGAAGTAATATATGAAGTATCTGCATTCTCTCTCTCACTGTTGTGTATTGTTGCTTCTACGTGTGATCTCTACAAGGTGGATCTGGTTAGGGTGTACCTTTTTCCCCTCACCCCTATCTTCCCTTGTGTTAGTTGGTATTAGAGAGAGGTGAGATCTGGATCTAGGTTTACAAATCTAGGTTTGAGGGTTCCTTCTTTTCAGACCCTAGTTAAATGGTTGTGGGGTAGAAGATTACAATCTAGCCTAAAATTGTAGAGGGTTTCAAGATGGCTTGTGGGAGGTGAGATGCAGATCTAGGATTGGTAGACATGTTGAGATAACTTTTTGCTAGATTAGAAGTTGTTGAAATAGCCCAGAGGAGAGGAAGACATCTTGAAGATGTTAGTGATGATGAAATTGAGGAAGAACAAGGTGATGTAGAACCTGCACCGATGATGGATCAAGGTGAGGAAAGATTGTTGAAAGCTTTGACAAATATGAAGTCTACACCACACTTTAATCCTCCTAAGTATAGTGGAAAATTGGATTCTGATGAATTGATGGACTAGATCACTGAGATGGAAAAGTACTTTGAATATGAAAATATACCTAAGGAAAAGAAGGTGAAAATTGCAAGCACAAAGTTGAAGAGTCATGAATCCTTATGGTGGGAACATCTGTAATTAGACATAAAAAGGAAAGGCAAAGAAAAAATCAAAGTATGGAATAAAATGGTGACTAAATTAAAAGGAAAGTTCTTAATTTGTGATTATGAGATTAACCTAGTTAGGCGAATGCAAAGTTTGAGGCAGAAAGATAGCTCGGTAAAAGAATATACTGAGGAATTCCATAGACTATATATAAGATTTGGACATGATGAAGATGAGGTGGAAAGAATTGCTAGATACCTGAATGGTTTGAGATTTTTGATCCAAGAGGAAATCAGTTTGGTCAAATTGGAGAACATTGAAGAGGCTTATCAATTTTTGCATTGAAAGATGAGGAGAAATTGAAAAAGAGACATGAGAAAAGGCAAAGAGGTAGAGGTGGTAGATTCCATAGGGGTAGAGGTAGATCTTATGGTGAAAATAGTAGATCTGAACCTAAAAAGACAACTCTGGATAAACGCAAGACCAAGTGGAAAGGTGAAAGTTCATCTAGAGGCAGAGGCAGTAACTACTGAGGTGGATATAAGAGAGGTGGTTTTTGTGGAACTTGTTACAATTGTGGAGAAGGACATAGATCATTTGATTGTACACATGCAAGTAAGAAGTTCGGTAATAGTAGAAATGCTTTAGTACAAGAAGAGTCACCGAATGACCCTGAGAAGGAAAATAACTTGATGGTAAGAAGAGCACTTTGGAGTGAAAGTAATAAGGAAGATCCGATAAGGAAAAGTATGTTCAAGACTAGATGTAGAGTTTCTAACAAAGTTTGGAAGGTAATCATTGATAGTGGTAGCTCAGAGATTCTAGCATCTGAGGAAGTGGTCACAAAGTTGCAGTTGAAAAGGTTGGAACATCCGAAGCCCTATTAGATTTCATGGATCAAAGATGAGCATACACTCTTGGTAAGTGAACAATGTTATGTGAATTTGAAAATTGGAAAGTACTATGATAAGGTGCTATGTGATATCATGCCTATGGATTGTTGACATATTTTGTTGGGTAGACCTTGGCAATATGATATACATGCTATATATGATGGGAGATTGCATAAATATACTATTTGGGCTTATGGAAGAAGACATATCTTGTTACCTTTGATTGAATAACCTATTAGTAATGTTTGCACATCTGTGAAAGTTTTCTTAATGGAAGGAAGAAAGTTTGTTAAGGACTTGAAGAAGAATGATGTATGTTTTTCTGTGATTCCTAACAAACCGAGTAAGAAAACAGAGGATAGTGTTCTTGAGGAGATTGATAAGTTACTCACCAAGTATAGTGAAATCATTTCAGATAATGTACCTGATGGTTTTCCACCAAAGAGAAGCATTGATCATTGCATGCATCTTATCCCTGGAGCTAGTTTACCGAATAAGGCACCACATTGCTTGACACCTACCAAAAATTAGGAATTGAACCGAAAGATTCAAGAATTGTTGTAGAAAGGTTTGATTGGAGAAAGTTTGAGTCCTTGTGTAGTACCTATTGTATTGGCAGCTAAGAAGAATGGAGAATGGAGAATGTGTACTGATTCCAGAGAAATTAACAAGATAATAGTGAAATATAGGTTTCCTATACTGAGAATGGATGACATAATGGATAGTTTGACTGGAGAAAAGTATTTTACCAAAATTGATTTGAAAAGTGGGTATCATCAAATCAGAATCAGAGAAGGTGATGAATGGAAGACTCCTTTCAAGACAAAATAAGATTTGTATGAGTGGTTGGTTATGCATTTTGGTTTAACTAATGCACCAACTAATTTTATGAGATTGATGAATGAAGTTTTGAAGAAGTTCTTGGGAAAACTTGTGATTGTATACCTGGATGATATTTTGATATTCAGTAAGACCAGAAAAGAACATTTGTTGCATGTTAAACAAGTATTGTAGAGATTGAAAGAAGAAAAGTTGTTGATAAATCTGAAAAAGTATTCATTAATGAAAGAGGAGATTGTGTATTTTAGATTTGTGATTTCAGCTGATGGTTTGAAGATGGACCTTGAAAAGGTTGAAGCTATTTTGAATTGGCCTACACCTAAGAGTGCTAGTGAGGTAAGATCATTTCATGGTTTGGCAAGTTTTTACTGAAAGTTCATTAGGAACTTTAGTTCAATATGTAATGCTATGACTGAGACTATGAGAGGAGATAAAAGAGAACTCAAGTGGACACATGGAGCTGATCAAATGTTTGATACTTTGAAGTAGAAGGTTGTTGAATTTCCTATTTTGGCATTGTCTAATTTCAATAAGGTATTTCAAGTGGAATGTGATGCAAGTGGTAGTGCAATAAGAGCTGTATTGAGTTGAGAAGGAAAACCTGTTGCTTTCTTTAGTGAAAAGTTGAATGATGCAAAAAGGAAATATTCTGTGTATGATCAAGAATTCTATGCTATTGTTCAAGCACTGAAGAAATGGAGACATTATTTGATACCGAGTGAATTTGTGTTGTATACCGATCATAAGGCTTTACAGTATTTGGTTAGTCAGAATAAGTAGAATCAAAAACATGTGAAATGGGTTGAGTATTTGCAGAGTTTTACATTTGTGATAAAGCATAAAAGTGGAGTCACAAACCGAGTTGTTGATGCATTAAGTAGAAGGAAATATTTGATGACCGAGATGAAAATTGAAGTTCTTGGCATTGATGACATGAGAGATTCTTATGAACTTGATCCTGATTTTTCTAAGTCGTGGAGAAAGTGCAGAGCATCTATTCAAGATCAATTGAGTACTAAATGGGATGAATATTTTATTCAAGGAGGTATGTTGTTTAAGGGTATTCAATTGTGTATACCGAGAGGAGAAATGAGAACTAATTTGATAAAAGATAAATATAGTAGTGGTTTGGCTGGACATTTTGGAGTTGATAAGACATTGAATTTTCTTAAGAAGAAATACTTTTGGCCACAGTTGTATAAAGATGTTCAGAAATTTGTGAAAAGTTGTGGAATGTGTCAAGTTGCAAAAGGAGTAAGTCAGAATACTAGATTGCATACACTGATTTCTGTTCCCGAGAAACCTTGGATTGACATCAGTATGGATTTTGTTCTTGTCTTACCGAAGATAGTAAGAGGTAATGATTTTGTATTTGTTGTTGTGGATAGATTTTCTAAAATGGCACATTTTATACCTTGTAGAAAGACATCAGATGCAGTACATATAGCAAATCTTTTCTTTAAGGAATTTTTTAGATTGCATTGATTATCGAGGAGTATTATCTCTCACTGAGACAGTAAATTTGTTGGATACTTTTGGAAGACCCTTTGGAGAAAGTTTGGCACCGAGTTGAAATATAGTTCTACATTTCACCCACAAACCGATGGACAGACAGAAGTTGTGAATAGAAGTTTAGGAAATATTTTGAGATGTTTAGTTGGAGACACACCAAGTAATTTGGATTCTATATTGGCACAAGAAGAGTTCACATACAATAATTCATTGAATAGGAGTATTGGAAAAACACCCTTTGAGATTGTAAATGGCATACAACCGAGAGGTATATCTGATTTGAGGGATATTGCTAATGAAAGAAAGAGAAGTGTTGAAGGAGTGAAATTTGCTGAGTACATGAAGACATTGCATGAAGATGTAAAATAGAAGTTGGAAGTAAGTAATCAGAAATACAAAGATAAATCTGATAGATCAAGAAGACATAAGACTTTTACAGTTGGTGATGAAGTAATGGTTCATTTGAAGAAAGGTCAATTTCTTGTTGGAACATGTGGGAAACTAAAAATGAAGAAGTTTAGACCTTGCAAGATACTAAGGAAATTTGGCAGTGGAAATGCATATGAGATTGAGTTACCTGATGACATGGATATATCACCTATATTCAACATTGTTGATTTGTATGAGTATCATGAACCTGATGAAGACATGACAATAGCGATGGATTATCCTAAGAAATAGATGGAAGAAGTTGACTAGATTTTGGAACAAAGAATTGGTAGAAGTACAAGAGGAAAATGGTATATGGAATATCTGGTAAAATGGAAGAATAGACTGATTGAAGATAGTGCATGGATTTAACAATCTGAGTTGGATGCAACTGGGATCATACCTATCCCATGATTCAGAGAATCATTTCAAATAACCCCAGGTGTCTAATGCAGGAGCATCTTGGGTCCTTGGAAATCCTGTGTCACCAAAAAGATGTTTGAAGTTTTCTGTGTTTCTTGGTTCCTTCTTTGACCGAGTTGGTTTGATGTTGCTCAGTTCCCTCCATTTACCAGTGTTGGTCGGTTATCTCTTTGGCGCTTGGTGAATTTCCCTAGCACTCGGTGATGCTTGTCTGGCACTCAGTTTCCTTGCTTACTAAGTCATTTATTTTGATTTCTGTTGAGGCTGACTTGTGCATTTAATTTGGGTATGTTGGTATCTATCATTGGGAAGCATGTGGACCTAAATCTAGTCATTCCTTCTGTTGATGGTGGATCTGAAGGCCAACTTGATTTGGTAGCCTCTTGTATAAATGTAGTTGTTTAGTTACATTTTAGGAGGCAATTTTTGGGGATAGAAGATAGAAGCTAGAAGATTAGAGATTGTTGGTAGATCCTCACACGTTGGAGGAATTCTATACTTGATTGTAATATCTAGCCTAAATCGGGAAAGCCTTATAGCCTAGCATGTATGAATCAAATTGAAGTAATATATGAAGTATCTGCATTCTCTCTCTCACTTTTGTGTGTTGTTGCTTCCGCATGTGATCTCTCTAAGGTGGATCTAGTTAGGGTGTGCCTTTGGCCCCTCACCCCCATCTTCCCTTGCATCACATGAGAAAAAAGTAATTTTTCATCTTCATATTTTTCTTCATCTGAGTCCTCCTTTACAACAAGATAAACAACTTCATATCCTTCTTCTGTTTCATTAGGTTCATCATCGGTTACACCTTCCTCAGCTAGGTAGCAAGACTTCATATCTTTATCCTTGTAATATCTAAATCTTCGGTGTTGGTTGTCTCTTTTGTCATTCTTATCATTCTTGTCATTTTTAGGACATATGGATGCAATGTGACCAATCTTATTGTAGTTAAAATATTTCAGAGGTAATTTACCTCTGTACTTTGATTTACCTCTTGGTAGTCTTTTAGCTAGCAGTGCCTCTAACTCTTCTTGCTCTTTTTCTTCAGTTAGAATACTATCATATTCATTTCCATATGAACTAATGTGAGTTTGTTTGTCTTTTCTTGATGTTCCAATGCTTAGAGATGAATTGAATGGATTTTCAATGGTCGGTAGACTATTATCATAATTACTTAGCTCAAATGCAATCAACTTACCGATTAAGGCTTCAAGAGTAACAACATTGTTCAGTATAGATCTCAATTTTTTAATAGAAGATACTCTAATAGCATACTTAAAAGAAAGAGTTCTCAAGATTTTATTTACCACTTCTTCATTAGTCAATGTTCTACTAGCACCTCTGATGGCACTCACAACTTCCTTGATTATGCTACTATATTGTGTGATGTTCTCTTCATCCTTCATTCTCATTTCATCATAATTTACTCTAAGAATATCAATCTTAGCTTTTTGAACATGTTGATCTCATCCATATATAAGTGTAAGCCTATCCCACATCTCTCTTGAATTAACACAACCCTTAACATATTGAATTCAGCATCAATGAGGGAAGAAGCAAACTCAATCATAACCGAGTTGTGTTCCTTCTTTTTTCTCATCTGATCAACTATCATAGGTCTGGGAGGTGGTGGAGTGTAGTCATTATCTAAAATATTCAGTGCAGATTCTCCAATCCCAAATAGATACAATCTCATCTTGCTTTGCCATGTAGAGAAACTTTCCTTGTTCAACTTAGGTACTTCTCCTATACATTTTTTAGATCTTTTACTCAAGTATTTTAAACTTATTTCATTAGAGTACTTAGCTATGATACCAATTGTTGGGTTATAGAGAGGAGGGGTGAATAAGTAATCCCTGATTCCAAATACTTAAAAAACTTTTCTCTAATTGACTCAGTGACAGCTTGGTAAAATACACTTTACTATTTACCGAAAACACTAAATAAATTTTAATAATCAGTAAATCATTCACACAATTCATTCAATACATTTAACAACGGTATTTAATGTTGAAACCCAACTTTGGAAAAAATCATAGTGGGAATTGTCACCCACTAAGAAAATACTCTTTTGAAGTACGCCCAGTTAAGAGCCAATCCTGTTAAAGACTACAATGCACACTATTAGGTGTGACCCGGTCAAGGGATTTACCTTAGATCTGTTAGGATCTTCACCTTGTTAGGAATGGCCTAGTTAGAGGGCTTCAAACACTCTTTAGATTGTTACATTTTTCAAAGATTTTACAATAAGATTGTTAAGTCCACTTTGTTAAGAGATTTCTCTATTACAAATTCTAGTAAGCAACAGTAAATGATTTGACCTATATATTTGCAACTATCTTTACATAATTAGATCTTTTGTGCACTCTTCTTTCTTTACTTCAATTCTTCACTTTCCACTAGCATCAACACTTCATTAGATCATGTTTTTCCACTCAGGATCTCTTTGTTCCTTCTTCACTACATCATTCTATAACTCTTCAACTATTCAATTTTCCAGCCATTTGTTCATACAAATCCATCCTTTATATGGACAATTTTTGTCTCTTAATCTCCTCTATTACATTTTTCTTTAATCAATCTTAACTGTCCAATTTATTATACCTTGAATCTAGATCTCAGTAACACGTTTTCTTTTCACCTAGGAACTTGAACTTTCTTGAAACTTGTTCCTTCTTTAACTGTTTAGATCTAAGCCATAGATATTCACTTTGGATTTTCATATTCATAGATCTTTGTAACTAACTTTCCTTATCATCATGATCATGTAGTTCATCATATCTAATAATTAAATGTCGATTCAATTCTTATTTAATATATGTTCCTTGCTTGGTGGATAACTCTTAATTTCGGTTAATTTTTCTTGGTGCCTAATCTTTTCTTTTCTATTTGGTGCCTTTCGTTCCTTTTCCTTTACCTAATAACATTTCCTTTTTACCTTTTACCTTTAGCAAGTGACATTTCCTACTCGATAGCCAAAACTCTTCTGCTTACCGACTTGACAAATCTTTATTACCATGCTTTACCGACTTGACATAATCATATGTTAGGTAGAAAACAATTATATCAACATAATATAATCATTGTCCAATCTACATCAGTTGCCCATTTAAGTTATTTTACTTCAAAACATCTCATTTATTCTTCTCCTTAACTCATTCAACTTATATCATATACCAAATGATATGGCAACATAATATAAACCAGAAATCAATTGTTTGACATCATTGATAAGACAATAACTAATCTAACCTTTCTAATATCTTGTATTCCTCTAATCTTGGTCAGTTTTCATCATCATCACCATCAAATAATCAATCTTCAGCATTTCTATCAATTATGGTAACATTCTAAACAAGGAATAAATTGTAAGGAGGATACTAATCTCATTAAGGAGAAAGATCATAGACAACAAGTTCGTACATAAGAGGAAATTATAGTATAAAAGAGATGAACAACAAAGAGATAATGAATCCTTCAAAAGGAAAAGAGGAAAGAAATCCAATATATGCCCTAAGTGATAGATCTTTAATAATAGGCATGCCATTTAAAGTAAGCATAAGGTTGCAACTCAGGATGAAAATCCTCGTGTAACATGATAAAGCCATGCAAGAAAGAACATTATACTATAAAATATGCAAAGTCACAAGGGATATTGGATGCATTAAAAGGAAAAGGGAAGACACATTAAGCTCCCTAAGTGGTTTCTCATATATAAAAGATATGTGCTCACAAGAAAACATAAGGTTTCAACTCAAGATGTCAATATCCTTATGTAAAACAACAAATACATATCGACAAGGATATCATTGTATAAAAGAAACATGATGCCAAAGGGAGAAAATGGATCCCTAAAAGAAGGAAGAAACAATGATCCCTTTCCCCCCAGTTTAGAGAGAAAGAGAAATTAACTCCTATTATGATACCCTTAGTACACATTATGCAAATAATTTTGCATAATGGAGAGAAACACAATAGGAAAAGAATGGCTAAGGTATTTCTCTGATGTGAAGAAAATGTATAAAATCTGGTGTTAAAAGAAGAAGACACTTATTAATTAATTCTTGAAAAAATTGTTTGAACTCAACACAATCACAAAGAGAATTCTTATTAGAATAATGAAAGCAGAATTAAAATTCACCATTTATGTGATTGTGTGGATTTAGACGGAATCTATAAGGAAATCTTATCCTATAATTATACTTGATATTTATATAAATTTGTTTAGCCAATGCTTTACGATAATTATAAGGTGAAGGATCATGAGATGGTGTTGGCAAGAGAACGTCAAGAAGTAGTTTTGGCTGAGAGAGAATGTTATCTTGAGGTACATGATATTCTTTAGGAAGATAAGGAGAATCCTTAAGGCTATGGTCACTAAATCCTTGATCATGTTGGATAGGTTGTGAGGTAGAATCTTGAGGTTTATGAGTGGAAGGAAGAGAAGTATAGATGGTTTCTCTAGGAAGATCATCATCCTTATTATCCTTAGTTTGGGAGGAAGGAGGATTATCCCTTGTTTTTGGAGAGAAATCATCTAGGAAATTCCTAACATCAATATCATGAAGAATGTTTTGATAAGAATTACATGCATTATTTATCACAGGATCACTAGGAGCTAGACCTTGAGGGATAGAATTAGGGAGATTAGCATTAGGATCATTAATAGAGACCCTTATGTTATATTGCAAGCATTTAGTTCAAATGTGAGGAAGAAACAGACATGAAACATTGATAACATTTTTTAAATATGCCTTACAATGAAGACATAAATGGGTTAATATCATTATGTCATATGCAAGAATACCATGAAGGAATGAAAATCTAATGAAATGCAAAAATATTTGATTCACCCATGTGTTTGATACAAAGAAGTAAGAAGGAAGGTACCAACATAATTAATTGCACACCAATGAAATTTAGAAATTTCCATGTTAACTAACACACAACTAGATCTTAAAATAGGAATGTGATAAAGACAAGAGCAATCTAAGACCAAAAATCAAAATGGAAATGTTATAAGTCGAGTTCACCAAAATGAAATGTGGGGAATGGTGAGAAATTATAAGAGGTGTATTACTCACCAAGATCCTACATACATTGGAATGCAAAAGATTGAAACAGGATGAATTTGATTAGCACAACCAAAGAGTAAGAGTGCCAATTCATGATGTACACAATGTAGGGTTTTGGATTTATTAAGTGTAAGGGCTTGTAAATGATATGTAAAACTGATCTATGAAAGAAAGTGTGAGAGGGAAATAGGACAGATGAACTCACCTTGAAAACAAGAAGAGGAAGATTGACCTTCAGATTTGATTTTGACTGTCATAGAGCTGTCAGAATCAGGTAAGATGCTTGATTTGGAATTCTGGTGCCTGTAACTTTTGTTTGTGAAAATCTGACCCAAAGGAAAATTTATAAATCTCCATGTTAACTAACCCACAACTAGATCTTAAAATAGGAATGTGATAAAGATGAGCAATCTAACACCAAAAATCAGAATGGAAATGTTATAAGTCGGGTTCACCAAAATGTAATATGGAAAATGGTGAGAAATTCTAAGAGGTAGATTACTACCCAAGATCCTATATGAATTGGAATGAAAAACACTCGAACAGGATGAATCCGATTAGCACAACTGAAGAGTAAGGGTGTCAATTCATGATCTACACAATGTAGGGTTTTAGATTTCTTAAGTGTAAGGGGATTGTAAATGATATGTAAAACTAATCTATGAAAGAAAGTGCAAGAGGTAAATAGGAAGGATGAACTCACCTTGAAAATAAGAAGAGGAAGATTGACCTTCAAATCTGATTTTGACTATTGCAGAGCTGTCGGGATCAAGTAAGATTCTAGATTTGGAATTCTGGTGCCTGTAACTTCTATTTGTGAAAATATTAGACCCAAAGGACAATGCCAACTTGGTCAACCTAGTCCAAGATACTATTGGAAAATTTTACCTAGTCCTTTTAAATCCAAAATTGATGAAACTTCTAGGAGTTTTGAAACTATGACTAATATTCCCGAATCTGGACTTAAAACTTCACAACATGTTCCTGCACATAGAAAAGAAGGGGAAAAAGTTGTGGGAAGGGGATTTCCTTGTATATAAATCAACCTTAAAAGAAAATAAATGTAATTGAAATAAAGTTGCCATGTAACAAAGATTAGACCTAAACAATTGAATATATCATACCATATAGATGCAATTGATAGGAAACTTGCATACAACATAATGATATTTCCATATAACCCATTATAGATCTGAAGAAAATAAACACTTAAAATCCACATGCAAGAGAATATACAACATACCCACAAAAATGTGACACAAGATATATCCTAAGAAATCCTCATGAGGGAAAAACCTAGCCTCCAAAAGTATCCATAACCATGTATTATTCAACAAAACATCATTGCAATACAACCATGGAAGCCTTCAAAGCCCTAGCCACAACCAAGTAATCCATGTGAGAAAGCATTAATCCACATATCCCATGCCATGCTTCCAACCTTCACTAATGCTACCTTTGGCTAACTTGTCTCCACTTGTCTAACCTCAACAACTACCCTTGTGGTTGCTTTTATAGAAACAAGCTCCCATAAAACTACCAAGTGGTATTACATAAACCATGTGCTACCAAACCCTATTGACCCACATTTAATATTGGGTTCTTTTATTTACTTTATTTCCTCAATATTAAATAATTACATCCAATAATATTGCAATGTTATGGTACAATACAACTCATAAAGAACATTCCATAAGAATCTCTACATGTTGCACATCCATCTAGGTGCAACATTTACATAATAAAATAAAATAATATAATAATAAATATTATTATGCAAGGTGTATAAGACCATTTTCTCAACAAAAATTGTCTCTAAGAATGTGATCAAGAATATCGATGCAATAGCTTTGACTCAACACAAAAACCAAAAGGAAATCATGTAAGATAAAACCTCATGTAGTAGACATTGTAATTTGCCACAATGTTGAATTGAGGAAGAAAGAGAAGAAGAAGACTTGGTGAATGAATGTAGATCAAACTCCTTTACTTAGCCTCTAATGGGAAAATAAAATAGATCTATAGAAGGAAATGTTGTGAAGACTTGAAATGTTTGAAGGCTCTTGATGGCTTCTTTAAGCTTGAATGCTCAATGGACTTGAATGCACAATGAATGATAACTCACATATATGTATGTAAATTGTGGAAATGAAAATGAGAGGAAGAGGTCTCCTTTTGTACACATTTTGGGGCTTAGATATCATAGGATGACCTCAATTGAAGACCTAAGAGAAAAAACCCCACATTGGGCCCAAAGCCAACTAAATCACAATGCCCCATGACAAGGCCGACTTGGTCGACCTAGTCTAGGACAAGGCCAACTTAATTGACCTTGTCCTAGCATACGTTTTCAAATTTTGTCCAGTATTTAGAGGAGTGTGACAAAAAGGGGTGGTGAAAGCTATAGTCTACCATGAAATCAGGAAAAATCTCAAAATTCAAAATTGAATGCATAGGACCTAGGTGGAAAATAAATTATGTGAATGGATAGAAAATGAGAGATCTTGCTTAGAAGTTAGAACCAACCTCGAGTTTGAAGGAGGGCCTATATTTGAATTAAGTATGAATTAAGGTGCAATGTGAGGTCCTACCATAAGAAACACACTAAAGTAGACCCAAAGTGATCCTAATATGAGAACAAATTAAGTGCTTACTTTTTAGGATGGTAAATTTAGCCCCCACTTTAACAGGAGTATGAGACAAGCTCATGCTCATGATAAAGGAAGAAATTGAAGAAAGAGAGAGATGATAGTGAGAAAGAAAGTGAAGTGACATGTAAAGAAGATTACCAAGAAAAGAAGACAAAGGATAGCTACCTTAAGAGTAGAAGATAAAGGTATGAGGAAGACCCTGAGGGGTTTGAACAACAAAAAGTTGTCAAGAGTGAAATGTTCACCAGAAGAGGTGAAGGAGGTTCTCATTGTGAATAACATTAAGGAAAGTAAGAAAGAATGAAGAGAGAAAGTGCAAAAGGGAGCCACTGAAGGGAAAATGAAAGTAGAGAGGAAATTTTCCATGTAGAAGACACTTATGGAGACATTTTGGTCTCTTATTTTATAATTTTCTAATATCATGTTTGAGGATTTGTATACAGCTATGAGGAATGTGATAAGGAAGGTTAAGTATGAGACCTTGAAGGTGATGAGAGATGGGACAAGAGAAGCATCCAAAGAAGGATTTGAAGATGAGAAAGAGAGAAGACAAGCTGCTACAAAATACTAGGGTGAACCCACAATAGTGGGTTACACTTTTTAGCCTGAACGGACACTGAACTCTACATTTTGAGAAAAAATTTCAGATTCGGATGCATATTGCCATTGAACCGCTCAAAATCGGAGGATGAAGTAAATTAGAGTCTTTTAGTATTTTTTGTCTAGATTCTAAATTTTTTTTATTTTATTTTTTTTGAATTTATTTGAATACTTTTTTCTTTCTCCCACGAAAACTTGTATGGTGCTGAAAACGTCATTTTCAAATAGTAACACTGTTTTCATAGAGCATAACTTTTTTTGTAAAATAGATATGGATGTGATTCTTTTGAATTCAGTTTTTTAACATCCATATGGAGGGCATGCAATTGGTTTGATGACATTATCACTATTATTGCATATTTTATTAACGTTTGAAGTTGACTAAACCAAAATTTTGACCTACCTTGACTACATCGTTTATAACTTATTGTGTATTTATCGAATTTCAATTATTATTTTTTTAATAGAAAGTAGACTCAAATACGAAGGGCACTGTTATTTTTCAAAAAAAAAATTCCTTGTTTTACTATTTTTTGTTGAACGTCAAACTCAGAGGTTTATATTACATTCATTTAATGTCAAAAATCATACACATAATAAATTTAAAAATAGTCAAATATATAATCGTTAGAAAGCTAGTTCTGAGTACTTGTTGTATGTAAAAGGATGTATTTTTATTCAGCCATTTGATCAGTGCGCTTGAGGCCCGAAGCCATGAAATTCTCAGAATTTCTTGAAAACTTGAAACCATTTCCCATTTTAGGCACTTTCAATAGAAAGTACTTTCAATCGAAAGTACTGACTTTCGATTGAAAGTACTTTCTATCGAAAGTACTTTGGCAAAAAATGCAAAATTTAGTCAATACTAAGGGACTTTCGATCGAAAGTCATCTAGTTTCGATTGAAAGTCAAGTTTGACTTTCGATCGAAACCAATGTCGGCCTTTTTGGTGGCATTTTCAGGTAATAAGAATTAGGTATAAATAAATGTATATTTTTTTGATTTCATAAATTTGAAAGCTATAAAATAATTTGCATTTAGGAGAAGGAAGACATTTTGGCACGAAATAATTTTCTAAGTTGTGATGGGAAATAAAAAGAGAAGGCTAAACAAAAGTACACAACATTATTCAGAAGAGACTGAACAAAGACTACGTGAAGAATCATGAAAAAGATATCATTGTCAAAATCAAGGTATGTCTAAGATTTCTCTAGATAGATATTTTGAGTTGATGGTCAAGACTTGTCTTAATGTTCATGTAAATATGATATTGTACAGGTCTATTAGACTTAACTAGACCTAATTGTAGACCTATTTGGACTAATAGGACTTATTAGGACTAATTAAGACCTATTCTAGGACTATTAGGACCTAATTAGAATCAATGAGAACCAATTAACACTTAATTAGACTCAATTAGGACTAATTAGGACTTAATAGGACCTATTAGGACTAATTAGGACCTATTAGGACTAATTAGGACCTATTAGGACCTATTAGGACCTATTAGGACCTATTAGAACCTAATTAGGACTAATAAGGACCTATTAGGACTAATTAGGACCTAATAGGACCTATTAGGACAAATTAGGACCTATTAGAACCTAATTAGGACTAATTAGGACCTATTAGGACCTATTAGGACCTAATTAGAACCTATTAGAACCTATTAGGACCTATTAGAACCTAATTAGAATTTATATGAACCTAATACTACCTAATAGGACGTATTAGGACTAATTAGGACCTAATAGGACCTATTAGGACTAATTAGGACCTATTAGGACCTATTAGAACCTAATTAGGACTAATTAGGACCTATTAGGACTAATTAGAACCAATTAGACTCAATTAGGACCTAGCATGACCTACTAAATTCAATTAGGATGAATTAGACTCAATTAGGACCAATTAGGACCTAATATGACCTATTAGACTCAATTAGGACCAATTAGACTCAATTGGGACCAATTAGGACCTAATATGGACCAATTAGGACCTATCATGACCTATTAGACTCAATTAGGACTAATTAGACTCAATTAGGACTAATTAGACTTAATTAGGACTGGTTAGGACCTAATATGGACCAACTAGACTCAATCAGGAGGTCAACTAGACTCAATTATGACCAATTAGGAACAATTAGGACCTATTAGATTCAATTATGACCTATTAGATCCAATTAAAGTCAATTAGGACCAATTAGGACCTAATATGACCTATTAGACTCAATTAGGACCACCTAGACTCAATTAGGACCAACTAGACTCAATTAGGACCAACTAGACATAATTATGACCAATTAGGACCTAATTAGGACCTATTAGATTCAATTATGACCTATTAGATCTAATTATACTCAATTAGGACCAATTAGGACCTAATATGGACCAACTAGACTCAATTAGGACCAACTAGACACAATTGTGACAAATTAGGACCTAATTAGGACCTATTAGGACCTAATACGACCTACTAAATTCAATTAGGACTAATTAGACTCAATTAGGACCAATTAGGACCTAATATGACCTATTAGACTCAATTAGGACCAATTAGACTCAATTGGGACTAATTAGGACCTAATATGGACCAATTAGGACCTAACATGACCTATTAGACTCAATTAGGACTAACTAGACTCAATTATGACCAATTAGGAATAATTAGGACCTAATTAGGACCTATTAGATTCGATTATGACCTATTAGATCCAATTATAGTCAATTAGGACCAATTAGGACCTAATATGACCTATTAGACTCAATTAGGACCAATTAGGACCTAACATGACCTACTAAACTCAATTAGGACTAATTAGACTCAATTAGGACCAATTAGGACCAACTAGATACAATTATGACCAACTAGACTCAATTAGGACCAATATGGACCAACTAGACTCAATTAGGACCAACTAGACATAATTATGACCAATTAGGACCTAATTAGGACCTATTAGATTCAATTATGACCTATTAGATCTAATTATACTCAATTAGGACCAATTAGGACCTAATATGGACCAACTAGACTCAATTAGGACCAACTAGACACAATTAGGACCAATTAGGACCTAATTAGGACCTATTAGGACCTAACATGACCTACTAAACTCAATTAGGACTAATTAGACTCAATTAGGACCAATTGGGACCTAATATGACCTATTAGACTCAATTAGGACCAATTAGACTCAATTGGGACCAATTAGGACCTAATATGGACCAATTAGGACCTAACATGACCTATTAGACTCAATTAGGACTAACTAGACTCAATTATGACCAATTAGGAATAATTAGGACCTAATTAGGACCTATTAGATTCAATTATGACATATTAGATCTAATTATAGTCAATTAGGACCAATTAGGACCTAATATGACCTATTAGACTCAATTAGGACCAATTAGACTCAATTATAACCAATTAGGACCTAATATAGACCAATTAGGACCTAACATGACCTACTAAACTCAATTAGGACTAATTAGACTCAATTAGGACCAATTAGGACCAACTAGATACAATTATGACCAACTAGACTTAATTAGGACCAATATGGACCAACTAGACTCAATTAGGACCAACTAGACACAATTATGACCAATTAGTACCTAATTAGGACCTATTAGATTCAATTATGACCTATTAAATCTAATTATACTCAATTAGAACCAATTAGGACCTAATATGGACCAACTAGACTCAATTAGGACCAACTAGACACAATTATGACCAATTAGGACCTAACATGACCTACTAAACTCAATTAGGACTAATTAGACTCAATTAGGACCAATTAGGACCTAATATGACCTATTAGACTCAATTGGGACCAATTAGGACCTAATATGGACCAATTAGGACCTAACATGACCTATTAGACTCAATTAGGACTAACTAGACTCAATTATGACCAATTAGGAATAATTAGGACCTAATTAGGACCTATTAGATTCAATTATGACCTATTAGATCCAATTATAGTCAATTAGGACCAATTAGGACCTAATATGACCTATTAGACTCAATTAGGACCAATTAGACTCACTTAGGACCTAATTAGACCAATTAGGACCTAACATGACCTACTAAACTCAATTAGGACTCATTAGACTCAATTAGGACCAATTAGGACCAACTAGACACAATTATGACCAACTAGACTCAATTAGGACCAACTAGACACAATTAGGACCAATTAGGACCTAATTAGGACCTATTAGATTCAATTATGACCTATTAGATCTAATTATACTCAATTAGGACCAATTAGAACCTAATATGGACCAACTTATACTAATTATGACCAATTTATACTTCATACATGTGTAGGAAATGCTCAAGAATCATAAGCTGAACAAGTTGCCCAACCTTCAGAAGTTGGAGAAGGGTCATCACAAGCTCAACAAACCCAACCTTCAGAAGTTGGAGAAGGGTCATCACAAGCTCAACAAGCCCAACCTTCAGAAGTTGGAGAAGGGTCATCACAAGCTCAACAAGCCCAACCTTCAAAAGTTGGAGAAGGGTTATCACAAGCTCAACAAGCACAAGTCTCAGAATATCAAATAAGTACACATCTCTCTCTTTCTCTCATTGACTCTCGATTTAGTCACTGTCTCAATTTAGTCTCTTATTGGTGAATATACATTTTGGGTCTTTCCCCTAAGAATAAGTTATTGTTTTTGTTGTGTACATGCATCCTTTGATGATGAAAATGTTGGACAAGGGGCATCCCAAGTTGATTCAACCCAAGGTCAAACAAGTATGTGTTTCTCTCATTAATGTATAAATTATTATAGGTAGAACATGTTCAAGAGCTTGTAAATATGTATTTCATGAAGGTCCCCTTAAGATGAGATATTAAGATTTTTTATTTTATTTTATTTGCAGTGGAAGTGCAAGAAACATATATGAATGATAGTCTACTCCAACAGTTGAAGAGAAAAATTAATTGTAAAAGCATAGATCATTTAATTGAAATGGATGTGGAAAAATTGAGAGATTATGCTAAACAACCCATAAATATTATGAAGAGGGCATTGAATAAAAATTCTAAGAAAATAATGAAACAATTTGAGAATCTTGGTACACTTGAAAAAATTCAACTGTTATCAATTACACTTCTTAAAGATGAGTTAAAAGAGCCATTAAAATTATTGGGTGTAGATGCAAGTTTGAAAAAGTTAAAATCAATTAATGTACAAAAAAATATTGTTGACAGTGTTAAGGAAGGTTTGCATTCCATTGGGAAAACAACTAGATCTATAGATAGGTCTATTTCAAGAAGAGTGATACTGACATCTATTTTAAATAAAAACATGTCCCAATGAAGACAAATTTCTTCACTTTCATCTTAGATTGGGGACAGTAGGAAGACAATAACACACTATTTGAAAAGAAGAATCAATTTGGATGATACTACATTGGAAGGTAATTGGGCACTAATGTGTAGAGCTCCTCGATCTGATAGAATTAATGAAACAATTAGGAACTTAGTTACGTCATTTTGGACTGATCATACTCGTCCTTCACCAAATACAAGAGACATTATCAAGAAGAGGACTGGGCCTAAGGAATATTTCCAGCACACAAAACATTGGTTGGACACCATACAACATGAATTGTATCTCTCATTTTGTAACTCAAATCCTGACATTAAGATTGGAAAAACAATGTTTGAAAGATTAAAGCCATTTTTTGTAAAGATAAATAAATCTTTTGAAACTTGTTGTTGTCAATATCACATTGAATTCAATCTCTACTACCAAGGGTTTAGAAAGATGATAGAAGAAAGTGGTGGTTCTCAAAATGATTTTACTAAATGTCCAAGTCAATTCATAACATCAATCTTATGTAACAAATCAATTGATCATGAAATACCTGAAATAGATTGCATAAGAGGAACTTGTCAAACATGTAGGGATTTGGCTGAATTTCTTTTGAGACTTGAAGATACTGACATGGCGAGGATGATAAAATGTAAGAGATACAAGTACATAAAGTCTAAAACAAAAGTCGGGAAACAATCAACAAGGTTGGAATATGTAGAAGACGAGATACCTGTTGCAACATTTATGGAGAATTTTCGTAAATTAATTCAACCATACATACAACATGTTTTTTTTGCTAAATGGCAAGCAGAACAATTCCAAATACAAAAAGAATCTTTTCCAGTTGGAACAATTTTATTGGTTGTTGATTTTGCAGAGAACTACTCCTTTGTATCTCAAAAATAACTTCAAGCAAAATACTATTATACAGAGCAGGTGACTATCATTGTACATGTGTCTTATCGACATGCACAATTAGATTTGGATGGTGTTGAAAGTACATATGAAGCATGAGTCATAAAGAAAGAATATCACTTTTACATTAGTGATGATAAAGAGCATGACATACATTTTGTCGAGCATTGCTTTAAGACATTTTTTGGATATTTAGAAAACAAAGGCATCAAAATTGAAAAGCATTTTGTTTGGTCGGATGGATGTGCAGCACAATTTAAATCAGCAAGGCCATTTTACGCACTATGTAGATATCATCGATACCAAAAGATACCACATATTTGGAGTTTCTTTGAGAGTGGACATGGAAAGGGAGAGCATGATGGTGCGGGAGCTTGTATTAAACGTGCTTTAAGAAAGTGTCAACTGGACTATTAGGGATATCATATAAATAATGCTCATGATGTAGTTGAGTGGTGCAAGATGCATTTTATGGTGCCAAATCATGATAACACATCATCACGATCAAATCGAGTCATACCCTTCCGAGTATTCTGGGAGATAATAGGTACTAATTTTAAATTTATTGATCATTGTTTGAGTTAACTTATAATATATATGTCTTTAATTTTTACATGTGACCTCTCTATTGTTCAGGTGTTGACAGAAGATCAATCCATGGATGCAAGAGAGTAGACAAAACAAGATCCCTACATTCAGTTATGAGTACGGATAGTAATGTGTGGTCATTGTACAGTAGAGATTATTCATGCTTTTGTTATGATTGCATTTCTGAAAACTATGACGAATGTATCAACCAAAAATGTGGATATGTTAGTGAGTGGAATTTGCTTCCACTAGATGTTACAAACACAAATGACATTCAGGATGAAAGCTTTGATGACATTCCATTGATTTCTACAGATTATGACCATATTTCAAGTTTGATCAAAATTGGTACATGTGTGTTTACATGTACATGTTTTTAAAAAGGATTCATAAACTCAATTCATTTAAATAAAGTTTGTTTAATTTATATTTACAAGTACCTAAAATTAAAAGTTCACTTTAAATGCAAGACATATTTTTGTAGTAGTAGCAGAGCCTGGAAATGTGGAAGGTGTTAGTTACTATTTATTACGTTGTTGCAAAGAGAGGATGAAGCTAACACAGAATGAAACAAGAGATGGAATTATGTTTCCCATAGGTTCTAGTACTGTATTTAAGTTTGTTTATATGGTTAGTATTTATCATGTATCTATATATTTAACATTGAGTAACACAATGTGCAGGTTCAGTTGTCGTGCAAGGAACATATTTGAAGCAAACCAAAATACTTAAACATGGGATTCATTTTATTGATTATCAACCTAACAATAAGGTTTATCAGTATAGTCATCTTGTAATTGCCACCGTCCTATCTCTTGTTCCTATGATGGGACATGGCATTCGTAAGTGGAGACTTGATATTGACAACCATGAGAGAATATTAAATGTTATTCGAGAGAGAGATGAACCACTTGATGTGGAATAAATCACGCATGAAATATGATTTGAATTAAATTTTTCACGGGCGAGACCAGAGGTTTTCTTAGCTCCATTCTTTCCTACTGGTGCCCATAGTGAATGGAGCTTGAATTAAATTAAAAATTAAGAATATATATATATAGATCTCAAATTTATGTCTTACAAGTGGATCTATGATATATTAATTATCTACCTGAATATGAAGTACTCTAACTTTGGAATATAAATGTGTGTATGTATTGAATTTGCATGTGTTACATTAGGACGTGCATGTTTTAAATATAAAATCTACTTGAAGTACAACAACATTAAATTAAAAGTACGTGCACAACTATTATCGAATGTACATTTAAATATATAAGTAAGATTCAATGAAACATCTAGGGACCTCAATTATATAGCTGTCACATGTGTCAAATTTACATCATTCATAACTTTCATTAAATAAACATGTGTACAATCAAACATCATTCATGTATGTAATCTATTGAAATCAAGTTCATCAAATTTAAATTAAACATGTACATGTATGTGTATGTAATCTATTGAAAGTATTGAAAGTTTACAAGTTCATCACACATGCACACGTATCTAGAGTGAAAGTATATATATAACATGCATGAAACATCAATCATGTGTGTAGATCAAGTACTGTAAATATGAAACATATGAATCAATCATGTGTCAAACATTCTATCAAAAGCTCGTCTAGAAATGAAATATAGTTCATCAAACACATGTGAATATATATATATATATATATATATATATATAATATGAAATATGTCTCTAATCAAATATGAATGTGCCTATGACTCATCATGTCGACTCCTCACTAAGCGGTCACACCCAAAGTGACTATCATGCTCTGAAGGATGTGCAGATCCCTACAAAGAAAGAGATATATATAAATTAAAATGTATAAACATTGTACAAGAAAACATGTTATAAAGTGTGTGGAACACAGATAATAAATTAAAAACTCACCTGTCCACTGCTGATGTCATCATCGAGTGAGTCCCGATGACGTACACGATCAGTACCCAAAGGAGTAACAAGAGGCATATCCTGGTAGACAAAAAATATATATCATATATATACGTGCATGTGCATGTAAATTTCAATTGATTGAAATTTTGAAAATAAATTTAAGTTTAATTGTAACATTAAAAATACATGTATATAATCTGATTTATACCTATGTAGGTGGTGGAAATTGATAGTACTCGGATTCCCTGGCCTCAATCCTATCAACCAAGGTATCAAGATTTTGCTGTGTCTAGTCCAAGCTCAAATCTGCATCTGCAACATGAGTAGACTGCACACGCCTCTCTAATGATGAATGCAATGGACTAACCAGATGAGATGGCATGAAAGTTGTATCATCATGTGTCAACAAATCTAGATAACCTGTAGAGGTCATGTTGAACTCAACATCGTCAAGGCCAACATCAAAAAACTGATGCCCTACACTGACTGAAGGATCTGTATGTTGTGCCTCTCCCTGTGCAACAATAGAGTGGTCAGTAGGTGGATCCTCATGAGAACGGCCACTATGGTCACGGTCTAGGTGAGAAGGATGTGGCTAAGTGTATTTGATAGTACCCACATGAGATCTAACCTCTGATATGGGGATATCATGCTCTGCTGCTATAAATGCATATGCATCCAATAGATCCTTAGCCAAGCTAGTCAGTGTCACACGTGTCATCTCTCCTGTAAGTCCCTCCAGGCTAGAAAGTGAAGGGATGCCTGTTGCAGTGTACATGTCATCTGCGGTCCTGCTAGCAGATGCTCCACCTAATGATTTGGAGTGTTGTTGAGACATCAGGTACTGACCAACCTGATCACTAGATATGGATGTGGTAGCTAGTGCAATGTCCCCCACACTATCAATCGCAGCTCAAAGCTGGGTGCTACGAATAACATCATCTGCAACATGGCCCAATGAAGGAGCTATAGCAGGTGCCCTCTGACCAACAATGGCCCTGTGTACTAGTCTCTGTCAATTAGCTCGACGATAAGCATCTCTATCAGCAAGCCTGTCATGCCCCTATCCTAGATGTGTTGGCAAATTAGTGTAATTAACAGCATGACCTAAACGAACCTCAACAAAAATCTATTGTGCAAAGTACAATGGAATCTGGTTGTTATTAAATAACAACCATGGGCAACTAGAAATCTAGGGTATATCAATGTTGATATAGCAGGATCCTCACACCTGGTAACCTGATACCCCTTCACATAATTTTTATCTACATAAGATGGGAAAACTTCCCCTTTCAGGGTCACTTTAGGCACTAAAGCCTGTACCTCCTTAAGAGAAAGACCAGAGCCAACCTCTTGTCTCTTTCTCTCAAGTATGGCCTCTATAATATTTGGGGCATAGGGAGTGGTACCATGAATGTCATCCCTAATGCTAATCAAGCTATTAAGGATGGACTGACACGTGCTCTTATAGACAATAGAGCTAGACAGATTATTTATAGATTCTTGCAGCAATTGAATCTCTCTATTAGTGCGTGAAAATAGTTCTGCAGGGGGAATCAGTGCATCTGCCATGTGTGATGTGTAATAATATGTTTGATAGATTTAGAATATGTATGTACCTGAAAGATTTTATTTACTGTCAAATAAAGTCTACATATACATGTATGTTTTCCTAATTTAAATAAAAATAAAATTAAATACTATGCGTGCATTTCACTACATTATTTGAAAGTAAAATCAATTACATAAATTACATGTTTAAATGTAAATTGCATTTTAATAGGTCTAATGGGGTCTTAAAGGGTCATATAACTTATCATAGGTCCTAATAGGTCCAATTAGGTATGTAATAGGTTAAATTAGGTATAATTAGGTCTAATTGGGTGTGATTAGGTCCCAATTGATCTAATTGGGTCTAATTAGGTGAGGCACTAATAAGTCTTAACGGGTCATATTAGTCATAGTGGGTCTAATTCAGTATTAAAGGGGTCATATAATGGGTATTATAGGTCCTACTAGGTTTAATTAGGCCATAACAACTAATTGGGTCTAATTAGGTACTAATAGGTCTAATTAGGTGCTTTAATATAGGTCTTAAGGGGTCATGTTACTCATAGTGGGTCTTATGGGGTCATATAACCTATCATAGGTCCTAATAGGTTTAATTAGGACATAATTGGTTTAATTGGGTATTAAATTAGGTCCTAATAGGTCTAATTTGGTCGAATTAGGTCCTAATAGGTCTAATTGGGTCTATTTAGGTGCTAATTAGGTCTAATTCTGTTGTAATAGGTCTTATCTAGGTCTAATTAGGTCGTAATACATCTAATTGGGTCTAATTAGGTCCTAAAAGGTTTTAAGGGGTCATATAACCTATCATAGACCTCTTAAAATAGACCTAGATAACTAGGAATTATGATGTCCTAATAGGTCTAATTGCATCTAAGCAGGTCTAATTAGGTGAACTAATAGGTCTACTTTGGTCTTAAGAGCTCATATTAAGCATGTATTGAGTCTAATTAGGTCTTAAAGGGTCATGTAGTACTCGAGTATATTAGGTGTTAATTAGTCTTTAAATTCGATATAATTACAAGGTTAGAAGGGGTCCTATTACTCATATTACATAGATAATTAGGGCAAGCTATTATGACTAATTTGGTCTAAGGGGTCCTATTAAGTTCATAAATATGTCCCTAAGTAGGCATTATTACTATTCAATATTAGTTCCTATTACATATATTAGGTATGTATTACTCACATGTATTTAAAGGTAAATTAAATAGTATAAAATTAGGTATAATTTAAAGGTCTTGTTATGGGTTAATTAGTCTAATTATGCCTAAGGGATCATATTGCTCATATTAGGTGTACTAGCAGGTCCTATTACTCATGATATTAGGTGTTAATTAGTCTTAATTAAAGGTCTAATTAGGTCTTAAGGGGTCCTCAAACTCATATTAGGTATACTTGAGACTAGTTACACATGTCTTATTAGGTGTTAATTGGTCAAGTATTAGGTCTAATTACATCTTTAAGGCCCATCTTATTAATGATATTAGGTCCTAATTTGGGTCTTATTACTCATATTAGGTCAGGTAATAGGTTAAAAATTAGGTCTTAATGGGTCACAATTTACTCAAGGGGTCTAATTTTAGGTATATAATTATGTCTTCTTAGTCAAGTATTAGGTCTAATTAGTCTTATCTAGGTCTTATTAGTCTTAATTAGTCTTATCTCTAGGTCTTATTAGGTGTAATTAGTCTTATCTAGGTCTTATGTACATACACAATGTATACATAAAAATCTATCTATACACATGTACATGTATGTATACATACATATATACATGCACATGCATACATGCACACATACACACATACATGCATACATGCACGTGTGTGTGTGTGTGTGTGTGTGTGTGTGTGTATGCACATACATACATATACATGCACACATGCACACATACATGCATATATATATATATATATATATATATATATATATATATATATATATACATGCACATGTACATATATATACATGCATATATATATATATATATACATGCACATGTACATATATATATATATATATATATATATATTGTATGCATATATATATATAATAGTGAAAAATCTATATATTTAATCAATACACACATGTATATCACAAACTTTAAATAAAGAAAAATCTATATAATTATATATACACATGTGCATATATATACACATATACATGTGTATATATGTGCATATATACATGCGTATATATGCATATATATACACATTTATACATATATATATATACACATTTATACATATATATATATATATACATGTGTATATATATATATACGTGTGTGTGTGTGTGTGTGTGTGTGTGTATATATATATATATATGGGTAAAAGCACAATCGAGTGTCACCTTTTGGGCTAACTCAAATCACTCGGCCCAGTTAGACTCGGCCGAGTTATACTCGGCCGAGTCTAACACGGCCGAGTACACGTAGGTGCCACACGACGCTGAATGGCGTCTACGTGGCCCATTAGACTAGGCCGAGTGGTACTCGGCCGAGTAGGACTCGGCCGAGTCAAAATAATATTTTTAATATAAAAAAATATCACAAACCACTCATTTGCACAGTATTAGGCTATTTGAGTGGGGTCAACCCCTAGGGGGACTCGGCCGAGTCGGACTCGGCCCAGTCAAACTCGGCCTAGTTGGACTCGGCCCAGTCTACTTAGGTGGCATGCCATGTTGGCAGCCAAACCACCAAAAATACAAAAAAACTAGAATTTTGCACTTCTAGTGTTCCTTTCTTAGATCAAAATAGAAAATGTTAAAAAACTAAAAGTACCCTTTTCTAGATCTCGAAAGTATGATTTTGGACATATAAATTTTATATTGTTTCA
This sequence comes from Chamaecyparis obtusa, assembly GCA_027943335.1. Taxonomy (NCBI): domain Eukaryota; kingdom Viridiplantae; phylum Streptophyta; class Pinopsida; order Cupressales; family Cupressaceae; genus Chamaecyparis; species Chamaecyparis obtusa. The sequence goes on along the minus strand of BSBK01000269.1, from coordinate 837,136 downwards.
TCTACAAAATGTTAAACAAATTTGCTAAAAACTACATGTAGGTATATTAAACTTTGAGAAGACATTGATTCGGAAAATATAGAAAAATACTAAATCAATTCAAAAAAAATTTAAAATTATATAGGGCACTAGAGGAGAGAGTCCTCTTCAAGAATATATAATTTATTTGGTTTTTGATATATTTTTTATAGGGTAAAAGTGACGGGAGACAAAAACTGTTGATTTCAGGTAAGGTCGACTTTCAATACTTATAACGGGTAAACTATAGATCGAAAAAAATTCTTTCTTTTTTCTTGCACTAGATATACATGTCATCTAAAACATATTATGAAATTGGAGGGAAAAAAAATATTTTACTTATAATGATTTGACGGGAAGTGAACTCGCTTATTTGTAGTATTTTTAGGATATGAAAAATAGACCCAAAAAATTAAAAAAATATATTAATTTTTGCTCAAATTAATTTTTAAAAATTATAGGCATAAAATTCATCCTATTTTACACATTTCATCAGTTTACATCATCTTCAAATTCTCAACAGAAATGTGACTTTTATGCCCTTGAAGTTTTTCAATTTTTGTGTTGTTAGCCTCTTCCTTTGTAAAAGGGTGACAACTTATTGTGCTTTTACCCATATATATATATATATATATATATATATATATATATATATATATATATATATATACACATGTATATATATATATATATATATATACACATGTATATATATATATATACACATGTATATATACATATATATGCATATATGTACACATGTATACATGTGTATATGCATATATACATGTGCATATATACACATGTATATATGCATATATACTATTTATGCATCTATCAAAAATTGAAAATAATAAAAACAAAATATGAAAATACCTCAAAACCGTGTTTGAAAATTCGGAAGCCGTCCCCACGGGTTTCACTATTTCACTGTCGCCAAAAGTGACAATGAAAGTCACTTTCGGCGGATATATTTCCGCCAAAAAAAAACTCTAACTAATGACTTTGGATCGAAAGTCATTACTAAGGGACTTTCGATCGAAAGTTCCTTAGTAACTTTCGATTGAAAGTTACTAAGCACTTTCGATCGAAAGTCTCTTACGATCGAAAGTCTTATGTCTAAGGACTTTCGATCGTAAGTTTAGTACTTACGATCGAAAGTGCAAGCGAGTTTTTATCGAAAGTTGGTAAATAATATTTTGCCGAAAATGTTTTTCGAGACGAATTCCTTCCTCCGAAAAATTGTAACCCAGTATTGTGAGTTCACCCACCAAGAAGGTATGGAGATACAATTTGTAGCAAAGGTAAAATGCAAAGTATTGGAGAATGAAGAAGGAAATGATGTAGAATCTTTTGAGAAGAGTACCGAAGATGTGGGCAATGCCCTAGTGTATCAAGATGCCTTAGAAGAAGCTGAAAATAAAAGAGAAGCCTACAAAAATGAAGAGTCAACAAGACACGTAGCTAAGGATGAAATAAAATTGGGACAACAGGTTATTGCACTTGTAAATAGAGGTAAAAATGGTTATTGCACTTGTAAATGGAGGTAAAAATGCTAATTTTGATTATGCATGTAGAAATAAGAATATGAATATGCAAGTTAATAGCGAGAAGATAATATGAAAGTTTCCAAATCTTGTTTGGGATCATGGTTATAAAGTACCAAGTTGGCAAAGGAAACCGGTTGGTGAGAGGCAACGATTAAAGTGTAAAGAAGATGGTGTTTTGGATAGTGTTTGTGCTAACAAGTGTTAATGTTTTATAGCATCAGGAGACATCATTTTGTACTTGTGATGATTTTGTTATTTTTGTTGTTCATCTATTTATGAAGGTTTGCATCTTTTCGTTCCTTTTTGTTATTGACGGCTCTGCATACATTGTCGATCCTACATTCAGTTTTTTATATGGATGTTTTGTATAAGCTCCTTCATCATCACACTCATCTTTCGAGAAATACAATTGGTCACTACCGTTGTCGAGAAATTTCTTTCTCGTATACATGGATTTCCAATCAAATTAAGTATCTACACTAATATATGATATTCGTGTGAGGTATACTATATCAGGGTGTAACTGTCGTGGACAGTTCATTGCATCATCGAGAGTTGTTTTCTCATCTTCAACAGAGTCACTATAGTGACTATGTTTGCTTCATTATTCCTTCTCTTATCGTCAATGCTCAACTGAGATGTCGTGTGATTGCTCGTACTGTGGTTGAGTTGTTCGGATGTGGTTGGCTTTTCTTCATGTATATTATATTGTTTTGTATATTCTCTTTATCACTAAGATAGTTTTTCTTGGCACTGAGATTGGATGACTTAGCACTAAGAATGGATGACTTGGCACCGTTTATGTCTTGTCGACGATTCAAGGAAGCACGTTATTGGAATGTCATTGAAGAGTCTTCATGGTGAGTGTCATCAGTGCTTGTAACTATTATCTCTTGGCATTCCGCAGGAGCCTCTTTAGTAACGACAACGTTTCTTAGTATCATGCGATGGAAAATAAAAGGACTCTCACGGCACATTCATTCTTCTTGATGAAGCCAGACAATATTATTTTGGATGTCTATAGAGACTGTTTTTGCAGAGAGATTTCTGTATTTGTTCAAAGTTCGTTTTTTAGTATATTTGATTTGTTCATGATCGATATATATAAATTTGTAAGACTTTTTAGTATTAGGAATATCAGTGAGATTCTCATGGCTTTTGTCATTTTTCTGTCATGTATAGCCAAAAAGTTCAATCTATGGATAAGATGAATAAGGCTTATTGATTGAAAGTTTTAATGTCTTTAATCATAAGCAAGAAATCATTATATTTATTTTTGAGAACTCTATAAAGCATTTATATTTTGTGAGTTGGGTTTTTCACCCTCAAGAGGAGGGTTTTCCTAGGATAAGTCTTTTGTGTCTACTATCATTGTGCTTTGAATTTCAGTTCATTTCATTTTATGTGTTCTGGTTCAATATTTAACATGGTATCAAAGTGGGTCTAAGGAAGCGATCCAAAACCAAAATCTTTAAGTTATATTTTAGTCTTTGCTCTACTTTTAGTTTGTTTGTTTCAAGATTTTACAATGGTGAATGGACTGAAAGTTGAAGACAAGTTGGATGGATCATCTAATTTCTCTTCATGGAAATTTGGAATCCTAATTGCAATTGAAGAGAATTATCTTCTTGACTACATGATTTTTGATGTAACTAAACATTCTGATGATACCAAGAAAGTGCAATGGAGAAAGAACAAAATCATGGCAAGGAAGATTCTAATTGATTCTGTTAAGGATCATCTGGCCCCTATCATATCAAAGTTGAATTCATCTAAAGAAATGTTTGAGACTTTGAAAAACTTGTATGAATTCAACAACACTAGTAGAGCTCTAGCCTTGAAACATCAACTCCTACATATTAAGATGGCTAGAGGAGAACTTGGCATATTTTTCTTTATGAAGATTGTGGAATTGAAGGATCAACTAAATGCTATTGGAGAATCAATTGAAAACAAAGACCTGGTTATGTTGGCCATGAATGGCCTTCCTCACTCTTGGGAATATTTCATTCAAGGGATTAATTGAAGAGATGAACTACCCAAGTTTGATCGCTTGAGAGTTGATTGCATTCAAGAGGAATGTAGATTGGAGGCAAGAAGAAATGGATGAAAATATCATCATGAAGAAGATCATGTTCTTGTTGCGCATACATCTAAAAAGAAAGGAAGTGAATGGAGAAAATGAAATTTCAAGCGAAATAGAGATAAGGATTTTGATTCAACTCATGAACTGAAGAAGAAGGATCTCTCTAGAATTCAATATTTTAGATGTGACAAGCATAGTCACTTTGCCAGAGATTTCTTATCAAAACCAAAACATCAAGTTGTTGTTGCTAATATTGATGAGGCTTCACCTAATAAAGAACCTAGTGACAATTCAGATGGTTTTTTTTTATTCTGAAGGATTTCCTTTCTAAAATTTAGATGTCATATTATAATCCTATGTTAAGTTTTGAAGTTACGATTTCAGTTTAAATTCTTATTCAAATAAAGTTTTTTTGTGTCATTCTATTCTAGTTGATCACTCTAACATTTTTGTGTTGTCATAGAAGATTCATCTGATTATCTATGAGTGATAAAGGGAAGTTGTGAATGGTTCCATACAACTATCTGAAGGTCTACCCTGCATTCTATCTTTCTTTGAGTTTCAGAATATGTTGAGTTTGTTTTTAATCTTTATGGTTGTAAAACTTATTGGTAGAAAATCAACTCTTCTTGTTTTGAGCATTGTTGATGTCACTATTAAGATATTTTTCAGATCTGATTTCTATTAGCAGTGAATTTATTTTGAAATACATATTTGGATATTTCAAACAAAACTCAAGCTTATAAACTTTTTGTGTAAATGACTACTCATCATCTTCGGGAAGGAAACTTAAAATCTCGTTATGTCATAGTACCATACTTCATTTTTTGTGTAGACTGAAATTAAGTTGGTTGGAGTAGATGAAAGTGAAATTCAGTTTTGAGAGGTGGAAATTTGTAGTCCAATCTTCAACAATCCAAGTTGAACACCTTATAGTTATCTCTAGTTTATCCAAGCAATTCTCTGGATGTGTTTGAGGCAGCATAGTCAGACTTATTGATGTGAAGTCTAACAGGGATGTATCGAATTCTACTGAAGTATTTTAGTTTTCTTGCTGGACAATTTTTGGTGTATTTGAAGATTTGAATATTTAGGTGTAAAGATCAAGAAAACTGGTGAATTGTGAAAAAAAATATACAATAAAGAGATAAGTTTTTCATACCCCTGTATAATGTTCATGAATCTTTTATGTTGTCATTAATTTAGTCTTTAGTATAGTAATTCATGTTTTCATTTAGCATTGGTCTTTTTATTTCTCTTCGAGTCTTAGGTAAAGTATATTACTATTTTTTTAATGCTTTTAGGATAGATCGAGAAACAAAATCAGGGACCCTACTTGCAGCCATGGGACTGAATTGATGTCACATAGAAGTTACAAAGATTGAATTACCTAAACTAAGATCAAAGGTGCATAAATATTATGAGAGATGACATCCAGTGGGAGTTGAATGTAAGAATTCATGGCATGAGTTGAGAGCATTAAATTTCTAAGATTAATAGAGGGAGTTAAATTCCAGAGAACTTTGCAATCTTCGAGGCAGTAGGGATCAAGAGGGAGTCATGTGAAGAAGTGAATATATCAGATAAATGATTTGCATGTTGCAAGGTTAGGTGCTAAAGTCTACAAAGAACACAATTTCTCAACCAATCTAGACTTGACATTGGTAGCTTTGCAAACTTTTAGTATAAGGTGATCTAGGATGAGGTCAAGGAGGACAATCTTGGATTTTTAACATGTCATAAGTTTCAGAGGTGTGTGTTGTAATTATTCCTCTTATGCAAGCATTGTAGGCAACCCTGAATGAGGAGGTCACAAGGTTGATGCAAGTGATTGAAGATTCAAAGGGAGCTTGAGCAGCAGATGGAAAGTTCCAAATCCTTTGCAGAGGATCAACAAGCTCATATAGAAGTGTGACTGCTAAAGCTCTTTGTTTGGTCAAACATTTGAGTCGACTATATTTTATTGTGATAATCAAAGTTGTGAGAATGTTGTCCCTATTGAGAGGAAGTATTAGCATTCATTTGTTCCTTTATGTGCTATAATGCATTCTTCTCTGCGAGAGAAGTTTGAGATGCAAGCCCTCGATAATGCATTCTTCTCTGCGAGAGAAGTTTGAGGTGGAAGCCCTTATTAATGCATTATAATCTGTGAGAGAGAAGTTTGACATGAAAGCCCTTGTTCCACCTTCTGGGAGTAGCCATGGTGAATCCATCCTCTAGAAGTAGCCATGGTGGATTTCATGTGTGAGACTCCATGACTTAGCTCTTGTATGTATTCACCCTCTAGGAGTAGCCATGGTGAACATCATGTTGAGATGACAATATCACGTTGAGAGAATCCGTGATAAAAAAAATTATTGACACATATGGGTGTAGCCATTGTGTTTTTCATATTGAGAGACTCCGTGTCATGAGAATTTATAAATGATATCTCATTTGCTAAGAGAGAGTGTTAATGTTTTATAGCATCAGGAAACATCATTTTGTACCTGTGATGATTTTATTATCTTTGTTGTTCATCTATTTATGAAGATTTGCATCTTTTCATACCTTTCTGTTATTGACGGCTTTGCATACCTCATCGGTTCAGCATTCAATTTTTGATATGAATGTTTTGTATAAGCTCCTTCATCGTCACAGTAATCTTTTGGGAAAGACAAGTGGTCACTACCATTGTCCAGAAACTACTTTCTCGTGTATGGGATTCCTATCAAATTAAGCATCTGCACTAATATATGATATTTGCTTGAGGTATAGTATATCAGCTATCGTGGACAGTTCATTGCATCAACGAGAGCTAATTTTTCATCTTCAGCAGACTCGATATCATGACTATGTTTGTTGCCTTATTCTTTCACTTATCGTCAACACTCAGTTGAGGCATCATGTGATTGATTGTACTGTGGTTAAGCTATTCGAATGTGGTTGGTTTTTCTTCATATATATTACGTCAAGAGGCATACCTATACAATGGGAGCACAAATGGGAATACCAGCATGAGAATATGCCATAAAAGATTCCTCGTCAATAAAAACTATTAGATTAAATAGATAATTTGTAAAACTATTAAAAGTTGGTAATAATAGGAAGACAAATGCCAAGGCCAAAATAATAAGGCCCGAAAAAATAGGGGCACCACATGGATGAAGAATAAGTTAAAAAAATAAATAAAAAATGAAAAATTCAAAGTTTTTTATATTTTTTTTAGAATTTGGGAAGGCAAAGGAATTGGAAAAGGCACCCTTTGGGGAATATGAAAAGACGCTCTCAATTATAAAAGAGTGTCTCCTCATTTCATTTGTAGGAAGCTCATTTCAAGAGCAACCAACCAACCAAATATCAAGGTGATATTTTTATTTTGTATTTAATAATTTGTTTTTTATATAGTTTTAGTTTTAGTTTTAATTTTAAATTTAAATTTAATTTTAGTTTTAGTTTTAGATTTGGATTTAGAGTTAGTTTTAGTTTTAGTTAGATTTATATTTCTCTTAAATTTAGATTTTGATCATTATTTCATTTAATATTTAGATTTAAATCTAAATATGGAGGGCAATGTTGTCATATTGGTTTAGATTTAGATTATTTAGATTATTCATTTAGAATGGTTTAAAATGGTGAAAAAACTTTCTTCTTCCTTAATTAAAATTGGAAATCTTTAAGATTTAGTTTTAATACTTTAATATTTAGATTTAGTTTCAGTTTGAGAGTTAGACTTAGATTTATATTTCTCTTAGATTTAGATTATAATCATTATTTCATTTAATATTTATATTTAAATTTAAATATGGAGGGTAAAGCCGCCATATTGCTTTAGATTTAGATTATTCATTTGCAATGGTTTAAAATGGTGAAAAAATTTTCTTCTTCCTTATTTAAAATTAGAAAATCTATAAGATTTAGTTTTAATTCTTCATTTTTATATAGTTTTTATATTAAACATTTAATATTTACAATAAAAGCTATTAAATTAAATAAATAAGTTACAAAACTATAAATTTAAATAAATCATAAATTCCAATGCCAAGGCAGAAAATAATAGCTGGCCAAAATAATAGGAAGCCAAATGGAAAGGCCGAAATAATGGGGCTTGAAATAATATGACCCGAAAAAATAGGGGCTCCACATAGATGAATAATAAGTTAAAAATTTAAAAAATTTGGAGTGTTTTATATTTTTTTGTGAAATTTGAAGAGGCGAAGGAATTAGAAAAGACACCTTTTGGGGAACATGAAGAGATGCTCTTTGATTATAAAAGAGTGTCTCCTCATTTCATTTGTAGGAAGCCCATTTCAAGAGAAAACAACCAACCAAATATCAAGGTGATATTTTTATTTTGTATTTAATAAAAAAATTTATATAGTTTTAGATTTAGATTTAGATTTTAAGTGTTAGATTTAGAATTAGATTTAGATTTAGTTTTAGTTTTAGTTTTAATTTTACATTTAGATTTAGTTTGAATTTGAGTTAGATTTATATTTATATTTCTCTTAGATTTAGATTTTGATCATTATTTCATTTAATATTTAGATTTAAATTTAAATATGGAGGGAAATAATATCACATTGGTTTAGATTTAGATTCACATTATTCATTTAGAATTGTTTAAAATGGTGAAAAATCTTTCTTCTTCTTTAATTAAAATTGGAAAATCTTTAAAATTTAGTTTTAATATTTTAAGATTTAGATTTAATTTTACTTTTAGATTTAGATTTATCTTTCTCTTAGATTTAGATTTTGATCATTATTTTATTTAATATTTAGATTTAAATTTAAATATGGAGGGCAATGCCACCTTATTGCTTTAGATTTAGATTATTTAGATTATTCATTTGCAATGGTGAAAAAATTTTCTTCTTCCTTATTTAAAATCGGAAAATCTTTAAGATTTAGTTTTAATACTTTAGTTTATATAATTTTTATATTTAACATTTAATTCTACTATTATATTTGGTTTTGAATGTTTGATGAAAAATATGGAGGGCTATGTTAGCATATTATTTAATTTATTAAATTTGATAATTAGTTTCAAAATCTTATATATATTTTGTGCAAAGAGTATTTATGATTTAATGTATAATTCATTTCTCTGGATCACTGAGAGAAGAGGTTGCATGTTTGCATTTAGCAAACGCAAGGAGGATGTTGACAAAGGTTGTTGAGTAAGGCTTTATGCTTGCTTGCATTAGCTTTAAAGTTTGTAAATCCTCTTCAGCTGCTATGTCTACAATTTAACAATCATTCTGCAATGTGCAGAACATCGGACTGCTGGAAGTAGGGAGAACGATGCCAAATAATTTGGTTTAAAATCTATTAATGGCATTTTCAACAAATCTATTTTATGCAAATTTTGCAATAATTGCATTTCATTAGAGGCCATATTTTTGAATCGGTGGAGAGCTTAGAAATTTTAATGTGACCAATAAACTAAGTTGATGTGATCATTCTAAAAATAAAATCGTGAGACCAGGGGGTGAGATAAATTCAATCTATTGGATAAGATTGAATTCTAGATGTTGCCATGAAGATTATGAAGAAATATGAGAAAGTCCAAGATTTAAGGGACCATATTAGAAAAATATTATTTCTATCTATTTGTTGTCTTCACATTCAATTATCAACTTTATGATGTTTCTATTATTTAATTAAATAAGAGAATATGATTAGCATAGAAAGGGGAAAATATATCTCTATCATTGTGCAGACAATAAATTTTCTAGAGAAATACTTCAAATTTAAATATGTGATAATTTTTTGAATTAATGACCTATAAGGAAGAAAGAAAAAATTACCAAGAGGTCTCTTGAAATATTACCCTAAACCAAATTGAGACTTTACTCCAACACTAAACCAAATTAAACACTAACCTTTTAAAAAAATTGCAATCCTAACCCTAATCTTAATTAAATTTTAAGTCAAATTAAACTTTATACCTAAAATCTTAGTTGAGGAGAAACTTGTTGAATAAATAGAAACAACAAACCTTGAAAAACTAGATTAAATTCCAACCTTAACTCTATATCATATTACACATTAAAACCCAAGATGAACCTAACCCTGACTAAGATTAAAAAAAATATGGTCACTTGATAAATTAAGCCCTAAACATAACCCTAACCATTATACTAAACTAAATTGAACTATAACCCTAATTTAAACCTAGCTAAATTGTAACTTAAATATAAAATTCAAATAAAATGACCCTTGAAATCTAACACCCAACTTAACCCTAATCTTAATACAATTAAATTATAACCAAGATTATGAAAAATATGAGAAAGTCCAAGATTTAAGGGACCATATTAGAAAAATATTATTTTTATCTATTTGTTGTCTTCACATTCAATTATCAGTTTTATGATGTTTCTATTATTTAATTAATTAAGATAATATAATTAACATAGAAAAGGGAAAATATATCTCTATCATTGTGCAAACAATAAATTTTATAGAGAAATACTTTAAATTTAAATATGTGATAATTTTTTTGAATTAATGACCTATAAGGAAGAAAGAAAAAATGACCAAGAGGTCTCTTGAAATATTACCATTAACCAAATTGAGACTTTACTCCAACACTAAACCAAATTAAACACTAACCTTTAAAAAAATATGGTCGCTTGATAAATTAAGCCATAAACTTAACCCTAACCATTATACTAAACCAAATTTAACTATAACCCTAATTTTGAACCTAGCTAAATCCTAACTTATATAAAATCCAAATAAAATGACCCTTGAACTCTAACACTCAACTTAACCCTAATCCTAATACAATTAAATTATAACCCTAACTCTAGCCATAATTGAATTACAATTCTAACCCTAAGTATAATCATACCTTATCCATAATCAAACCCTTACCATAATCAATACCTACGTATAGTTAGCTTCAACCCTAACTATAACTCATGTTAGGATTAACAAGACAGAAATAACAATTACATACAAATATAACCAATATCAGAAAACAATAAACCACACAGAAGAGAACACAAAACATAAAGATTTAACGTGGTTCACCCAATCCCTGGGCTACGTCCACCAACAGCGAGTCCAATATTATTATTATCTAGTGATTACAACCTGATTACAATCCGTAATCCCTTACAGCTCAATTCCGCCGCAAGTACTAAAATCATACATAATAAAATCCCTAACCCTAAGCCATATTATACAATATTTTGCCACTTTAGAGTTAGAATGAGTTACAACATGTCCGCCCAAAAATTACCAAAAATATGTCGGCCTCAAAAAAATGTACAATACTTTCCTGGATAGTACTTTCCTGATCAGTCACCACAAGCTAACAATTCAAATATTTCCCTCTAATTGAATGTTAACCCTATCCTAACCTTAACTCTAACCCTAATTATGCTTCAACCATAACACTAATTGAACTACAACTATATGCCTAATTGAACCCTAACCACAATTTTATCCTAACTATAACTATAGTCTTAACCCTAACCCTAATATCCACCCTAACCAAACCCTAATGGGTATGTGCAACATCACGGTATACCAAACTATGGCCTTAAGTGGCAATGAAAAATCAGAAAATCAAGGTTAGTCAACTTGACGTAAAAGGTTGAACATCTTATGAACCTTATGTGAAAAAGTTGTAAGAATAGGATCTGTAAGAAATTGAATGTAGTTTCTAAACTACTAGCCTTTGTTTGAAAATTTTTTTATCTAATTGTTCAAAATTTTAGATTTCAATGCGGTAGTACAAAAATTTCAGGGAAAAGATAAAGAGTACGTGTATGTCTGACCACCTTAATCACAATCAAATGATGATAGATATTTTCCCACGATTATAGATATAAGTAGTAGACTCATGCCCAGATGTGATGCATATTTTTTTGTAATTTTTGGTCAAATAAATAATTAATTATAAATTTTCTACTACAACTTTTTCAGAATAAAAAACTCTCGTGTTTGACCACCTTAACTAATTCAAAATTTTACAAAATTCAAAACTTTTTTTTTCTTATAGTAGCCGAAGCATAGAATGTGACACATGTTTCGAATTTCAAAAAGGTTAAACGGTTTGAAAGTTATAGTTGTTTTTCAATCAATATGTCAATTACAAATTTAAAGATAACTCGATTGAAAAATAAGTAATAATTATTTATTGAACTCAAAATTTGACAGCAATTATATTGATGGAAAGCTGATAATGTCTTTAAGAAACCCTTTTCGTTTCATCAATTTCGGGTGAAAAAATAGTCGTCGACTACATGGTCGAAGTCTCGGTATCAAAAACTATCTCCTGAAACATGCCTAAAGGGTTGACCACCCACATTTGGTAATGCCCAAGCAAATACCAAGCCTAATCAGATATCTAATAAAATCGGATATCCAAAATTTTTGGATATCTGATAATATCGAATATCCAAAATTTTCGGATATCTGATAATATTGGATATCCGAAATTTTTGAATATCTAATAATATCGGATATCCGAAATTTTTTGATATCTGATAATATCGGATATCTGAAACTTCCCGCCTATTTTCAAATTCCAATTACACCTCTTTTTTCAAACTCATGTTTCATATTAAATTGTATTTTTGTTATGTTAATATTAATTGTGTTGTGTATTTTTTTCAATTTTAAAATATATATTACAAATTATTTTTTTAAATATTAATATTAAATAATAATAGCATAGCATTAATATTATAATATAAATTTTTATATTAGTATGTATTATATTATTTGATATATAAAATGATTTCAAAAAAATACTTGCACAATTGATTTGATGACAGACAGTTTCAACCCAAGTCCTCTTGAAAGTATCCAGCACAGGATTTTTCTACAAACTCCTTGTAATTTCGGCGGTCTCACTATACTAAATAAGTAGATGTCAATGGACTTCCCCTTGATTGAATACAATCAATTGGTTTTTTAAATCTCAAAAAGAAATTTCACACAAATGTAGAACCACTGTACGCTCATCATCTATTCTAGAAACTAACTGTGGCATAAAAATTGATATAAGAACATTTAAGGTACATTGTCCACAAAAAGGTATATGAAACCTTTAAATATACATTAAAAAGTGGAGGTGAAGGCTCTAGATCACAGAGAGAGAGAGAGAGAGAGAGAGAGAGAGAGAGAGAGAGAGAGAGAGAGTAGGAAAGGGAGAGAAGGGGAAGGAGAGAGAGAGAGAGAGAGAGAGAGAGAGAGAGAGAGAGAGAAGGGGAGAGAGTAGGACAGAGAGAAAGGGAAGGGGAAAGAGTGGGAGAGAGAGACAGAGAGACAGAGAGACAGAGAGAGACAGAGACAGAGAGACAGAGAGAGACAGAGACAGAGACAGAGAAGGGGAAGGGGAGAGTAGGAGAGACAGAGAGAAGGGGAAGAGGCGAGAGTAGGAGAGAGAGAGAAAGGGAAGGGGAAAGAGTGGGAGAGACAGAGAGAGAAGGGGAAGGGGAGAGAGTAGGACAGAGAGAGAGAGAGAGAGAAGGGGAAGGGGACGTAGTAGGAGAGAGAGTAGAACGTTCTGGACCACACCGGACCAAAGTGTCCCCAATGTGAACTAAGCATGATTGGTCAGCAAAATTTTGAGGCTCGTAACTCGGACCCCGTGAGAGGTATCGACGATTAGTGAGATGCTACAAGACCGCATTTTTGAGGCCTACAATAACCTCTCTCTGTTCTGGGAGACTCAAATATGTTTGAATTTGGCACACCAGTCTCGCTTGATGCCAAAACTTTCAGTGAGGGTCAGTTGAAAGTTGCACCACTAGATTACTTCCAAATCGTTCGTCTCGACACCGAATAGACTGCACCATTAGCTCCGGTTGGGCGGGTAAACGCTAGTGACAACCCCATTTTGACCACTGAGTCAATTGAACGTTCCGGACCACGCCAGACCAAAGTGTCCCCAACGTGCACTAAGCACGATTGGTCAGCAAACTTTCGAGGCTCATAACTCGAACCCCATGAGAGGTATCGGTGATCCGTGAGATGCTACAGGACCGCATTTTTTAGGCCTACAATAACCTCTCTCCATTCTGGGAGATTCAAATTTGTTTGAATTTGACACGCCAATCTCGCTTGATGCCAAAACTTGCAGTGAGGGTCAGTTAAAAGTTGTACCACTGGATTACATTCAAACCGTTCATCCCGACACTGAATGGACTGCGCCATTAGCTACGGTTGGGCGGTTAAACACTAGTGACAACCCCATTTCGACCACTGATTCAGTAGAATGTTCTGGACCACGCCAGACCAAAGTGTCCCCAAGGTGCACTAAGCACAATTGGTTAGCAAACTTTCAAGGCTCGTAACTCAGACCCCGTGAGAGGTATCGACAACCCGTGAGATGCTGCAGGACCACATTTTTGAGGCCTACAATAACCTCTCCCTATTCTGGGAGATCAAATTTGTTTGAATTTGGCACGCCAGTCTCGCTTGATGTCAAAACTTGTAGTGAGGGTCAGTTGAAAGTTGCACCACTAGATTACTTCCAAACCATTCATCCCAGCACCGAATGGACTACGCCATTAGCTCCGGTTGGGTGGGTAATGCTAGCGACAACCCCATTTCGACCACTGAGTCAGTAGAACGTTCCGAACCACGTCAAACCAAAGTGTCCCCAAGGTGCACTAGACACGATTGGTCAGCGAACTTTCGAGGCTCGTAACTTGGACCCCGTGAGAGGTATCGATGATCCGTGAGATGCTATAGTCCACTGCGTTTCTGAGGCCTACAATAACCTCTCTCCATTCTGGGAGATTCAAATTTGTTTGAATTTGGCACGCTAGTCTCGCTTGATGCCAAAACTTGCAGTGAGGGTTAGTTGAAAGTTGCACCACTGGATTACTTCCAAACTGTTTGTCCCGGCACCGAATGGACTGTGCCATTAGCTTTGGTTGGGCAAGTAAATGCTAGCGACAACCCTGTTTCGACCACTGAGTCAGTAGAACGTTTCGGACCACACTCGACCAAAGTGTCCCCAAGGTGCACTAAGCACGATTGGTCTGTGAACTTTCGAGGCTCGTAACTCGGACCCTGTGAGAGGTATCGAAGATCTATGAGATGCTACAAAACTGTGTTTTTTGGCCTACAATAACCTCTCTCCATTCTGGGAGATTCAAATTTGTTTGAATTTGGCACGCCAATCTCGCTTGATGCCAAAACTTGCAGTGAGGGTCAGTTGAAAGTTGTACCACTGGATATCTGATTAAGCCTTATGCTTTGGCTTTTGGCTTGGCCAAGTGTACTAACACCCAAGCCTACTAAAAAGTCAACATATGCATTTGTGCACTTTTGAATGAGTGAAAATAAGTTTTTTTCACATCGTCACTTTTTGACATACCATGATCCTGCACATACCCTAATATGAATTCTAACAAAAGCCTAATCTAAACCCTAACTAAAGTGTAATCATAACCTTAACTTAGTCCTAACCTTAATCAAAATTCTAATTATAACCATATTTCTAACTCTCTCCATAATAAAACCCCCAACCCAAACCCTAATCCTAACCATGATATAAACCCTAACCCTAACCATAATCCCAATCCTAACCCTAAACCTAATCCTAATCCTAAACCTAATCCCAATCCTAACCCTAATTGTAATCTTAACCCTAATCTTAAAACTAACCCTAATCGTAATCTTAACCATAGTCCTAAATGCTAAACCATGATCCTAACCCTAACCCTAATAAATCCCTAACCCTAACCATAATACCCTAACCCTAACAAAACCCTAACCCTAACCATAATACCCTAACCCTAACCATAATACCTTAACCCTAATCTTAACCATACCATAGATCCTAAATGGTAAACTCTAATCCTAAACTTAATTGCTAAAGGCTAATTCTAAATGTTAAACCCTAAATCCTAAATCTTAAGCTAAACCATAAACCTAAATGGTAAACCTTCATCATAAACGCTAAACCCTGGACCTAAATGCTAACCCCTGGACCTAAATGCTAACCCCTCAATGCTAAATTATAATTATAACATGAACCCTAAATATAACCATAGCTCTAACCATGTCATGCATATAAACCTTTATCCTAACCCTAACCCTAATATTAACCAAGATGTAAACCATAACCCTAATGATAATCCTAATCCTAAACCCTAAACCACAACCCTAATCATAATAATGACCATGATACAAACCCTCACTTTAACCATAATCCTAAACCTAACCCTAGACCTAAATACTAAACCCTAATCCTAACATGAACTCTCAAAATAACCATAACCTAAACCATGCCATGAACTTAAACCTTTATCCTAACCCTAACCCTAATACCAACCATGATGTAAACCTTGACCATAATGATAATCATAATCCTAAGCCCTAATCTCAATCGTAATCAAAATCCAACCTAACCATAATACTAACCTTGATGTAAACCCTAACCCTGATGATAATCCTTCTCCTAAGCCCTAATCCCAACACTAATCAAAACCCTAACCTTAACCATAATATACTAACCATGATCTAAGCCCTCATTCTAACCATAATCCTAAGGCTAACCCTAATATCAACTCTAACTCTAACCCTAACCTTATACCATAACCATAATCAAAACCCTGATCTAACCATAATACTATCTACAATGTATACATCCTTACCCTAACCATAATCCTAACCTTAAATCCTATACCCTAATCCTAATCCTAACCCTAACCCTAAACCTTGATCATGTAACCGCAATTTTAACCATAAACCTAACACTAACCCCAATAATTAAATCCTAAATCTAACCCTAAATATTAACTGTAATAATAATCATAACCCTAACCCTAGCCATAATCCAAATCATAACCCTGATCCTAAGTCTAACCATAATTCTAACCCTAACCCTAAACCAAATTCTAACCCTAACTATAAACCTAACCCTAACATTAAACCTTAGCACCGAATCCTAAATGTAACTATAACCATAACCAAAAGCCTTAACCCCAACACTAACCATAATCATACTCACTAAATGTTGATCCCTAATGATAAATGCTAAAATACAATTGTAAATGGTAAACCATAATCATAAACCTAAACCAAATCCTAACTGTAATTCTAATCTTAACATTAATCTTAATCTTGACCCTAACACTAACCCAAACTATATACCTAGGTTTAATGCTAAACCTTTATCCTAACCCTAAACCTAATACTAACCATGATGTAAACGCTAACCCTAATGATAATCCCAATCATAAGCCCTAATCTCAACTGCAATCAAAATCCTAACCCTAACCATAATACTAACCATGATGGAAATCCTAACCCCGGTGATAATTCTAATCCTAAGCTCTAATCTCAACCATAATACTATCTACAATGTATGTCCTTACCCTAACCATAATCCTAACCTTAAATCCTATACCCTAATCCTAATCCTAACCCTAAACCTCGATCATAACCATAACTGTAACCATAAACCTAACTCTAACCCTACCAATAATCTTAAATCTAACCCTAAATATTAACTATAACAATAAGCATAACCCTAACCCTAACCATAATCTAAAGCCTAACCCTAATCCTAAGTCTAACCATAATTCTAACTCTCACCCTAAAAAAAATTCTAACCCTACTCTAAACCTAATCCTAACAATAAACCTTAACACCAAATCCTAAATGTAACTATAAGCATAACCATAAGCCTAAATCCTAACCGTAACCATAATCATACTCATTAAATACTAAACCCTAATCATAAATGCTAAAATATAATTGTAAATGGTAACCATAATCCTAATAGTAATTCTAATCTTATCCTTAATCCTAATATTCACCCTAACACTAACCCAAACCATAATTTTAAACCAAATCCTGACCGTAATTCTAATCTTAACCTTAATCCTAACCTTGACCCTAACACTAACCCAAACCATAGCCCTAGGTTTAATCTTGACCCTAATACTAACCCAAACCATAGCCCTAGGTTTAAAACACTAACCCTATTTACATTGATGAACCTAATTTTTACCATAAAACTAAACTTTACCATAACCCTACCACTAACCTTAACTATAATATTAGAACTAACCATAACAATAACACTAACCATAACAATAACCCTTACGCCATCAATTTAAAAAGTAAAAATCATAAAATGTCTTCCATGTTGTGCCACGACTGCTGCTAGCTTATATATACCTATATATATAACACGCCGAGAGTAATCCTTCTCGAGGCGCCTATAGGGTTGATGAAAATAGGCGCCTCAAGAAGGATTACTCTCGGCATATTATATATATAGGTATATATAAGCTAGTTATTCTTGTTTTGTATGCCTTCTTTATCACTGAGATAGGTTATCTTGGCACCGAGAATGGATGACTTGGTGCCATTTATGTCTTGCCAATGATTCAAGGAAGCACGTTATTGGAATGTCATTGAAGAGTCTTCATGGTGAGTGTTGTCGGTGCTTGTAACCACTATCTCTTGGCATTCCGTGAGAGCCTCTTTAGTAATGACAACATTTCTATGTATCATGCGATGGAAAATAAAAGGACTCACACAACACATTCGTTCTTCTTGATGAAGCCAAACAGTATTATCATGGATGTTTGTAGAGACCATTTTTGTAGAGAGATTTTTGTATTTGTTTAGAGCTCATTGTTTAGTTTGTTTGATCTATTCATGACTGGTATATATAATTTTGTAAGACTTTTCAGTATTAGGAATATCAGTGAGATTCTCATGACTTTTGTCATTATTTTGTCATGCATAGCCAAAAAGTTCAATCTATAGATAAGATGAATAAGGCTTATTGATTGAAAGTTTTAATGTCTTCAATCATAAGTGAGAAATCATTGTATTTGTTTTAAGAATTCTATAAAGCATCTATATTTTGTGGGTTGGGTTTTTCACCCTCAAGAAAAGGGTTTCCCAAGATAAGTCTTTTGTGTCTACTCTCATTGTGCTTTGAAATTTAGTTCATTTCATTTTATGTATTCTGGTTCAATATTTAACCACAAGCAAGTGCAAAGGATAAAAGATGTGATGAGGAACAAGTGGAAATCATGTTATACGGTGAGTTGGCAAGAAAGGAGGCATAGAGAAGATGTTCCTAGGCAAAAATCAGTTCATGACTTATAGAAGAAAATGGCAACAATAAAAAGATGTCATCCTAAAGTTATGGGAAATAAAGTGTGGAAGGTTAAAACAACAACAACAAAAGAATATGATGTTGGGGGATATGGTGCTAAGAGAACCTCTCAAGAGAATAGTGGACATGAAAAAGAGATCGAATCCAAGAAGCAAGAGTTAACGTTGCAACAGGGCAGAACAAGATATCGAGGTGAAACTTGTGAAGAGTTAAAGAAAAGAGGAAAAGCATTCTCACATTATGAAGATGATACAGCAGCCGAACCCGAAGATTAGAAAAAAAAAAGAGAATGACAGATAGAAAGGAAAATGATGATAAGGGCAATGTAGGAGAATCTGAGAAGGAAAGGGATATTGTAAATGAAGAGTAAGACACAAAAATTTTGACTGATGAAATACCAAAGACGAAGATTAAAATAATTGCAGGAACAGTTTGGGAGCAATTTGGGAAGAATACATGCAAGGTAAAAGGTAAACAAGTTGATTTTGGTTATTTAAATTATGAAGCATTTGAATCTTTGAACGAAATTGTTGAAAAAAAAAAATTGAAGGAAGATGAAAATGAGGAGGAATTAAATAGTGATGATGATGTATTTGAACGAGACATGGAGTTTTGGAGGATTGTAGATGAAAAAGACATTAGAAGGAAAAAATATAAAAAGAAGGAAAACAATCAAAAGCGGATTGAAAAGTTCAGAAGAAATCATTTTGAGTGTGGAATTGATCCAAAGAAATAGTTAGATGAGTAATTAAAAGCAAAAGTGGATAGCAGAGACATGATATAACGATGGCATGAAAAATGAAGAGCAAAAAGGTACAACAGAAAATGGAGAAGCAATTGTAGAGGCAGCATTGTTTAAAGAGGACACAGGCAAGCAAATGCATAATAAAGAAGTTACCAAGGTGGAATTGGGAAGAGGTGCAACAAACAATGATAATGTGGAAGATTTGTGGGTACAATTTGCAGCAAATAGAGCAAGAGTGAATAGATAAGCTTGAACGTATAACAACAAATGGGAAAGTGAAAGATGCAAAGATGAAGATTGCAGTTGAGGATAAAGAAGTTGTTGCAGCAAAGATGAAATATAGAGCAGCGTATTCAGATATTGTGAAGCCTGATACGGATGAAGAAGTGGAAAATGACTTAATGATGGCCATTGTCAAACAGAGGCTGGAAAGGGTAATGGATGAAGTTGTGGAAGGTGAAGATGAGATAGTAAGTGCATACGTAATAGATATTGATGATGTTGGAATGTCAATGTATGAGGTGAGGGTTTGAAGACATGGGCATCTTACTTTTTATTAGGTTATTTGTATTGCTTTGTAAGTGGATGAATGGAGAAGGAACCTTTGGAAGATAATATATACTAGGTTTAAATTCATGAATGGAATGGGAAAAATGCACAGTAATGTTGAAGATTTATAATGACTACCTCAAAACGATGTTGGAAGAAGCGAAAGAAAAAGTACAGAGAAGAATAACTGATTCATGACTCCATGCACAAGAGCACATGAAGCCTCGAACTTGCGAGGACCTAAACTCCATTGAACAAATTTCCTCTTAAACAAGACGTAGAAAAACATTTTAAAACAGATATATCTCAGAAACCGTTAAAAAACCTGAAACCCTCAGAATTGATTAAAGAGACAACCATTTTCCACCAGAATTTATCGACACTAAAGCAGCAGCTAAATTTTGTGCAGGCAGCCCAAAAGTCATTATTAAAAAGGCCCAGAAGCCATTTGCATGATAGCATTACCATGAAACAAGATGTGCAATTGATCCCTATCAAAAGGGAAAAAATTGATTTCAAATAATGCTACAGCAAAAAACGATGGATGTGTTGAGAGCTCGGTAAAGCATACCAACCAAAATCTTGGCAGAAATAAATTTAATAAAAATAAAATTGAAATATGTAAAAAGGTTGTAATTCAGTTTGTTGAATATAATTAATGTGAGTGAAGATAGGTTCTTGATTATATATTAATGAAAAATTCAAATTTAAAAAAAAACAAATAAAAAAATGAAGTTAGAATCATGTTCAAAATAGATTTTACAGAATGGATATCCTCCTATCTTTTTTTTCTCATAAAAATAATATTAAAATAAACTACACCAAAATTCTAACCTTCCAAAATATAACATAAAAAATATAACATATCATTCACCTAAATTTAAACTTTAAAAAATATAACATAAAAATGATAACATATCATTCACCTAAATTCAAACCTTCAAAAATATAATATAAAAAAATAAAACCAACAATTTTAAATATTTTACTCTCACGAAGACAAATATCAAAATAAACTGATGATTTCAATCATCTAAAATCATCCTTAAAAAAGGGTGAAATTCGTTTTTAGTAACAACGCCAAATTATACAGAAACTCACCTAAAACGAAAAGCATTTAATAAGTTGAATGCGTCCAAGATTCGCTACTGCACTGCCACGTAATATGCAGATGCTTCAGCTGGGCTGCATTTAACAGCACCGTGTCTTTTCAAATATGTTGAATGGCTCACAGATATCAATGTTAAAAGGTTGATTCGTAGCTCCCATTTTCTAATTTGCTCAGTGTAAATAGCAGGTAAACTATATTTTTAAATTCTTATATTTCCCTATCTCTGTCTTACCCAATTCTCAATCAAATGAGAAAACTAAAAACTGCAGGCCACAAATATCAAAATAAAAATTTTAAAAAAAAAACAAAAAACATCAGCTCAGTTTAAAAATAATTTTTTGTTCTTAGCAGGATTTACAATGCATAAAGATATGACCGCTATAAAATTTTATTGTAAGGATTACGAGATAAATTATATTTTAAAATTCTTATACTTCCTTAACTCTGCCTTACCCTATTATCAACCAAATGAGAAAATTAAAAGCTACGAATTTCTGGCCACAAATTTCCCAAAAAAAAAAAACATCAGCACAGTTTTAAAAGAAACTTATGTTCTTAGCAGGATTTACCATGTATAAAGACATGACCGCTATAAATCTTTATTTTAAGGGGTTTAAAAACTACTCTTTTATTTAATTCAAAATCTGAGTTCATAATCTCTAGTTAATAGGGCTGGGAAGGTTGATCTTCTCAGGAATCGTTGCGCAAGTGTGAGTTAGAATGCTTCAGATGTTAGATGGATCAGAATAAACAAACCCAAGTCCAATGGGACTGGTTGCATAGCGTGAGATCACAATAAGAATATCCTTCCAGACATATCAGTTTTCCTTGGAGAGGCCATAAATAATCTCGCTGAATTCAGGGCTGCTTTGTTAGGACTAGAACTAGAAAGGAAGTTGAAGGTGAGCCAACTTCACCTTAAAAAGATATTCACTAATCACCATCAATGCAATTAGGCAAAACTTGATGCCTAATTGGAAGCTTGCAATTCAAAAATTAGTGAGCGCATTTTTTAATTTCAAATTGACTCATGTTTATTGGAAGGCAAATGGTTCAACAGATGAGTTGGTCAAGTTGGCCATGAAGAAAGAAATTAGGTGATTAGGAAGTGTGCAGGCTAAGTTTCAGACAGTGTATCAAAGATTAAAAATATAATGATTTTTTTGTAAATTTTTTGTACTTTTCAATTACAAAATGTGCATACAATTTTGTTAAATTATGTTGTGTTTTCCATTTTTCGAAATTTAGTCAATAGTATCTGAAATTTAACTGCCTCCACTAAAAAATCCATTGAAAATGGGAAGTGGCACTTCTGCATCGACTTGAAATAAACTTATCATGATGGAAGCATGCGATCATTTATTAATGCCACTCAAAGCCAAATTTGCACGACATACAATGAAATGAGTTTTACAAACGTCCACGAGACCAATGAAATGAAGGCGCATTGGTTGGTGACTGGTCTACCAATTATGCTCAAGAATAACATAACTTAATAATGACAACTCACGTCTGGCAGTTTTTCTGTGTGAATATGGATGACGTGTCTATTCCCTGCAATACCACTTGATTAGGCCTACTGGATAAGGATGAAAACACAAAGTCACATGAAAACTCCCATCTTGAAAACTCTAATCCCAAGATCCAGCGCAGATTTGTGAATATTTGAATTGATTTTCGATGATGATGCCATGATGTCATATTAAGTAGTAGTGGGTGGCTTCGACACTCAATTGACGGGTTGCTCACACTTTTTTTTATATTGAATGATGCAGATTTGAGCTCTCTTATTTATTTCCCTCGGCAACTCTCAATGACTCATCCTTCTTGTCTAGGTCTGCATCGATTACAGAGCTAAATATGGACACACCTATCAGACAAATTTCTGACAAAAGGCAAATGTGGTATTTAGGAGAGGTGACAGAGAGAGGCTTAAGGCCATTCTCAACTATTAGCATGGCCGGGTTATTCATGCGGTGAAGGCAATATTAGTGAAGGAATTCCTGAAATCTTACCATAGGCATCAAGTCAATACAAATGTTTCTGCCATGCTTTTGGCAATAGTGCTAATGATGGCGAATCAAAAAATGGGGCGAAGCTGTTGTGGCGAAAGTTCTTCCAAGAATCTTTTCTTAGGAGGCTTCCACTACCTCAAGACTATTTTCAATTTTGTTATTCGTCGTTGTGGGAAAGAAGTGCCCAAGATGCCAGTTCTTTCCACTTTCAAATCGGAGGTATTCGAAGCCCAAAGCCAACCATTCTCAGGAATATGGTTTTTCTGAAAAGCTGTCAGAGATCACGATGAATGAAAGGGGTGACTCGATAAGGGAGTATTTAAGGGCTGAAAAACTGGACAGTGGGGATGGTGAAGAAGAATTTGGAGTGGTCATCAAAGAGGAGGTGCCGGAGGAGCTCATGGATGCAGGTCCTGGTCTTGAGGCTGAGACAGCTGGTCATGAGCACTGTAGAGCCAAATGTCTGGTCAGAGCTAAATTCGACGGCAAGAGAAAGATACGCATTGAATAATGGGTAGCGTTATTCCGCTGTTTTTAGAGTTCACATATGTTAATTTTATTATTTATTTATTTTATACCGATTTTGAAAGTCCTAAACTTAAGGAATTAGTGTCATAAGTTGTTATCTTCAAACTATGACAAATTTCTATTATGACTATGAGAGTTACTAGTTCAATGGAAGAGTCATTGAGAGTTATATTTTGGCAATTGATATTAATGGTGGAGTTCACTATTAACAAGTGGTGTGAGGTATGTGTTGCATATGGAAAGGTGACAGTTATGGATGAGTTATGCTTTGTTGCATTGGAAGTTTCTATGTCAATCTGTCATTAGTTTAACAAGTTAACACCACATACCTCTTTGGTATTAGAGATGGTTTTGGAAACCATAGGCTCTTTCCACTTGTGTTGAACTCTATAAATATGTAGTTTCTTAGTACATTTTATGATGATAAGTTGGATATCTTCTAAGGAGTGTTTATATGCCGAAAATTCTTTAGAATTCTCTGCTGTTGTATTTACTCCTGAAGAGCATTGGCTCTAGGCATTGTATTTTTAATTGTTGTTGTTGTTGCTGATAATACAATTGAGTTTGGCTTTGCCGTGTGGTTTTTCTCGAAAAGGTTTTCTCAGGTGTATATATATAGTGTTGTGAGTTTATTTGCTTAAATCTGATTTTGCATTTATCTAGTTTGCAATAGTTTAAGGGTTTGTAAGAAATTTCTGCATCATCTCTCTTATTAGATTTAGCACTTGAAAACATTATTTCACACTTGACTTCCTTTCAGTTTTGTTGTATTTTCCTCATAGTATAGGCGGACATAGATACCATTCTGATATACACCCTTAGTAGGAGTGCTTTGTCCAACATTTTTGGGCTTCTATGGGCCACCATTTTGTGCTGGATGTTCCACATTTTGTAAATAGCTGCACAAAACACCTAGGGTATAATTTCTGCTTGGTTCTGTTGACTCTAGACAATAGGGTTCTAACTACCATAATCATACATGTAAATTTTTCTCTAATATAATAGATAAGGTGCTGCCCTAGAAGTAGTTATTAATCTATAAAAAAAAGTCTCAGAACAAATAACTCTCATAAATATCTAGCATTTCAGAATTGACAAATTCTTTAATAAATATTGATATTTTTATTATATGTATTCTTGTACTAATAACTATTCTTAACTTAGTTAATTATAAAAAAAAATATTATAAATAATTTAAAAGTTGTGAAATAATTGTACCAATCATATAAAAATATCCATTTACCATAAAGTTGAATAATTAGGAACCTCAACGAATAGAACAAAATAGATTAGAACGGAACTTACATTGCACAGAAAATTTTATGTTACATTGTACAGGGACAGTTTTTATATTGCATAATGAATACATCTTCAATAACAATTTGAATTTATGAGCATGAGGAAACTCTGGTTACAATTGTTGGAATTTAGATTTCACCAATGCAATTCCAATTTATTCACAAAATAGATTAGGATGAAACTTGCATTACATTACCCAGAAAATTTTATGTTATATTGTAACAGGGACAATTTATATTATTTCCAATAACAATTTATGAAGATTGTTCGGAATCCACTAATGGAATTTCAATTTGTTCACAAAATTCATGTGATCTAGTCTCATAAAAAGATGTATTGTAAACATTAGGCCAGTAAGTCAACCAGATGGTTCCTTCAATATTCAATTTCAACACTTCATCGTTGGTTTTTCTGTTTAATCTCCATGAAAACTTTCTCCCATACGTGTCATGGGCAAACACCACTCCTCCCTGATTGTTGAAAGGGCTATAAGGCTTGCGGTATCTATCTTTGTACCATGGATTTGCGTCCAGGAAGCTAAATTTTGGAGGTTTGGAAGATGCAACCTCTGTTTTAGTCACTGGGTCGTACAAAATCCATGTGAAAGTTCCCCTTGGTTCTTGTATAGACTGGTCGAATTTCCAGAATTTAATATCAAATGAGGTCTCTGTTTCAAAGGATCTCTTGACGCCCACCTGCTTAGGGGATTGGAATGATAACTCCCACCCATGTTTACTAGTACTATGAATGCTGGGGTTTGGCGAGGATTGGGGCACAGACATAGCGTAATCATCCCCTAGCTGGAGCTGAGGGGTTATAGACAATGAGACGCGAGAGGGAAAGTATCTCTCTGTTGCAATAACATCCGAACAGGAGGAAGCTTGAAGAATCTGAAATGGGTACACATCACACCTCAGATTGTCAATGCCCACTTCAAGTTTAATGTATGGTTCTTCTTTGAGGTGTAATGTATGACTCAGCTGAATTATGCTTTCCAATTGTTGATATCTCAATGCATCGCTGAGCTTGCCGCTGGCTTGAGGTAGGTTACAGAGCTTGTGATGGGATTTTGGTGTCCTCATGCAGACTATAGGACAGTAAACACCCACCTTCCAGAGATCAGAGATTTTGCAAGCATAGGAAGAACAGAAGGGTTCCTCCTGCAATGAGGAGGTAAATGATGCTGAGAAATAGGCTCCCAAGAAGCGCATCAGTGGGGCTTCCAAATGGGCACCTATTGCTGAGACAAACTCCGGAGATGTTAACTGTGTAAATTCCTGGGTGATTTGTGGATATAGTTTGTCTGTAACTGGAGACATAACTAAGAGACAAAGGCACAGAAATGCAGAGTTGAAAAGCAGGGGATAATTGGCTGATTGAGTGAGATAAGACGGGGCCGGGGCCGGGGCCAGGGCCAGATCTTCAGTGGATAACTGAATCTCTATGTATTTTCCCAATTCCTTAATGTTGTGAAGCACGTGGGAAATAGATTTGATGAAAAGGGAGAAAAGGCAAGACGTTGTTACCTCCATAGATTCGCAGCTGAACTCTCCCAAAGAAATTGTTCGCCATGAAGTGACATCTATGGAGAAGCAGATACGGCCTTCTCCTTTCTTTTGGGCAGAGAACTCGACCAGTTTGAAGAGTTGAACAGATTGCACAGAGCGCCGCCATTGGGAGGGGTGTGGAAGATGAGAAATCCAGTCGAACAGGTCTGAGAATGCCATATAGCAGTTTTCCCGCCCTATATTGATTTCCGTACACACAAAAGGCAGGGACACCCACAAAAGGGCGGCCACTGTTGTCCACAATTGATCCCTGTGTGAGAATGGGTGAGCGGATTTGATCAGAAACGTATTGGATAAGCTTACAGCCAGCATTCAATCTCTACCAAGCCCTTAGAGAGCAATGGCTAAATCGTAAACTAAACCGCAATGTGCCGATCTCTATTGATTAACAATAAAAATTAAAAAATAAACCCAATTCGTATTTGGTGGCGGTGGGTCGTATTTGGCCGATGGTCTTCTACGCGGCAGTGGTGAAAGGACAGCACGAGAGGGCTTGTATGGGGGATGGTTTGGCACATACGTCCCATTACGTTTTAGTTTAGGATTTAGACGTTGCCAGCCCTTAATACCCGCTTCCGTTCGAACACGCGAGGAAGTAGTACTGTGACGGATCATTATCATTTCTGAATCTTTTAAGACTCCGTTATCGTAGCATTTTCACCGTTGCAGTTCACATATGCCGTTCCTGTTCTTGTTCCCGTAGCAGTTCCCGGTTGCTTTTCCACTGTTTGGAGATAGATATGTTTGACAAACGAATACATTACAGAATTTTGGTTGATTTTGCATTTCTAGTCTCCGCTCACGCCCCGTTCTCCTTGGAATCTTCTCCACTGCCTGCCTTCCCAACATCGTCTGGTGTTACATTTGCTCCATCATTGGACGAGGGTTTTAATTTTACTCACACATTTAGTTTTTACATTACCAACGGTTTGTAGCTCTTCGTATTTGAGGGCCCGTATTGAGAAACCCCGCGGAATGGAATGGATGGACATGCGAAAATAGGGTAAAATAGAAACGAAGGGGCTATGTGAAGGGAAGAGAGTCTAAAGTTGGGGTTTTATGGGAGGGGGCTTCTTTAAAAATAGAGCCGAAACTGTTTGAGGGTTTTTAAGAATATTTTGAAGCTAGTAATTTCATGAATTTTATTTTTTAATTATCTTAAATGTACTAATGGAAATTTATGTACTAATAAAAATTTGTGTTAAATTAATTAATGTCACTCCAAAATCTATCATGTGGCAGAAAAATCTCCTAAGCTAGTGAGGCAATTTCTAGTCCCACCCCATTCTCACCCCCTCAAATTTTAAGATCTAAAAAGTAGCGGCTCCTAGTTTCTAGCAAGGGATTCCAATTAATCTTGTAGTCTTATAAACTAATTCTCACAAGACCTCCATCTCCTTAAAAATAGAGCTTAAGCCCCTCCCATGAGACCCCAATCTAATTGTGGGTTTAAGGCTGGGGTCTTATGGAAGGGGGCTTACTAAAAAATAGACCTAGAGCCATATATTTTAAAGCTTGTGGTCCTATGAATTTCTTAGTCTAGTTCAGCTTAAAAAATTTAAGCTCCAAAATTTAAGAAGCTCTCATGAAAATAGTAACTTTGTCTTCTATACTTTGTAAATAAATAAATCAATTACCCTCTAAATTTTGTTTTAAGAAAAATATGAATTTTTTTGACAAGTGGCAAAAAACATTCTTAAGCTCATGGGGCAAATTCTAGCCTCGCCCTTTTTCCACCCACTTAGGTAGGGCTTAGGGGGCTTAAGCTCTATTTTTTAGGAAGAGGGTACAATCCAATGAGCAAAATTTTGTTTGGCTATGGGATTATTTGGAATCTTCTCCTTCAAAATAGGAGCCCCTATTTTTTAGGGTTGCCTATTTAAGGGGGTGAAAAAGGGGTGGGGCTCAAAATTGCCACAGTAGCTTAGCAATGATTTTTGCCACTTGTCAAACAATTAATTTCAGAATTTTCAAAAAAAGAGATTTTAGAGGGAAAATACTTTTTTACTTATTTTTTTATGTTGAAAATATGAAAGACAAAATTACCCTATTTCCCCATGTAGCTATTTATATACAATTTTTGCTTAAATTTCAAGTTAGAGTATTCCCATGTAAATTTTTAATTTAGAATCTTTCCCTATTTTTTTGAAGCTGCTACTTATAACTTAAAACTAAGCTTTAAAAAAATGAGGGGCTAAAATAAGTCCCACTACTTATTGAGAAATATTTGGAAAAAATGACACTTGGTATCACTATTTTAATTATTTCATTTTATTTGCTTAAATCTTGCCTCTGAAATTTAAAATTTTTATATAAAAATACTATTTACAAGCACTGCTTAAAAATAAGCAGCAAATTTTAGCATCTATGGGGAACACCTGCTCCACAAATTGTTGCTCAAAAAGTTGAGCAGTAAATGCTAGCCAAAATAAGCTAAGCAATGGCATGGGGACCTACCCTAATTGTATTCATGAAACTGCAAGTTTCCTTAAATGTTGGTGTTTAAAATTTTAAGTTGAACTAGTCTACAAAATTCACGAGACCACCACCTTTAAAATATTCCTAAAAAATAGCAAGCAACTCTCACTCTATTTTTTAGGAAGCCCCCTTCCATAGGACCTCAACCTTAAATATGCAACACTAAAAAGTAGGAGCTCCTATTTTGCAAGAGAAGATTCCAAATAATTTCGTAGCAAAACAAATTTTTGTTCATAAGACCACCCTCTTCCTGAAAAGCAGAGCTTAAGCCCTCCTCGTGTGACCCCTCCCTAAGGAGGGGGGCTTCTTATTTTTAAGCTGAAGGCATTTTCTATTTGGAATGATTGACTTGATTGTCATTTGACCAATACACTATGATGGTTGATCGCAATCCACCAGGCTTTTTAGCTGTTTAATTTCAATCTACTAATATCATTTATTGTCTCAACATACACACCAAATAAAGTATATGGAAAATGAAAAAATAAAATTATATTAGTATTGCTCTATATTTTAAGTTTGAAAAATCTAAAAACCAGAATTTAAAATTTATCATTTTTCTACATAATAAAAAATAATTATTTGTAAGTTGTTTTACCTAATGCAAGGTTTAAATTAGATATAAGATATTTAATATATTTTAATAAGTAAGGGTTGACCCCACAAATTCAGGGTAAGTCACGAGCCCTCTAGGAAATGAAGGTACAGTGCATCAGGAGTTTTGATCAATAAGTATTGTAGGCAATGGAGGTACGATACGTTAGGAGTTTAGTCAGGCCAACATGGAGAGATAAGGGTTCTAGATGGGGAGTTATAAAGCGAGATGTTGCCACCATGCTAGGGAGATATAAGGCATGGATTAAAAAATAGGTGTTACCCCAATTCTTGAATTTGGGTAAATTTTAAACTTTCACTTGTGGACATATTGGCCTTTACATTTTATCTTGACCACTTGATGAAATGATTTATTTTTGTCCCTACCATGAGAGTGTTTGCTAACAAAAAATTTCAAGAGACAAAGGTTAAAATTTGAGGCTTCATATGTATAGCTAGATAAGTTGATCATTTCCATAAATAAAATAAAATATGAAGATATGTTCTAATAAAATAATTGTCAAGGTCTAAAAGCATGAGAGAGGAGAGATTTTTATCATAGGATATTGTTGGAATGTGATGCAGGAGCATCTCGGGTCCTTGACAATCCTGTGTCACCAAAAATATATTTGAGTTTGTATGTGTTTCTCGGTTCCTTCTTTGACCGAGTTGGTTCGGTAGTTGGTTAGTTTCCTTTGGTTACCGATTTTGGTCGGTTATCTCCTGGGCGGTCGGTTGTTTCGCTGGCGCTCGGTGATGCTTGTCTGTTGCTCAGTCATCCTTGCTTACTGAGTAGTTATTTTGAGTTTCTGTTGAGGTCGACTTGTGCATTGATTATGCATCATGGATTTAATGCTGGTATCCATCATTGGGAAGCGTGTGGTCTTAGATTTGACTGTTTCTTCCGTTGATTGTGGATTTGAAGGCCAACTCATTTCGATTGCCTCTTGTATAAATGTAGATGTTTGGTTAGAGTTTAGGGAGTTTTTCTAGATGGAAGATAGAAGATAGCAAAATTAGGATTATTGGCAAATCCTTGCATGTTGGAGGACTTTTGTAATTCATTATAATATATGGTCATAATCGGGAAGGCCTTGCAGCCCGGCATGTATCAATCTATTTGAAGATAATATATGAATGATCTTGTTTTCTCTCTCTTACTGTGTTTTTGTTGTTGCTTTCGTGTGTTGTTGAGCAAGGGCAGATCTGGTAGGGTATGCCACTATTTTGGCCCCCCCTTTTTGCTTCCTTTGCGTCAGGTGGTATCAGAGCGAGGTTAGATCTGGATCTAGGTCTGCGGATCTAGTTTTGTAGGTTCCTTCTTGCAAAGCCCTAGTTGAATTGTTGTGGGATGGCAAGTTGTGATCTGACCTGCAATTGTAGAGGGTTTCCAAGATGGTTCATGGGAGGCAAGAAGTGGATCTAGGATTGGGAGGCATGTTGAGACAACTTGTGGCTAGAGTTGAAGCTATTGAAACAGCCCAGAGAAGAGGAAGACATCTTGAAGATGTGAGTGATGATGAAATTGAAGTCGCACAAGGTGAACGAGAACCTACACCTGTGATGGATCAGGGCGAGGAAAGATTTTTGAAGGCTTTGACAAGCTTGAAGTTGACACCACATTTTAACCCTCCTGAGTATAGTGGGAAATTGGATTCTGATGAGTTGATGGATTGGATCACTGAGATGGAAAAGTATTTTGAGTATGAAAATGTATCTAAAGAAAAGAAGGTGAAAATTGCAGGCACAAAGTTGAAAGGTCATGCATCCTTATGATGGGAGCATCTGCAGTTGTATCGAAAAAGGAAAGGCAAAGACAAAATCAAGGTATGGAATAAGATGGTGAATAAATTGAAAGGAAAGTTCTTACCCTGTGATTATCAGATTAACCTAGTTAGGCGAATGCAAAGTCTAAGGCAAAAAGATAACTTGGTAAAGGAATATAATGAGGAATTCTATAAATTGGATATCAAATCTGGACATGATGAAGATGATGTGGAAAGAATTGCTAGGCACCTGAATGGTTTAAGGGTTTCCATCCAAGAAGAGATCAATTTGGTTAAGTTGGAGAATATTGAAGAGGCTTATCAATTTGCTTTGAAGGCCGAGGAGAAACTTAATAAAAGACATAAGCAGAGATAAAGAGGTTGAGGTGGTAGATTCCCTAGAGGAAGAGGTAGATCTAATGGTGAAAATAGTAGATCTAAACCTGAAAAGACAAATCTGGACAAAGGCAAGACCGAGTGGAAAGGTGAAAGTTCATTTAGAGGTAGGGGTGGTAACTACCGAGGTGGTTATAGAAGAGGTAATTTTTGAGGAACGTGTTACAATTATGGAGAAGAAGAACATAGATCATTTGAATGTACACATGCTAGTAAGAAGGCTAGTAGCAGTAGAAATGCTTTGGTGCAAGGAGAGTCACCGAATGAACCTAAGAATGAAAGTAACTTGATGGTAAGAAGTGCATTGTGGAATGAAGGTAAAAAGGAAGATCCGATAAGGAAAAGTTTGTTCAAGACCAGATGTAGAGTTTCTGACAAAGTTTGGAAGGTAATTGTTGACAGTGGTAGCTCGAAGAATCTAGCATCTGAGGAAATGGTCACAAAGTTGCAGTTGAAAAGGTTGGAACATCTAAAGCCCTATCAGATTTCATGGATCAAGGATGAGCATACACTCTTGGTAAGTGAACAATGTTATGTGAATCTAAAAATTGGAAAGTACTATGATAAGGTGTTATGTGATATCATGCCTATGGTTTGTTGTCATATTTTGTTGGGTAGACCTTGGCAATATGATAGGCATGCTATATATGATGGGAGATTGCATAAGTATACTATTTGGGCTGATGGAAGAAAATAAATTTTGTTACCTTTGATTGAAGAACCTGTTAGTAATCTTTGCACATCTGTGAAATTTTATTTGATGGAAGGAAGAAAATTTGTTAAGGATTTGAAAAGGGATGATGTATGTTTTGTTGTGATTCCTAATAAACTGAGTAATAAAATAGAGGACAGTGTCCCTGAGGAGATTGATAAGTTACTCATCGAGTATAGTGGTATCATTTCTAATAATGTACCTGATGGTTTTCCACTAAGGAGAAGTATTGATCATTGCATGGATCTAATCCTTGGAGCTAGTTTACCGAATAAGGCACCTCATCGGTTAACACCTACCGAGAATTAGGAATTGAATCGATAAATTCAATAATTGTTGGATAAAGGTTTGATCAGAGAAAGTTTGAGTCCCTATGCAGTACCTATTGTATTGGCACCTAAGAAGAATGGAGAATGGTGAATGTGTACTGATTCTAGAGAAATCAATAAGATAACAGTGAAATATAGGTTTCCTATACCGAGAATGGATGACATAATGGATAGTTTGACTGGAGCAAAGTATTTTACAAAGATTGATTTGAAAAGTGGGTACCATCATATCAGAATCAGAGAAGGTGATGAATGGAAGACTTCTTTCAAGACAAAAGAAGGTTTGTATGAGTGGTTGGTTATGCCTTTTATTTTATTAATGCACTGACCACCTTTATGAGGTTGATGAAAGAAGTTTTGAAGAAATTCTTGGGTAAATTTGTGATTGTATATCTTGATGATATTTTGATATTCAGTAAGACCAGAGAAGAACATTTGTTGCATGTTAGACAAGTTTTGCAGAGATTGAAATAAGAAAAGCTGCTGATAAATCTAAAAAAGTGTTCATTTATGAAAGAAGAGATTATGTATTTGGGATTTGTAATTTCAGCTAATGGTTTGAAGATGGATCATGAGAAGGTTGAAGCTATTTTGAATTGGCCTACACCTATAAGTGCTAGTGAGGTAAGATCATTTCATGGTTTGAAAAGTTTTTACCGAAAGTTCATAAGGAATTTTAGTTCAATTTGTAATGCTATGACTGAGACTATGAGAGGAGATAAAAGGGAATTCAAATGGACACATGGAGCTAATAAGAGTTTTGAGACTTTGAAGCAGAAGGTTGCTAAATTGCATGTTTTGGCATTGCCTGATTTCAGTAAGGTATTTCAAGTGGAATGTGATGCAAGTGGTAGTGCAATTGGAGCTGTGTTGAGTCAAGAAGGTAAACCTATTACTTTCTTTAGTGAAAAGTTGAATGATGCTAGAAGGAAATATTCTGTGTATGATCAAGAATTCTATGCTATTGTTCAAGCACTGAAGAAATGGAGACATTATTTGATACCGAGTGAATTTGTGTTGTATACTGATCATAAGGATTTACAATATTTGGGTAGTCAGAATAAGTTGAATCAGAGACATATGAAATGGGTTGAGTATTTGCAAAGTTATACATTTGTGATAAAGCATAAGGGTGGAGTCACTAACCGAGTTGTTGATGCATTGAGTAGAAGAAGATCTTTGATGACCAAGATGAAAATTGAAGTTTTTGGTTTTGATGAGATGAAAGATTTGTATGAAACTAATCTTGATTTTTCTGAGCCATGGAGAAAGTGCAGAGCACCTATTCAAGATTAATCAAGTACAAAAATGGGAAGAATATTTCATTAAAGAAGGTATGTTGTTTAAAGGTATTTCCTTGTATATACTGAGAGGACAAATGAGAACTAATTTGATAAAAGAGAAACATAGTAGTGGTTTGGCTGGACATTTTGGTGTTGATAAGACATTGACTTTGCTTAAGGAGAAATAATTTTGGCCACAGTTGTATAAAGATGTTCAGAAATTTGTGAAAAGTTGTCGAGTTTGTCAAGTTGCAAAAGGAATAAGTCAGAATACTGGATCGTATACACCAATTGTTGTACCTAAGAAACCTTGGATTGACATCAGTATGGATTTTGTTCTTGGCTTACCGAAGATAGTAAGAGGTAATGATTCTATATATTTTGTGGTGGATAGATTTTCTAAGATGGCACATTTTATACCTTGTAGAAAGACATCAGATGCAATACATGTAGATGATCTTTTCTTTAAGGAAATTGTCAGATTGCATGGATTACCGAGGATTATTATCTCTGACCGAGATAGTAAATTTGTTGGATACTTTTGGAAGACTCTTTGGAGAA
Organism: Chamaecyparis obtusa; assembly: GCA_027943335.1. Classification (NCBI taxonomy): domain Eukaryota; kingdom Viridiplantae; phylum Streptophyta; class Pinopsida; order Cupressales; family Cupressaceae; genus Chamaecyparis; species Chamaecyparis obtusa. Next base: position 802,451 of record BSBK01000269.1, on the reverse strand, counting down.
AGTTTGGCACTGAGTTGAAATATAGTTCTACATTTCACCCACAAACCGATGGACAGACAGAAGTTGTGAACAAAAGTTTGGGAAATCTTTTGAGATGTTTAGTTGGAGACATGCCTAGTAATTGGGATTCTGTGTTGGCACAAGCAGAGTTTGCATACAATAATTCAGTGAATAGGAGTACTGGAAAGACATCCTTTGAGATTGTGAATGGCATACAACTGAGAGGTATATCTAATTTGAGGGATATTACTGATGAAAGTAAGAGAAGTGTTGAAGAAGTGAAATTTTCTGAGTACATGAAGACATTGCATGAAGATGTGAAAATCAATTTGGAAGAGAGTAATCAGAAGTACAAAGATAGAGCTAATAGATTAAGGAGACATAAGACTTTTGATGTTGGTGATGAAGTGATGATTCATTTGAAGAAAGGTCAATTTCTTGTTGGAACATATGGGAAGCTAAAAATGAAGAAGTTTGGACCTTGCAAGATTTTGAAGAAATTTAATAGTGGAAATGCATATGAGATTGAGTTACATGATGACATGGACATATCACCGATTTTCAACATTGTTGATTTGTATGAGTATCATGAACCTGATGAAGACATGACAGTACCGATGGAGTATCCTAAGAAACAAAATGAATAAGTTAAGCATATTTTGGAGCAATGAGTTAGCAAAAGGACAAGAGGAAAATGGTATATGGAATATCTGGTAAAGTGGAAGAATAGACCGATTCAAGACAGTTCATGTATTTCACAGTTGGAGTTAGATGCAGCTCAGATCATACCTACCGAATGATTTAGAGAATCATTTCTAAATAACCCTAGGTGTCTAATGTAGGAGCATCTCGGGTCCTTGGCAATCCTATGTCACCAAAAATATATTTGAGTTTGTCTGTGTTGCTCTGTTCCTTCTTTGACCAAGTTGGTTTGGTAGTTGGTCAGTTTCCTTTGGTTACCGAGTTTGGTCGATTATCTCTTGGGTGGTTGGTTGTTTCGCTGGTGCTCGATGATGCTTGTCTATTGCTCGGTCATCCTTGCTTACCGAGTAGTTATTTTGAGTTTCTATTGAGGCTGACTTGTGCATTGATTATGGGTCACGGATTTAATGCTGGTATCTATCATTGGGAAGCATGTGGTCATATATCTGACCATTTCTTCTATTGATTATGGATCTGAAGGTTGACTCAATTCATTTGCCTCTTATATAAATGTAGATGTTTGGTTAGATTTTAGGAAAGTTTTTTGGATGGAAGATAGAAGATAGCAGAATTAGGATTGTTGGTAGATCCTCGCATGTTGGAGGACTTATGTAATTCATTTTAATATATGGCCGTAACTGGGAAGGCCTTACAGCCCGGCATGTATCAATCTATTTGAAGATAATATATGAATGATCCTGCTTTCTCTCTTTCTCACTGTGTTGTTGTTATTGCTTATGTGTGTTGTTGAGCAAGGGCAGATTTGGTAGGGTGTGCCACTGTTTTGGCCCCTCCTTTCTGCTTCCTTTGTGTCAGAATGTTCATAGTAGATCACTAGTAGATATGTGTGTCAAATGTCAATTTTAGTTTGTGACAACAATTTTGAAGAGACCACATGCACATATACAAAACATCTAAGTTTTTAATAGAATGTTTTGATGAGATATCATCTCATGGATAAAGATAATGATAAATATGTGACAACATTTTATTGAAATTTGACACCTCATGCATAAAGTTTGGCCTCTTCAAGTTTTATGGGTACCTGATCGAGTACCCAAAATGCACATGGACCCAATCGACAAGTTAATAGCCATGAAATTTGTGAAACTTGTATATGGCTAGTGTGTCACACCTTTTTTTAAAATACTCAAACCAATATATAAAGCTATGGAAGTTGTGTTATCTCGACTTGTCGATGACATGTATTTTTAGGTGGTATGCGTGGTTTCTTAACTAAAGAACCCAACATGGTTCTAAGACTACACCACCACATTGACCATCAACAATAATGTGTTGTAATGGACATACAAGCATCACCAACAATCACTGTTTTCTATTTCATTCATCGGGCTTCATATTTCTAGATCAACTATGGAAGCTGACTCTCTAACATAAGTATTCAAAAAAGTTCAAAAAAATTTATTGTAAAGATCTTATGGTCAATGACTACATGTTTTACAAATTACTTTGGGCACTTGGTTTGATCTTTGAACTAGTTCAAAGATTCAAGAATGATGTCGACTAACCAACAAGATGTATTGTTGAGTAGTATAGAGCTACTACAATGTTAAAAATATGTTTATTTTGGTAAGAATGAATTGCCAAAGTTGTCGAGGAATAGGGAAAAATGTCTTGTGCTTGTGTCATTGCGAGCCAAGAAGGTGTTCCCTTGACATATATTCCACTTGGGGTGGTGATGTCAAAGTACTATGGTGAGAGTGAGAAACTGTTGGGTTCTATATTTAATCCTGCAAATGAGCTTCCCTATGGTGCCCTCATATTCCTAGATAAGATTGATACTTTGGCCACAACTCATGACAACAAAATGCATGAGGTGACTCGAAGGATGCTATCAATACTTCTATGCCAGATAGATGGGTTTGAACAAGAAAAGAGATGCATTGTAATTGTTGCTACAAATAGGAGGCAGAGTCTTGACCCTGCCCTTATTAATCACCTTGATTCTTCGATTGTGTTCGGCCTCCCAAATCAGAAAACTAGTGAAGAAATTGTAGCTAAGTATGTATACCATTTGAATTCTCAAAGAGTTTTCCACTCTCTCTATAGCCAAAGAAGGTATTTAGGTTGCAACTTGAGATATGTCTATCAACAAGTAGAGAAGAATTGGGCATTAGAGTCCAAATAGGTGAGAAATCAATGGGCAGGCTACCACTAATTTAAGAATATTTGATATACTTGGGAAATAATGAAAGTGAAGGTATATGGGGGTCCTCATGAGCTTTTACAAAGTAGAAAATTGTAATTTATGGCATAAAAAATGGTACAGATGTTGATGATTGGAATCTAGCTATAGACTCATACATTGCATGTCAATATTCTGCGAAAAATCTTTCAGGATAGGTTGAATGCAAAGCTGCTCTACAAAAAACTAGATGTACCATTGATTGGCTTCATTGGAAGATTTGATTACCAAAAGGACTTGGTTTTATTCATTCACCTCTTCTAGAATCAATACAAGACAACATACAGTTCATTATTCTTAATTTTGGAGATGCATGCATTGAGTCCTAGGGTAAGTGCAGCAAGATGGTGTGCAAAAATGGGTATAAGTGGCCAATTTTTTTATGAAATCAGGTAAACATAAACTTTGAAGAGAAATTCAAGGGTCATGCACTTAAAATTAGGAGTTATGCAAAGAATTATAAGAATTGTAGTACTTTGAATCTAGTTTATAAACTACTAATCTTTTTTTAAATGGATAAGATTAAGAGGGTCAAACCCGTACGCACAAAAAACTATTCTCAATTTTTTTAGACAAACATAACATAGTGTATTGTGTGCACTTCACAAAAGATATAGTTAGATTTAGTATTTTGCAAAACCCTTTGGTAGAATGATAGGTAAGAGTGAGAGATATAAGTTGTGTATTTTTTGTAATTTTCTATTGAGTATTTTTTTTTAATGATTTTTTGAAGTGGCAACATCTTGAAAATCAAGTGTTTGTTAGTGCACTGGGCATAACTTGCATCAAAATAATCAAAAATATAATTTCTTTTAAAAGGGTATGTGCAAGATCATGGTATGCCAAAAAGTGGCGATGTGAAAAAATAAACTTTTCACTCGTCCAAAAGCGCACAAATGGATTTGTTGACTTTTTAGTAGGCCTGGGTGTCAGTACACCTGGCCAAGCCAAAAGCCAAAGCATAGGCCTAATTGGATATCCAATATTATCGGATATCTGATTTTTTCCAGTAATTTTTATTTACATAGCCCGGTCGCGTTCAACATTTTTCATTCTGAAAACTTTGAATGCGGCTTGGGGCTTTCGAATATCTGATCAAATCCTATATTTGATTTGCTTAAGATCATAGGTAAGTTCAATTTTTATGTTTTTAGTGTTTTTATTTTTTTTATAGAAATTTTTAGTTTTTAATATAAAAATTAGGGTTTAAATGAGTTTTTTTATTATTTTTTAAAATTAATTGTAGTTATCAATTTGTGTTCTAATTGTAATCAGACATGGACCCAAATCAATCAGAAAACCCTCATAATGATCCCACAAACAATCCAAAACCACCTCCCAACAATCCCCCACTTTCAAAAGATGAACCAGTCTCAAACCCTCGCCGTTTAGAGGATCTAATAGGAGACAATCTAAAGGATTTCAAACCACCTCTGCCAATATCCCCACATTGCGCCCCATGTTTACGACATTGAACTCAATTATTGAAAACATGGAGAAACTTACAGAGCAACATAGTGCTGCACTTCTTTGGCGTGATTCCATGCATGCTCAGCTTGATGATGGGCTTGACTATGATCAAGTCATGAACCTAAACATAACAAAACATGAAATATGTAATCTTTTTGTGGATCCTAAAACAGGTCTAAAAGTGGGCCCTCAAAAAACCAAGTTGTCAATTAAATGGTGCACAAATAATGCAATACATGACAACTTTTGGGACCGCTGGTGGATGGTTTTTGATAGACCACCTCACAGCAATTTGGATGTCCCATTTTATTTTATAAAAAAATTGTATGCTGAATGTGTGCTCGGTCACAAGGTCAATTATTGGAGTATGAGACCGAACTAGGGTGTAGGTTTAGGTGCTCCTCAGGATAGGCCATGGGCATAGCAGGTGAAATCCCACACATATGTCCCCCCTCCTGAGATTTCACCACCTCCCATAGTGCAACATCCTGACATTATTGTTGAAGCCAGCTCACAGACTATTCGAGCCATTCACACCTTGAGTGATCTGTTGGTTATGTAGAGCATGACATTATTACCTCCTCATCCTGATGCTTCTGGCCCTTCCACATCCTCCATGAGCTCACATGTTTGTGTGTCCCACACTTGCATTATGTGCAAGAATATGTGCTTAGGTCCCCTGAATGATAGTGATGCGTATTATTACGTCTTTGAGGTGGATGATTCTACACAACACACTACAGGCACTGAAGCACCTCATGAAGATGTGCATCAGGGACATATAAAGCCATGGACTCCTACTGCTACGATAAGGGTGAACAGTTCACTTTTTACATTATATTTAAACTTTATTGTTTGTATTTTTAGTAGAGTTTTATTATAATAATTTCCCACTTATGTTTTTTCATGTGTTACACTTATGTTCAATTGATGACAGAGGAGGAGATGGCACAGGTGGAGGGGTCCATGCTTTCGGCCATATCATTTGGTCTTGACACTTCCACGGTACATATGTTTTAATGTACTCATTGGTTTCCTTAAATTATTATAATAGTATATGTACATTGTTTTCTAATTTTTATGATCATCTTATTACATACTGATGCAGGTGTCACCGGTTGCCACTGAGGGGCAATGTGAGGGGGTGCAGGTGTTAGGCATTGACAAGGGAAATGTAATTAAGTAATTTAGTTTGTTTATGCATACATGTATACTTGTTGTTGTGTGTACTCATTTTTAATTTACATGGTTTATTTGACAGAGAGTGGCATCTGATGATGTTGTGAGACCCTATTGCCACGATAGAGTCATAGGCATATCCATTCGCAATGATAGCCCCATGGTATGTATATTTCTAAAGTTATTTATGTATATTTTACTATCAATTATATATAATATGATCAAGTTATGATAGTATGAAGTATCTATTTGACTTTTGTAGGTCACTCCTAGTTTGAGGGAGGTAGAATGCCAAGGGTTTGTATCATTGATGACTCAACCAACATTTCCTGAAGAAAGTTCAACACAAGTAAGTTTTAATGTTAATTCAGTTATTTTGTCAACAAATATTTGCTACCAAGTATTTAACATTAAATAGTTTAACTCGTAGATCAATCTCATGTTCACAAACATATATAGGTCAGACTTGACATTGGTGGCATTGTTCCTACGCTACCAAGGACATATATTATGTCTCATGTCTATGGGAGGAGACAAAGAGGCGAGGTATATGAGAGTTAAATTTTAGTTTAAATTTTATTTATTATTGTTGACTATAATTCTGAATTTTAATCTAACTTGGGGTTTCACTTTTGTGTTTTAATGCAGGATCCATCCGAGCCAAAGAGTACTTCAAAGAGGTTGCATTTTGATGATCGACTAGTAGAATAGGATGTCCTAGAAACATTTGTAGTTGAACTTCTTATTCTGAGATGTCATATGACACATTTTGAGATGGTGTATGCCACATTGTATCTAGATATGTTTACATGTAAATATGTACAGAATTATTGTTCATTTTGATATTTATGAAACTTGATATTCGATCCAATTTGTTAATTGTGTGTTCATTTATTCATTGTTAGTATGTAAATATGCTTGTTTGTATGTAATCATGTGTATGATTTATGCCTTAAGTATATTCATGTATATTCAAGTACATTATTCATAACCTAAATTCATGTGTATGGGCTACGTGCATGACTTAAGTGAATTCATGTGGTATGCTTTATAATCTATGTGCTACATGACTTAAGAAAAAAATTGTGTACGCTTTATGTGCTATGTGTGTTCACACTTGTAATTCATCATTTAAGAAAATTCAAAATTTATGTGCTACATTGTATTCATGTGTATCTGATGCTCTTAACCAAGCAAATCTGATGCAGAGCCCTCTACTATCCCCTCATGGAACTCAACTCAACTTGACGATTCTACAAGCATCTTGGAATCTACTCAAGGAGTTGGTCTCAACTCAAGGGTCAAATAGAGTGCTCTGACTTTAGAGAACCAACACATCTGACATTTTGAACAAGTTCACTTCCTCTAACCTCTCATCCCAACTTCTCTTGGCACCAACTCCATTCTCAGCCTCTCAATGCACCTAGAGCCTCCATCTTCTCAAAAATTGAAATAGGTCTTCCACCTTGATTGTAACACCATATAACATCTTAATATGGTAAATCTACTATGTTCCACCAATCTACTAGTTCTATCAACTCATCTTCCACAAATCCAATCCAATATCCCTTCTAGGCTTGTAGCCTTCACCAGTCATAAAACAACCTTTTTCTCTAGAGTTCTCCAAACAACTCAACAAGCTAATGGTTGATATAGATAACCTTTTGGTTTCCTTAAATCCTCCCCAAGACTCGGTGTAGACTCATTTTGGATCCATTTAAAGGCTTACTTTGCCTCTTAAGACACCAGAACGGTCGCCAACATATGCAATGGTGCTTAGTGGACCTTCAGAACAATTTGGTCTAGCATGTTCATGAATGTTCTATTGAATTTTTGTTCCAAACAAGGTTTTCCAACCGAAGCTAATGGCGTAGTCCATTCGGTGCCAGGACGAATGGTTTGGAAGAAACTCAATGGTGCAACTTTGAACTAACCCTCACTACAAGTTTTGGCATCAAGCAAGACTGGCATGCCAAATTCAAACAAATTTGAATCTCCTAGAATGGAGAGAGGTTATGTAGGCCTCTCTCTCTCTCTCTCTCTCTCTCTCTCTCTCTCTCTCTCTCTCTCTCTCTCTCTCTCTCTCTCTCTCTCTCTCTAATGCAGAGAGCATCGATGGGATTCCACAATCTATATATTATCCTTTATGTCTCTAACAACATTTATTTGAGGCTTGCAATCCTTTACTATTCTAAAACAAATAGTATTCAACATAATATAATATCATCTATTAAATAATTAAACTTTGCAATCAATTATTGATTCTTCTCACCATGTTTCGACATGACTGTTGCATGTTTATGGCTTCCATGGACTGAGATTAGAGTTTACCATCACACGGGTCTATGAACATGTACATGGAGGATGGTGCATTACCTTTTCCCATCTCAATGACTGATTCATACACAAATCTACATTAGATGATCTCTAGCTAACTTTCAATATCATTGCATGATTCAAAATCCTCATAAGTTGGTGTAACGGCTCTTGAAAACCATTAGGCTTAAATCCATCCAAGAAGTAATACTCGATTTTAAATCAATTTGCTGATAGGCAAAACCAACTTTCTTTGTCCCACATTGGGATTATTTTGAACTAAAATAAAAACAAATAGAATTTTCCCAAAATCATTAACAACCAATCTCAAAAACCCGAGTCATTAAACCATCAAATTCTTCATAAAATGAAATTGAAAATTGACAACACAGAAGTATATATAGTAACCAATTCTTCAGGAAAACTACAAAATCGAACTACATAAAGCATTTATATTTTAACAAAACACAACTGGAATAAAATAGCAACACTATTAATCATTTTCATAAAAATACATTTCATTTAAAATAAAGGAGTACATATTTCAATGGCTCTCTAGCTGGAGGCCAGAGAGCCCAGCTCTTTCCATATTCTTCCTAATCTATTCTCTGTCGACTTTCCTCTGCTCCCTTGATTGATTACATTTATGCCTATTTAAAGGCATTTCTTGACAGTTACGAACCATTCTCTTACCCATGACCCAACCTATTCCTTTCGGAATTCGGATTACAATTTTCATGTAAAGCCTTTTTCGAATACATTATAACGCAAATTAACAATTAACCCATTTCTTGACATGATTTAAATAATACAAAATTGAAGGTGGAGGTGCCCCTACACCATACTCCCAAGCTTGAAAATTTTCCATGTCCCATGGAAATGTTTTGGTGAGACTCTACAAAAAAAAAACTCTTCGCCTCTACTGGATCGATGCCTCCACTGCTTCCTCTATCTTCTTTCAACTAACTCCTATCAATGGAGTTATGATGGCAGCCTTCAATGGTGCTTCTGCCATTGCACAATCCACTCATTCATGCTGCTACAACACCCCAACTTCTATCCATCACCTGGGAGTCCCATCATGCCTCTCTCCCCAGTCTATTGGCGACACACAAGACCATCTCCCATGGTCTTTGGTAGAACTTTCCTATCCACCCACTTGCAGCTGAGCGAATCGACACCAATCTGCAACCACAAACTACATAACAAGAATCCAAAATAAACACAACCATTGCCTGGTGTAGATTTCATTTCATCTACATGCTCAGAATCTTCTGAGCTCTAATACCACTTGATGCAGAGCCCTCCACTATCACCCTAAGGAGACCAACTCAACTTGAGGATTCAACAAGCTACTTGGAATCCACTCAAGGAATTAGCCTCAACTCAAGGATCAAGTAGAGTTCCCTGACTTTGTTAATCAATACCACAACCATGCTACACAAGTTCACCTTCCCATTTCCTTGTTCCAATCTCTCCTAGCACCAACTCCATCCTAGGCCACCTAGTGCACCTAGTACCTCCACCATGCCAAAAATCCAACCAGGCTTCACACCCTAATCCTAACATCAAATATCCTCATATCATGGTCTATTTACCATGTTCCAACTTCTCACTCACTTCGATCCACTCAAATTCCACCATTCCTCGTTTATATCCCTTCTAGGCCTTTCTAGGAACCCTACACACACTAAAATAAAAAAACTACTCACAAACTTCTGAAACAACCTAGTAAAGTATTTACCTTTTCAAATACCCTTTTCATATTTAGTAAACCCCTAGCAATCTTAGGTTTTTATCTTTTGACTAGTGAACACTTCCCTTCCTAAATGCTCTTCTCCTAGCCCTAATTAGCCCTTGCTCAAAGAAGAAACTCCTAACCTCACTTATCTCCAGGCCTACCAAGTGTGAAACAATCTTCCTAGACCTTCTAAAACACAATATTTTCAAACTCCCAATGCTTCACCACTCACCATACTCCCAAATCAACAAACCCTTGTTTCTAGGGTCATAAACCAAGGGCTTTGTAGAAAACACCCTTCCCAGCAACACACAACACCAACATTGGTCCTAAAACCTTCCAATACACCCCAATGGACATTTACAACCATTATCTACCATATCCCTTCATCAGGTCTCTTTTATCCACCATTGGTGCTTTTCAAGTGCACCTTCTCACTATGTGTTCACCAGACTTATCACTGCACCCTCTTCATATTGCTCTTTCTCTACACTCAAAGCCACATGAAATACATATAATACATCCTAGGAATCTCCCAAAAAACCATAGTTAACACAGGGTGGGAGTGCCTTCACATGTTTGAGGGTTACAACTGATAACCGTTGACTATACCCTTCAACCAATCACAGTCACTGGTAATGATGCTTTACCTTGCCTTCAACAATAAAATGAATAAAATAACTTATGAGAAAGATATCAAAGGTGATTCAAACAATATGTTAACTATCTTTCCCAATCCAAATCACATTCATACCAAGCACATGATTTACTGGTGTAATGACTGTTCCACAGAACAGAGAGTCATGGGAATGTAGAGAATTAAACTTTTATTACAGTTTTTTCCATTACATCTTCGTGGTTTACATGCTAACATTATTCACATCTTCCCCTCATGGATCCTCCTCAATAGACACTAACTCCCCCCAAATACCTCAACCATGACCACCCAACCAACTCTAACTGTCACATAATAGTCTGATTGTTAATGACAAAACACAAGAATTAGTTGTCAAGTTGACAACAAAAGTTGTCAAATCGACAACACAACACCCTTTGCCCATTCTAAATATTCATAAAAGGTTTAGATACAACCTTAGACAGTTAATTAACCTATAACCCCTACTAACCCCAACTAAGCCATTTTTGGCTTATATTGCCAATATAGGCAATTTACAATATTTGCCACTCTTAGTGATTTTAACACCATTTAAAGGCTCTAATGGCCTTATGACATCATTATAGACCCTTATTTTAGGAATAGTCCCAAGAGATAACTAAGAGGGGGGGGGATCAGTTATCTATAAGATTCAATTCTTTATCCAATTAAGTATAGAAAAACATTAAGCACATACGCAATAACACATGAACATAATTTTGGTTATGGGGAAACCCAAATAGGTAAAAACTCTAATGGGAATTGATACCCACTAAACTGCACTAGTGTATAATGATCCCTGTTAGAAGATCTTACAACCCTATTAGGAGTTGATCTTTACAATGCAATAAGTACAATGACCTGGTTAAGGGTCGGACCCTGTTAGGAGTCTTTTACAATTAACCCTATTAGGGGTGAAGACGCACTATCTAAGAGCTCGTTGCTCAAAGGGGTGAAGGCTACAACCATCTGAATAATAGATACACACTATATCTAGGTCTTGGTGAGTTGTGAGGTAGACCTTTTGTCTTGATCAATTCCAATAAATAGCATATACTTTCTATTATGTCACATAGACCTTCTGTTGATGGCTCAACACTTTGCACTCTCTGCTCTGCTCTTATCTTTCAACTCTGAACCATGCTTAGCAATCACAAATGACTGCCTATAATTATCTTTCCTCTAGATGATATAATCAAGTTATCCTATTAGAACCATCTTGAAATCATATTAGAGAAACAATAAAACTCTCCAATAACACCTATGTCAGCTCTACTAAGCACGCAACATGAACTGGGACCTGTCTAGCTCAATACGAGTGAACACGTTACTTCACATTGTCAGCTCCACCAAAATAACTGATACTTTATCCTCATTCTGAATTACATCATGTGTTCTTAACCAAACATTCTTAACTCTCCAATAAACACTTCTCCAAGTGTGCATACCAAAATGATAGGTGCAACTTCTGTACTAATATAATCTATGTCGGCTCCTCTGGATAAACTTAGGAAATAGTGGCTATTAACTGTGAACATCATAACTTAATTTATACTACATATCTGACTCTGCATCCATGAACAAAGCTTCATTCATATGTCTACAACATACATATAAATGTGCAAGGCTCCACGATGACCGTACTGTGAATCTCATACTGAACTTTGTCTATAACTCTGTCATGAACACTATTGACATAAACTACTACACAATTGTTTGTACTCATAATCAACCTATGCCTCCATGATATAATGTTGATAACATATCCATGCAACATATGCTCAAAGCTCTCTCCATTAGGATTCCACACATGCTACTTACCATATGTTTTTATCAATGATAAACATACAATCAACAATCTGACTTGCTGGCAAATCTCCAACAATCTTCCCCTTTGGCATTGATGGAAATATATGGAATGAAAAAAACCACCAATCCAAATGTCCAATTATTTTATAACATTCTCTATTTCCTCAACAAAACTCCCCCAAGGAAGTATCCTCCACCTGCTACAATATTCTTCAATATTCTCCATTTCCTCAACTGTACTGCTTCTTATGACTGCATTTTTACTCCCCCTTTCTACTTGTTTTTTATTACTCTATATTCCTTCTTTTTATGTTTTTCATGACTATATACTACTCCCCCTTTGACATCAATGGATTTGGGTGCCAAAAATATTAAGCATCGGTACTACTATTGAGGTAGAGTAGTCAACCTTTCATCAATCATTGAGGACTAATGTACTCCTGCTATCTCTAATTAGATTCAGGGAAGGGAATTACTCCCAGCTTCTCCCTAAGATACTCAAAAGTATCCTTAGGTAAAGGCTTTGTGAATATGTCTGCTAGCTAATCTTTTGTACTCACATAGTCCACCCTTATTTCTTTCCCTGCTACTTTCTCTCTTAGGAAGTGATATTTTATCTCAATATGTTTTGTCTTTGCATGCATCACAGGGTTCTTTGACATATTGATAGTGCTAATGTTATCACAATGAATAATAATAGGGTAGTCAATCTGAATACCAAAATCTTTTATCATCTGCTTGATCCACATAATTTTAGGATAATTTAATGATGTAGCTACATACTCTGCTTCTGCTGTTGACTGAGAAATACAATTCTTCTTTTTACTTGTCCAAGTAACAAGTCTATTTCCAAGGAATACAACTCCTCTAGAGGTACTCTTTCTATCATCCATGCATCCTACCTAATCTGCATCTGTATATACATGAAGCTTTACATTCTCTAAATTAGGATACCATAAACCATAGTCTAAGGTTCCATTCAAGTATATGAATATTCTTTTTACTACCATGAGATGACTTTACTTAGGTTTGGCTGCAAATCTTCCAACAATACCAACTGCATTAGAAATGTCTGGTCTACTTTGAGTAAGATATATAAGTTTACCAATCATAGACTTATATAAGGTTATGTCTACTACTGGTGAATCATCTTCTTTTGAAATCTTGCATCTTGTTATCATACAGGTACTTATTGGCTTGCAATCATCCATCTTGAATGTCTTCAAGATCTCTTTCACATACTTAGTCTAATTTATGAATATACCTTTGTCTGTCTACTGCACATTCAATCCCAAAAAGTACTTGATAGGACCAATCATGCTCATTTCAAATTCTCTCTGCATCTCCTTAGAAAATTTTGTACTAAGCTTATCATTACCACCAAATATAATGTCATCAACAAATATATCAACTAATAATAGTCCATTAGATGTCTCTCTTATGAATAAGTTACAATCTGTTTCTCCTTTCTTGAATCCAATCTTAGTTAAGTAACCATCAAGTCTTTCATACCATGCTCTGGGGGCTTGCTTAAGTCCATAGAGGGCTTTCTTCAATCTGCATACCATATCAAGTTTGTCTGATAAAGTAAATCCTTCTGGCTGCTTAATGTATACTTCTTCCTTCAACTCTCATTCAGGAATGATGACTTAACATCCATCTAGTATACCTTAAAGTTCTTGAATGTAGCATAAGCTAAAAACAACTTTATGGCTTCCAATCTACTTACAGGGGCAAATGTATCTAAATAATCAATTCCTTCTCTTTGCACATATCCTTTACATACTATCTTGCTTTGTTTCTTACCACTATTCCATCTTCATTCATCTTATTTCTGAATATCCATTTAGTTCCTATTACATTCTTATCACTAGGCCTAGGGACCAATTCCCATATGTCATTCTTAATTATCTGATCTAGATCTTCTTTCATTGCTTCATGCCAATCTAAATCATTACAGGCATCTTCAATACTTAAGGGTTCAATCTGTGATAGCAAACATACCTCTTCATTTTTTGTTGAACTCTTTGATTTTGATCTTTTCATGACTTTTTTTCTCTGATCTCCAATGATGTCTTCCTTTGAATGATATCTAGATGTAAATTTAGAAACATTAGGTGTGATTCTCTCATCCACCTTTTGTGTTTCTTCTTCAATTGTTTCAGGGTCATTGAATAGAACATCTATGCTGTCAAACATTTCTTCAACAATAGCTTCACTTCTTGTAGGTCTATGTTCTTCTTCAATCATAGGTGCATAATCATGGTATCTCTCTTGAATCATAAAATTCTCATCAATCTAAACATGAGAACTTTCAATGATCTTCCTTCATCTCAAATTAAAACATCTATAGTCTTTTATTTTAGTAGAGTAATTGAGAAAAATGCCTTCATCACTTCTTGCATCAAACTTGCCTATGGCTTCATCTCTCTTGATGTAGCACTTTCTTCCTGAATGATGGTAAAATAGATTCACCACCATTCAAATGTAGAGGGGGAAATATGAGATCTATTCTCAAAACCCAAATTCCCCAAGGAAGAGATCTGATTTGATCAACCTAGAGGTTAATACACAATCGAATCAATTTGTGGATGAATATGGAAGAGAGAAAGTAAATCTAATATTTCTCTTGTGGATGGATATTATATTTGGAATATAGAATAATTGAAATACAAGTACTAACCTCAAATTAGGGAAAATCTAGAAAATGTTAAATTCTGATGTCTGTGTACACTTTCGGGAAAATTTGAAACCTATCCTAGACTGGAAATGTCGAGATAGAGAAAACCCAGAAATCTTTCCTCAAGATGGCTCAGCTTGGGTTTGACCCTCATAAAAGGTCAAATACCACATTCTTTATTTCAAGTCCGATTCGAATTATGTTCGCAGATCTCAGAAGTATGCCAAAAAGGGTATCCAAATTCTCTCTCAAATCCAAAATTCCGCACTTGTACCTACAAGAAAATGGGGGTTTTTGTTGTATGGGGGGTTTGCCTTGGTCAAACCCCAGTTTAGGAATTAACCTTGAAATTGAATTGAAATATATTGTGCATAAACAAAGTAATTGAAACAATTCACCTTGCTTATGTTGAAGTCCTTGTAGAGGATTCAAATCCTCAAATCCACAAGTAGGAATGCTTTGATGGATGTAGGATGTCTCCAATCAATGGTATTTGATCTTCAACACCAATCTTGACTTGATCTTTGCATATGAGAAGGATTGAATGAATGGAGAAGGATGGATCTTCAAGGGGGCTCCAAAGAGATTGAATCCTTCAATGGCTAACAATGGATCTCCTTGATGAATGGATGCTTGAACACTTGAATGCTTGAATATTTTCTTGCACTTGAGAGCTCTAGATGCTTGATTGCAAAACTTGATTATGAGATATGAAAACTTGATGTGAAAATGAGAGAGGAAGGCCTCCTTTTATAGTGATCTAGGGCACACTCCTCTAGATGGGCCACCTTGGAGAATTAAATCCCAATTAGGTCCTCACCTTTAGAAAATATACCTAGATTAAATGCAATTAAAGGATTTACCATCCTGAAATCCAAAATGGTTGACCCGAAGGCAGGAAAATAAATCTCCTGAAAGCTCGAAGACCGAAAATTTTGGAAATTAGAATTTTGAAAGAAGAGGTCAAAGTTGAGGTTGGACCTGACCTAGTCAGGGTCGAGCTCGACCCTAACCTAGTCAGGTTCTAACTCGACCCTGACCTTGGTCCCAAGTTGACTCAGAACCAAGTCAGGAGGTCCCGGGGATGCCCAGAAACCTAGAACTGATGCCAGAATAGGATAGAATGTCAATGATAGACATAAAATCCTATGATTATCATGATGAAGGCTAGGAGGATCCATTTCTAAATCCTACCTAGAAAATAGAGCTATGGAAGAGGGAAATTTAGGAGAATCCTTAAGATCCTAACCTTAATTTCACCTAGAATGAAGAAATCAAATGCAGGGAAGAAGTGGAAAGCTAGGAGAAAAGCCAAATACATGCAAAGACCCAATCAAGGCACTTAACATGACCCTAAACCACCTACTTGGAGGGATAAATTCTCTTATCATGGAAGTGCTTCCATTTTAAGATGATACATTAAGCCACCACTTTAGCAAGAGTATGGACTTGATGCAAACTCTTGGTAAAGGAGATCAGAATAAAAAAGATAATCTTATTGTAATCTGAAGGATAAAGAGAAACCTTAAGCCCCCAGGGGCTCAAGTCTTCATCAACTCCTAGATCACAATAAGAGATACATCTCTAGAGAGAAAAAGAAGGTGTGATTACCTCACCCAATGAGAACTTATGTCCCATTGTGAACCACACAAGAAAATGGTGCAACTGGAAAGATGGAATTGAACTGCCTAGTGAATGTGGCTACTCACTAGTCAACCCATCAAGGATTTATCCTTAGGAATATTCTATTCCATAAGAATAAAACCAAAAATAAAAACAAAAGAGATCCATTCTTAAGGACACTTCCGACCTTAAGGGATCACAATATATGTGTGTTTGAAACTGGAGGGATCAAGAGATCCTAAAATATAAATCCGTGCTTTAAGGATTAGTTACTAATCCAAAAAGGGAAAAGAAGTATCTTGAAAAATATGTGCATATTGAAAAGTGTGTGTGTGCAACAGGTGAGTAGAGCGTATGCCCCCACATTAAAGTCATTATTGATACTTTAATAGGAGCAATGGCTTTAACGAAAACATAAACAACTCCACTGATTACGTTTCCACGTCGAGATGCCCCTAGACGAAGACAAATCAAGGGAAATATCATAGAAACATACAAAGAACATAGAAGGGATCTACCTACCATGTGGTCAGTATGATCATAAGATAATATATATGTGATATTATTGCAAATGAATTGACATCATTCCCCAAAGATAGTAGAACAACAATCACAAAGGAGGAAAGATCACATAAGATATATGAAGGAGAATCTTTTCAGACCATGGCATGGAGACCAAAAAGAATTAGTGTTACCATATCTCGAATCCAAGTAGATTACACAAGGAAACATTTATGAACAATAGCACATTTATGACATAACATTGAACAACACATAGAAAAAAAAGAGATACATATAGAAGAATTTGAATAATAGTTTTGATTCCTTTATCACCTTGCACCTACTGAGTAACAAGGATCATGTAAAATAATCTAACAATAGTTAGCAATCACATTACGGGAGAAACACAGTACAGCAGGCAAATACACAACAAAGCTACCACAAAGGACAAGTCGGTCAAGTGTGCCACCTACTTTCCCCATCTCATTGTATATCATTTAGGGAAGGTGGGTAACTCGCAAGAGGGACTATATCCAATATAGTAGGAATGATAGCCAGTTCCAAACAAGGATCCTCTTGAGAATCACTATGTTCAACACTAGGTGTAAGAGTTAATTGTGATGAAAGCATATTAGGTAAATCACTGTCAATCTCAATAGTTTCATATTCATCGTTAACATCATCACGATCATCAAGAGTATCTTCTTCATCCAAGTTAATTAAAATAGGATCTAAGATATGAATAGAATCATCATAATCATGCATGTGAACATCATTATTAGTAACAACATCTTCTAACATGTTATGCATAGGTTTATCCAAAGAAGGTAGAGATCTTTTAGCTTTAGCATGAGCACGATGCTTTTTACGACGTTCATTAGCAGATCGGTTACGTTTTGATTTATTTGAAATAGGTTGAGAACTAGGAGGAATAATCACAGGATCCTTCACAGGCTCTTTAGAATTATTATCCATAGGAGAAACAATCATAGGATCTTTGATAGGTTCAGTAGGAGGAACTTGATTAACAGAACTAGAAGCCATAGTTAAAGGAGGTATCGAAGGTGTAGGTAAAAGACCATGATTAAGATCCATAGGAGGTATGCTTAATTGAAGAATCTTATGATGCTTATAAGCTTGATATGATCGAAAAAGATTATCAGGTCTAGGAGGACATGAATTAGGTAAGGAAGGCCAAAAGAAATCTAAAGCAGCACAATCTCTAGGCCTAGAAGGTTGATATAAACTATGATTGATCATCTTCACTTCACCATCATGAATGAACTTAAGACACTTATGGATAGGTGAAGCAACATGTATGGTAGTCAACCAAGGCAAACCTAGCTTAACTTGAAATTGATCAGAAGTAGGAACCACAACGAAGGTAGTGTTCACAATTTTTCTAAAAAGTTCAACTGGCAAGGTAATAGAACCAAATGAGGGATAAAGAAAACCATTGCAAGTTTGAATCCACACATCCATTGTATCATAAAAGTCACATTGTAAAATTTTCATAAAAATATTTTCTTCAGTGATAACATTGACTAAGGAGGTAGGATCAACAAGACAACCACGAGTAGGTATTTGAGCAATCCTAGCAGCAATGTAAAGGGGACCATCAGGAGCTTTAATAATCTTAGAGTCATCAAAGGTAATCAAAAGTTCCTGAGGTCTTTTATTCTTGAATTGTTGTTGAGGTTTAGATTGAGGTTTCACTTTAGGTTTAGGTTTAACTTGAGGTTGAGATTGAACTTGAGGTGAGGGTTGAGGTGAAGATATAGACTTATCAATATGCTCCACTTGATTAACAACATGATTGAGATCATCCATATTTGAATCATACACAATTTCCATAGAAGATGGTTGAGAAATAGTATTAGTATCATGCGTAGGTAAAGGATTTGTATAGATTTGAAGGTTCTGATTAGGAGGAGAGACAAATTGATTCCCACTACTATCTAGATTGTCAATAGATAAAACCTTAGAATCAATGAGATCTTGAACCTTATGTTTTAAAGAATAACATCTCTTAGTATCATGACCATTCTGATGATGATATTGACAAAAAGCATTTTGATCAAAAGATTTAGATGCAATTTTAGTAGGTAAAAGAGGTCAAATAGGAGGTAAAGTAATCATATTAGTAGCTAACAACCTATTCATAATAGCATGTAAAGTTTCAACAAGAGGAGTAAACGTACGATTTAATCGAAAAGAAGTGGATGTAGAAGTGGCATTATGAGATGCAACATCAACTTGATCAGCAACTGCATTCACTTGTTTGTTTATCTTGACATAGTTGTTGAATTTTTGAAACTTGTTTGGATTAGGAGCAGTATCACTCTTATCAACTAGAACATGAGCCATTGGAGTGTTGCTCTCAAATTGACTCACTTGTAATTGATAATGTTGAAGGGCTACACAAAGTTGTTGAAAAGAGTTAAATTCAGTAAGCAAAATCTTATCTCTAATATCCTTTTGCAAATTTAAAATAAACATACGTTGAATATCAATATCAGGAATAGGATAGGAAATCTGAGCATGCAAATGCTTAAATCTACCAATGAATTTAGTCAATTTTTCTTTAGCACTTTGTTTACAATGCATTAAATCAGTCAATGACACTTGCAGGCCAATATTATTTTGAAATTGTTGAATAAATGCATTAGCAAGTTGTGGAAAGGAATCAATGGAATAAGGAGGCAAGGAACAATACCATTGTAAGGCCTTGCCACGAAAGGTTCTAGAAAACAGTTTGGCTAAAATCCTATGGTCATGAGCATAATCACTACAAAGGATTTGGAATGTTTTAACATGATGAACAAGATCTCCTTTTCCATTATAATTCTCAAGATGAGGCATCTCACCTTGTTGAGGAATAGGAGTACGAATAATATCCCAAGACAAAGGACTTCCCATGTCACATGTAGGAATACTAAACTTATTTTGAGTTAAGGAAGAAAGTTGTTGTTGTAAGGATGATACAGTTTGAGCCAAACTGATAATGGTTGAATCATTAGAGGAAATAGGAGTAGCAACATTAGACACACTAGGTAAAGTGTAAGAAGCTATTGGAATAGAGGACACAACTAAAGGAACACTAGGAACTACAGTTGGAAATAGATTGGAATAAGTAAAAGGAACATTATGATATGAAGGTTGTGATGTAGGAAGGGATACAAGAGGAACACTCATAGGAACAAAGGGAACCATCAAAGTCACCAAAGAAGGAGTATAGATAGGAATACTAGGTAAAGGATTAGAAGGAGGTTCAACAGTAGTGATAGGAGGAATTAACCCTAAATCTTGAGCTTCTTGAGCTAAAGGTTTAACATTTGAATGCACAAGATGAGTAATACCACACAAGAGGTTAATACCTTGATCACTATCATGGAGAACTTTCTTAAGAGCCTCTATAGCTTGGATGGAATCTTGATTATGGTTTTCTTGAAGAAGCCAATTACCCATTTTATCAAGTTCAGTGGAAAGTTTTTGGACTTGTTCAGGAGGAAATCTTAAAGCATCATCCTCATCATGAGATGAGTGAGAATAGTTTTGTTCCATAGGAGGATTGGAATCATGAAGAATCAAGTTATCATCTGGGATCCTAAGGAAAGGAGAAGAAGATTCAGGTTCAAAGGCACCCATGAGTCTATGACTTTTTCTAACCAGAATGTTATAAGTAGGACTAGTGGTAGTAAAGCTTATAAACCAATGTAATGCAAATGAACTAAACTAAGAACACATAAAGCATGAATATGAAGTCTAATTAGCATGCAAGATCAATCACAAAGGAAAAATCTAATACTAACAAGATAAAAGGAAAGCACAATAAGGCATCCAATTCCACAAAAGAAAAGAGATTAAGCATGTCGGGTTCACCAAAATGAATGATGGTAAAATGGATTCACCACCATTCAAATGTAGAGGGGGAAATATGAGATCTATTCTCAAAACCCAAATTCCCCAAGGAAGAGATCTGATTTGATCAACCTAGAGGTTAATACATAATTGAATCAATTTGTGGATGAATATGGAAGAGAGAAAGTAAATCTAATATTTCCCTTGTGGATGGATATTATATTTGGAATATAGAATAATTGAAATACAAGTACTAACCTCAAATTAGGGCAGATCAAGAAAATGTTGAATTCTGATGTCTGTGTACACTTTCAGGAAAATCTGAAACCTGTCCTAGACTGGAAATGCCAAGACAGAGAAAACCCAGAAATCTTTCCTCAAGATGGCTCAACTCAGGTTTGACCCTCATAAAAGGTCAAATACCACATTCTTTATTTCAAGTCTGATTCAAATTCTGTTCACAAATCTCAAAATTTTGCCAAAAAGGGTATCCAAATTTGCTCTTAGATCTGAAATTCTGCACCTATACCTACAAGAAAATGGGGGTTTTTGTTGTATGGGGGGTTTGCCTTGGTCAAACCCCAGTTTAGGAATTAACCTTGAAATTGAATTGAAATATATTGTGCATAAACAAAGTAATTGAAACAAATCACCTTGCTTATGTTGAAGTCCTTGTAGAGGATTCAAATCCTCAAATCCACAAGTAGGAGCGCTTCAATGGATGTAGGATGTCTCCAATCAATGGTATTTGATCTTCAACACCAATCTTGACTTGATCTTTGCATATGAGAAGGATTGAATGAATGGAGAAGGATGGATCTTCAAGGGGGCTCCAAAGAGATTGAATCCTTCAATGGCTAACAATGGATCTCCTTGATGAATGGATTCTTGAACACTTGAATGCTTGAATATTTGCTTGCACTTGAGAGCTCTAGATGCTTGACTGCAAAACTTGATTATGAGATATGAAAACTTGATGTGAAAATGAGAGAGGAAGGCCTCCTTTTATAGTGATCTAGGGAACACTCCTCTAGATTAAATGAAATTAAAGGATTTACCATCCCAAAACCTAAAATGGCCGACCCGAAGGTAGGAAAATAAATCTCCCGAAAGCCCGAAGCCCAGAAATTCTAGAAATTGGAATTTTGAAAGAAGGGGTCAAAGTTGAGGTTGGACCTGACCTAGTTAGGGTCAAGCTTGATCCTAACCTAGTTAGGTTCAAGCTCAACCCTGACCTAGTCAAGTTCTAACTCGACCTTGACCCTGGTCCCAGGTTGACTTAGAACCAAGTCAGGAGGTCCCGGGGATGCCCAGAATCCTAGAACTGATGCCAGAACAGGATAGAATGTCACTGATAGACATAAAATCCTATGATTATCATGATGAAGGCCAAGAGGATCCATTTCTAAATCCTACCTAGAAAATAGAGCCATGGAAGAGGGAAATTCAGGAGAATCCTTAAGATCCTAACCTTAATTTCACCTAGAATGAAGAAATCAAATGCAGGGAAGAAGTGGAAAGCGGGGAGAAAAGCCAAATACATGCAAAGACCCAATCAAGGTGCTTAACATGACCCCAAACCACCTACTCAGAGGGCTAAATGCTCTTATCATGAAAGTGCTTCCATTTTAAGATGATACACTTCCAAATATTCTGAAGTATTTCACTATAGGTACATTACCAAACCATAGCTCATAAGGTGTCTTATCTGCGCCTGGTCTTAATTAAATTATATTGATTATATAGACTACAGTATTGACCGCATCTCTCCAATAGGTGTGCACCACCTTTCCTTCAATCATGATAGTGCATGATGTGTCAAGAATGATCTTATTCCTCCTTTCTACTATTCCATTTTGCTGAGGGGTTCTAGGTGCACTTAACTGTCTCTTTATCCCATGTTCTTCGCAGTACTCATAAAATTTGTTAGAGGTGAATTCTCCTCCTCTATCTGATCTTAGACATTTAATCTTCAATCTAGACTCATTTTCAACCTTAGCTTTGAATATTTTGAACTTTTTCAAAGGCCTCTGATTTGTCTTTTAAGAATGCAACCCACATCATTCTAGTATAATCATCAACAAACAAAATAAAGTATCTTTCACCATAGTATGATCTTGTTTGAGTTGGTCCACATAAGTCTATATGTATTAGATCCAACTTGTTCTTTGCTGAATTTTTCTTGCTCTTGAATGAATTTCTTACATGATTTCCCATTACACATTCCTTGCATATTATATCAACTAGCTTTGCTATGCTTGGAAGATCTCTTACTGCCTTTACATTTCTTATCTTCACTATGTTTTCAAAATTGATGTCACATAGTCTTTTGTGCCATAACTAATAGTCATCTATTTTAGCAACAAAGCAACTTGCTTCAGGATTGAGATGAAAAACATTACCTTTAGTATTTGAACTAGATGCTATCATCTCTCCTTCTTTGTTATTTATGATGCACTTATTGTCTTTGAATTCTAAATGATATCCTTTGTTAAGAAACTATCCAATGCTCAGTAAGTTATGCCGCAAACCATCAACATAAAGAACATCATTAGTGTTGTTATTTTCATCCAAGGTGATAGCTCCTCTGCCTATGATAGGTTTAGGAGTGTTGTCTCCAAACCCAACCTTTCCACCTTTGTATCTATCTAGATGCACAAATCTATCCTTGTCTCCAGTCATATGATGTGAGCAATCACTGTCAATGATCCAATCTATCCTGATGTTAGCTTGTGACATCAGTGCCAATTCTTGTTCTTTCTTTTCATTTTCAAGGTTCATTTTCTCCATGTCTTCAAGAGAAGTGAATCCAATTTCATCTTTTGCCGATTCATCATCTCATACTCCATCACCAGCATAGTAACATGATTTTGTATAGTTAGACTTCTAGTTATTCTTGAAATTTTTGACTCTTGTAGGACATTTAGAAGCAAAGTGACCAATCTTATTACATGAAAAGAATTTGAATGGTAACTAACCTTCATATTTCCCTTTTCCTTTTCTTTCCTTCTTAGCAATCATAGCAATGAAATCATCTAGTTCTCTATCATCATCTTCATCATCAAAATTACTAGAGGTGTTCAAAGACTTCTTACCATGGACTGAAGCTTTGAATGTTGTTTCACTTTCAAGCCTTGTCTTCAATCTTGATATCTCAAAGGCTGAAAGCTTGCTAATTAAGGTCTCTCTTTTGAAGTCTTTTATGTACTACATAGTTTCATCTAGGATGCATATCTTGTTATCATATTCTTGTGTCAAGTAGTCATTAGTTTATCCATTATGTCCTCTTACAAAATTTCTCCACCATTGTTTCTGATTCTAGCAACTGCTTCATTAATCCTTTGATTATAGGCTCTGACATTCTCATCAGGTAACATCTCTAATGTATTGTATCTTTTCTTCCATGTCTTTCTATGCACATTCTTGGCTTGAATATCTCCTTCAAACATGTCTTCTAGGTACTTCCATATCTTATAGGCTTTGTCCATTTTCTTGATCTCTGAAAAATCACTATCAAACAAGGTGTTGATAAGGGCTTCCTTTGCAATAGTATTTGAAGTGAACATCTCCTTTTGCTTCAATGTTGCATCATCTTTTGCAAGATCTGCTAGAGAGGGAATCTGAACTTCTTTGGTAGGTACTTCAAAATTCTCAAAGGCAATGCACTGCAGATGTGTCATCATTTTGTTCTTCTAGTCTAGATAGTTCTCTCCATAAAACTTAGGACTTTCTTTTCTAAATAATTCCATCTGATCAACCTCAAGCTATTAAAAATTTTCTCTAAGGCACTTGGCTCTGATACTAATTGTTGAGAATAGTCCCAAGAGATAACTGAGAGGGTGGGGGGGGGGGGTGAATCATTTATCTACATGATTTAATTCTTTATCCAATTAAGTATAGAAGAACATTAAGCACATAAAAAATAACACACGAACATAATTTTGGTTATGGGGAAACCCAAATAGGTAAAAACCCTGGTGGGAATTGACACCCACTAAAACTACACTAGTGTATAATGATCCCTGATAGAAGATCTTACAACCCTGTTAGGAGTTGATCTTTACAATGCAATAAGTACAGTGACCTAGTTAAGGGTCGAACCCTGTTAGGAGTCTTTTACAATTAACCCTTTTAGGGGTGAGGACGCAATGTCTAAGAGCTCACTGCTCAAAGGGGTGAAGGCTAAAACCTTCTAAATAACAGATAAAGACTATATTTGGGTCTTGGTGAACTATGAGGTAGACCTTATATCTTGATTAGTTCGAGTGAATAGCATATACTTTCTATTATGTCACATAGACCTTCTGTTGATGGCTCAACACTTCACACTCTCTACTCTACTCTTATCTTTCAACTCTGAACCTGAATAGGATGAATAGTTATCCACCAAAATGAATAGGGTTGATGATATGAAAGGGGGAATATAGGACCTATCCTTAATCCAAATTCCCAAAAGGAAAGATCCAAATGGATTAATCACAAAGAAATGATGTATGCAGAAATGAATCAAATAGTGGAGAATATGGAGAAAGGAAATCCTATAATCTATTATAGAAGGTATGTACTTGAAATCTTAAATGAATAGAAGGAAAATACTAACCTCAAGATAGGGAAAATCTAGAAAATGTTGATTTCTGATGTCTGTGTATAATTCTAGGAAATTTTGCAACCTACTTCAGACTAGAAATGTCGAGACAGAGAAAACCTAGAAAACTTTTGTCCTTATGAGGTCAGTAGAACTTTGACCTAGATAGTGGGGCACAATGCTACCCCAGGGCACAATCTTACCCCTCACTGAAGGTCATCCCTAACCTGAATAGCTCTGACATAAATTCTATTTGCCGATCTTGGAAGTTTGCTGAAAAGGGTATATAGATCTGAACTTCAATTCGATGTCATGTACCTGTATCTACAAGAAAAATGGTTTTTATTGTTTGGATGGGGGGTTTGCCTTGGTCAAACCCCAGTTTGGAATCAACCTTGAAATATAATTGGAATTTCAATATGTATAAATAAAGTAAATGGAACTATTTACCTTGCTTATGTTGAAATCCTTGTGGAGGATTCGAATCCTTGAATCCACAAGTAGGGATGCTCCAAATGAATGTAGAAATGTATGTAGGATGTCTCAAATCAATGGCATTAGATCTTCAAAACCAATCTTGAATGGATCTTTTAATAGGAAGAGACTTGGATGAATGTGGATAGAGAGATCTTCAAGGGGGCTCCAAAGAGATTGAATCCTTCAATGGCTATTAATGGATCTCCTTGATGAATGCTCGAATGCTTGAAGATGTATGAATGCTCGAATGCTTGCTTTCTTTCCTTCTCCTTCTTGTTTTCTTGATCACTTGATTGCACTTGAGAGCTAGATGTCTTGATCATGAAATTGCCTTAGAGATTATGAGATGAGATACTTGATAATGGATGTGAAAAGTTGATGGAGAAAATGAGAGAGGAAGGCTTTCTTTTGTAGTGATCTAGGGCACAAACTTCTAGAGAGGCTGACATTGGAGAATTAAAGCTCAATTAACCTTAACCCCTAGAAATGGACCTAGATTAAATGCAATTTAAGGGTTTACCATTCCTAAATCTGTAACAGCCGACCTAGAAGTGAGAAAATGAAACTTTCCGAAGCTTGACATCCTGAAACTTTCAGAAACTAAAATTTGGACCTAGGGTTAGGGACAAGGTCGGTTCTGCCCTAGGTCAAGGTTGAGGTCATCCTTGACCTAGGTCAGGGTCAAGGTCATCCTTGACCCATTAGGTTGTCCTTGACCTAGAAAGTCAAGATCTTCAGTTTCTTAGAGAAAAGTCATCAGAAAGAGACTGGAAATAGGGGGAGAGAAGAAAAATGGGGGGAAACAACCACATCCATGCAAAGAGCCAATCAAGGCACTTGGAATGACCCTAGACCACTTTCTCGAAGGAATAAACACTCTTAACATGGAAGTGCTTCCATTTTAAGATGATATGTTAAGCCCCCACTTTAGCAAGAGTATGGACTCGATGCAAACTCTTGGTAAAGGAAATCATAATGAAAAGATAATCTTATTAAAATCAAAGGGACAAAGAGATCCTCAAGCCTCCAAGGACTCAATTCTTTGTCAACTCCAAGATCACAATAAGAGAGACATCTCTAGAGAGAGAGAGTGTGTGATTACCTCGCCCAATGAGAACTTATGTCCCATTGTGAACCACACAAGAAAAAAGCATAATTGGAAAAGATGGAATTGAACCACCTAGCGAATGTGGCTACTCACTAGTCAACCCATCAAGGATTCACCCTCGGGAATATTCTATTACATAAGAGTAAAACCAAAAGAAAAAGAGATCCAGTCTTAAGGACACCTTCGACCTTAAGGGATCAAAAATTTGAAACTAGAGGGATCAAGAGATCCTAAAATATAAATCCATGCTTTAAGGATTAGTCACTAATCCAAAAAGGGAGAAAAAGGTATCTTGAAAAATAATATATGTGTGTTGAAAAGTGTGTGTGTGCAATAGGTGAGCAGAGCGTATGCCCCCATGTTAAAGTCATTGCTAACACTTTAACAGGAGCAATGGCTTTAACACAAACATAAACAACTCCACTAATTACATTTCCACTAGGAGATGCCCCCAGATGAAGATAAATCAAGGGAAAAACCACATAGACATATAGAGAACACAGAAGGGATCTACCTATCGTTGGGTCAGTACGATCATAAGATAATATATATATGATATTATTGCAAATGAATTGACATCATTCCCCAAAGAAAGTAGAACTATAATCACAATGGAGGAAAGATCACATAAGATATATGAAGAAGAATTTTTTTGGACCATGACATGGAGACCAAAAATAATTAATGCTACCAAGTCATGGATCCAAGTAGATTACACAAGGAAACATTTACGAAGAATAGCATGGGTACAACATAACATGAAACAACATATAGAAGAGTAGAGATACATATAGAGGAAATGGTACAATAGGTTCGATTCCTTTATCACCTTGTAGCAACAAAGTAACAAGGGTCGTATAAAAGAATCTAACAACATTTAGCAAACACATCATAGGAGAAGCACAGTACAATAGGCAAACACACAACAAAGCTACCATAAAGGACAAGTTGATCAAGCGTGTTGCCTACTCTCCCCATCTTGTTCTATATCATTTAGGGAAGGTGGGTAACTCACAAGAGGGACTATATCCAGTATAGTAGGAATGATAGCCAGTTCCAAACAAGGATCCTCTTGAGAATCACAATGTTCAATACTAGGTGTAATTGTTAATTGTGATGAAAGCATATTAGGTAAATCAATTTCAATGTCAATAGTCTCATATTCATCATTAACATCATCAAGAGTATCTTCTTCATCCAAATTAATCAAAATAGGATCTAAGATACAAATGGAATCATCATAATAATGCATCTTAACATCATTATTAGCAACAACTTCTTCTAATACATCATGCATAGGTTTATCCAAAGAAGGTAAAGATTTTTGAAGAGCAGAATTACGAGCTTTATCTTGAGAATGACACTTCTTATGGCATTCATTAGTAGATCGATTACATTTTTCTTTACTAGAAATATGTTGAGAACTAGGAGGAACAATTACAGGATCCTTCACAAGTTCTTTAGGAGGATTAATAGGATTATCAGCAGCCGGACAAACAATAGTAGGAGCTTTATTAATAGATGTAGAAGCCATGGATAAAGGAGGTATGGAAGGTGTAGGTAAAAGACCACAATTAAGATCTAGAGGAGGTATGCTTAATTCAAGAATCTTACGATGCTTATAGGCTTTATATGAGTGGAAAATATTATCAAGTCGAGAAGGACATGAATTAGGTAATGAATACCAAAATAAGTCAAGGGTAGCACAATCTCTGGGCCTAGAAGGTTGATATAAACTATGATTAACCATCTTCACTTCTTCATTATGAACAAATTTAAGACATTTATGGATAGGTGAAGCAATAGTATGCAGCAATAGCATGCATGGCATTTAACCATGACAAACCAAGCTTAACTTGAAACTGATCAGAAGTAGGAACAACAACAAAGGTAGTGTTCACAATTTTACCACAAAGTTCAACCGGTAAGTTAATAGAACCAAATGATGGATAAAGATAACCATTACAATTTTGAATCCACACATCAAATGTATCATAGGAATCGTGTTGCAAGTTTTTCATAAAAATATTTTCTTCAGTAATAACATTGACTAAGTATGTAGGATCAACAAGACAACCATGAGTAGGTATCTGAGAAATCCTAGAATAAATATAAAGGGGACCGTCAAGAGCTTTAATAGTTTCAGAATCATCAAAGGTAATCAAAATTTCCTAAGGTCTTTTATTCTTAGGTTGTTGTTGAGGTTTAGGTTGATTTTTCAATTTAGGCTTAGGTTTTTGTATAGGTTGAGATTGAACTTGAGGTTGAAGCTGGGGTTGAGGCTGAGGTGGAGATACAGATTGAAAAACATGATCCACTTGATTAACAATGTGATTAAGATCATCCATCTTTGAATCATACACAATATCCATACAAGATGGCTGAGCAATAGTATTAGTATCATGCATGGGTAAAGGATTCATATAGATTTTAAGATTTTGATTAGGAGGAGAGGCAAATTTGTTCCCACTACCATTAAGATTATCAATGGATAAGGCATTAGAATCAATTAAGTCTTGAACCTTATATTTTAAAGAATAACATTTCTTAGTATCATGACCATTCTGACAATGATATTGACAAAAATCTTTAGGATCAAAAGATTTAGATGCAATCATACAGGTAAAAGAGGTTGAATAGGAGGTAAAGTAATCATATTAGTAGTTAACAACCTATTCATAATAGAATGTAAAGATTCATAAAGAGGAGTAAACATAAAATTTAATAAAAAAGTAGTGGATGCAGAAGTGGCATTGTGAGATGCAACTACAACTTGATTAGCAACTACATTCGTTCGTTTGTTTATCTTGACATAATTATTAAATTTTTTAAAATTTGTTTGGATTAGGAGAAGCATCACTTTTATCAACTGGAATAGAAGCCATTGGAGTGGTGCTCTCAAATTGACTCACTTGTAATTGATAATGATGAAGCACTGCACAAAGTTGTTGAAAAGAGGTAAATTCAATAAGAAGAATCTTATCTCTAATATCCTTTTGAAAATTTGTAATAAAGATACGTTGAATATCAATATCAGGAACATGATAGGAAATTTGAGCATGTAAATGCTTAAATCTACCAATAAATTTAGTCAATTTTTCCTTAGCACTTTGTTTACAATGCATCAAATCAGTCAAAGACACTTGCGGGCCAATGTTGTTTTGAAATTATTGAATAAAAGTATTGGCAAGTTGTGGAAATGAATCAATATAATAAGGAGGCAAGGAACAATACCATTGTAAGGCCTTGTCACAAAAAGTTATAGCAAACAGTTTGGCTAAAATCCTATGGTCATGAGCATAATTACTACAAAGGATTTGAAATGTTTTAACATGATGAATGGGGTCTCCTTTTTCATTATAATTCTCAAGATGAGGCATATTAGCTTGCTGAGGAACAGGAGTACAAATGATATCTTGAGACAAAGGACTTTCCATGTCACATGTAGGAATGCTAAACTTGTTTTTAGTTAAGGATGCAAGTTGTTGTAAAGATGACATAGTTTGAGCCAAACTGATGATTGTTGAATCATTAGAGGAAATAGGAGGAATATAAACATCAGAAACACTAGGTAAAGTGTATGAAGCTGCAGGAATAGAAGACACAACTAGAGGAACACTTGGAACTAGAGTTGGAAGAGGATTGGAATAAGTAAAAGGAACATTATGATAAGAAGGTTGTGATGTAGGAAGGGACGCAGAAGGAACACTCATAGGAATAGAGGGAATTTTCACAATCACCAAAGAAGGAGTATAGGTAGGAATACTGGATAAAGGAACAAAAGAAGGTTCTACACTAGTGATAGGAGGAATCAACCCTAAATCTTGAGCTTCTTGAGCTAAAGGTTTAACATTTGAATGCATGAGATGAGTAATATCATATAAAAGATTAACACCTTGATCACTATCACAAAGAACTTTCTTCAAAACCTCTATAGCTTGATTAAAATCTTGATTATGGTTTTCTTGAATAATCCAATTACCCATTTTATCAAGTTCAGTTGAAATTTTTTGGACTTGTTTAGGAGAAACTCTTAAAGCATCTTCCTCATCATGAGATGAGTGAGAAGAGTTTTTCTCCATAATAGGAATGGAATCATGAAGAATCAAATTATCATCTGGGATCCTAAGGAAAGGAGAGGAAGACTCTGGATCAAAGGCACCCATAAGTCTATGACTTCATCTAACTAGAATATTATAAGTAGGACTAGAAGTAGTAAAGCTCATAAACCAATGCAATGCAAATGAACTCAACTAAGAAAACATAAAGTATGAGTATTTTTGTATTTTGAAAGATATTTTGCATTTTTTTTGTATTTTTGAAATATAAATGAAAAAAATCTAATTAGCATGCAAGATTTAACATAAAAGATAAATCTAACACCAACAAGATAATATAAAGGGAAATCTAACACCACAAAACACAATAAGGCATCTAATTCCACAAAAGAAACGAGGGTAAGTATGTCGGGTTCACCAAAATGAATAGGATGAATAGTTATCCACCAAAATGAATAGGGTTGATTATATGAAAGGGGGAATATAGGACCTATCCTTAATCTAAATTTCCAAAAGGAAAGATCCAAATGGATTAATCACAAAGAAGTGATCAATGCACAAATGAATCAAACAATGGAGAATATGAAGAAAGGAGGAAATCCTATAATCTACTATAGAAGGTATGTACTTGAAATATTAAATAAATAGAAGGAAAATACTAACCTCAAGATAGGGAAAATATAGAAAAGGCTGATTTCTGATGTCTGTGTACAGTTCTGGGAAATTCTACAACCTACTCCAGACTGGAAATACCGAGACAGAGAAAACCCAAAAAACTTTTGTCCTTCTGAGGTCAGGTCGACTTTAACCCAGATAGCGAGACATAATCTTACCCCTCACTAAAGGTCATACCTAACCTGAAACAACTCTGATAGAAATTTTGTTCGTGGATCTTAGAAGTTTGCCAAAAAGGGTATTCAGATCTGAACTTCAATTCACTGTCATGTACCTATATCTGCAAAAAAAATGGTTTTTGTTGTTTGGATGGGGGTTTACCATGGTCAAACCCCAGTTTGGAATCAACCTTGAAATGTAATTGAAATTGCAATATGTATAAATAAAGTAAATGGAACTATTCACCTTGCTTATGTTGAAATCCTTGTAGAGGATTCGAATCCTTGAATCCACAAGTAGGGATGCTCCAAATGAATGTAGAAATGTATGTAAGATGTCTCAAATCAATGGCATTAGATCTTCAACACCAATATTGAATGGATCTTTGCATAGGAAGAGACTTGGATGAATGTGGATGGAGAGATCTTCAAGGGGGCTCCAAAGAGATTGAATCCTTCAATGGCTAACAATGGATCTCCTTCATGAATGCTTGAATGCTTGAAGATGAATGAATAATTGCTTTCTTTCCTTCTCCTTCTTTCTTTCTTGATCACTTTATTGCACTTGAGAGCTAGATGTCTTGACCATGAAATTGCTTGAGAGATTATGAAATGAGATACTTGATAATGGATGTGAAAACTTGATGGACAAAATGAGAGAGGAAGGCTTCCTTTTATAGTGATATAGTGTACAAACTTCTAGAGAGGCTGATATTGGAGAATTAAATCCCAATTAACCTTAACCCCTAGAAATGGACCTAGATTAAATGCAATTTAAGGGTTTACCATTCCGAAATCTGAAACAACGGACTCAGAAGCGGGAAAATGAAACTTTCTAAAGCCTGACATCCTGAAACTTCTGTAAACTAAAATTTGGACCTAGGCTCAAGGATGAGGTTAGATCTTCCCTAGGTTAGGGTCAAGATCATCCTTGACCCATCAGGTCATCCTTGACCTTGAAATTCAAGATCCTTAGTTTCTCAAAGAAAAGTTGTCAAAAAGAGGCTGGAAACAAGGGGAGAGAAGTAGAACATGAGGGAAACAACCAAATCCATGCAAAGACCCAATCAAGGCACTTGACATGACCCTAGACCGCTTACTCAGAGGGCTAAATGTTCTTAACATGGAAGTGCTTCCATTTTAAGATAATACTGAACCATGCTTAGAAATCATAAATGACTGCCTATAAGTATCTTTCCTCTAGATGATATAATCAATTCTGCCTATTAGAATGATCTTGAAATCATATTAGACAAACAATAAAACTCTCCAATAACATCTATGTCAGATTTTCTAAGCATGCAACACGAACTAGGACTTGTCCAACTCAATATGAGTGAACACATTACTTCACACTATCAGCTCCACCAAAATAATTGATTCTTTCTCCTCGTGCTGAATTACATCATGCACTCTTAACCAAACATTCTTAACTCTCCAATAAACACTTCTCCAAGCATGCACACCAAAATGATAGGCACAACTTTTGTACCAATATAATCTCTGTCAGCTCCTCTAGATAAACTCAAGAAATAGTGACTGTTAACTGTGAACATCATAACTTAATTTCATTCATATGTCTACAACATACATATAAACATGCAAGGCTCCATGATGACCGTATTGTGAATCTCATACTAAACTCTGTTTGTAACTAAATCATGAACACTACTGACATAAACTACTATGCAACTGTCTGTACTCATAATTAACCTCTGCATCCATGATATAATGTTGATAACATATCCATGCAACATATGCTCAAAGCTCTCTCCATCAAGCTTCCACGCATGCTACTTACCATATGTTGTCATTAATGACAAACATATAGTCAGTAATCTAGCTTGCTAGTAAATCTCCAACACCTTATAGGTCATTTCCATCATCCCCTAACTGAGGATAAATACATAACCATTCCTAATGACCCCTAGGTACCTTTTAGGCTTATCATTTCCATTAAGGCTTACATTCAATATTGGGTTACAATGTGATCAATATATGATAAAAAAAACATTACATGACAATGATTGGTCTTATTACATGTTTTAATGACCATTGAAGACCATTTGGCTTCCACTCCTCCTGAGGATCTATTAGTGACCTTGGTGCACTCTCTCTCTCTCTCTCTCTCTCTCTCTCTCTCTCTCTCTCTCTCTCTCTCTCTCTCTCTCTCTCTCTCTCTCTCTCTCTCCCTCCCTCCCTTCTTTCTCTCTCTCCTACTTTGTTCCCTCCCCTTCCCCTTCTGTGTCTCTCTCCCTTCTTTCTCTATCTCCTACTCTGTCACCTCCCCTTCCCTCTCTCTCTCTCTCTCTCTCTCTCTATATATATATATATATATATATATATATATATATATATATATATATATATATATATATATATATATCCCCTAATCTCTCTCATTCCCTTTCTCTCTCCCTTTCCCTCCCCTTTCCCTTCTCTCTCTCTCTCTCTCTCTCTCTCTCTCTCTCTCTCTCTCTCTCTCTCTCTCTCTCTCTCTCCCTCCCTCTCTCCCTCCCTCTCTCTCTCTCTCTCTTTCTCTCTCTCTCTCTAACATAGAGCTCTCCCCTATTTAGGAAGCTCAGTAAATGGTGAGACCTTCGATGTTTCTCTTAACCCAAAGTGGGATTAGGAGAGTGCTCTACACCTTTAAAATATCCTATAACAATCACAAAGCCACTATCCTTACTGGAGGATTTAGTGTCTTTAAATAGATTTACTCCCCTAGCTTGACTGATGATCAGTTGAGTCCTTGATCGACTGAGCTTGATTAGTTCTTGGTTCCTTTGTTAACCGAGTGGCTTGGTAACTTCACCAAGTAGATTACTAACACTTGATAATCCTTGTTGGAAAAATGTCAGTGCTCCCCTCGGGATTCATGACATGGCTTAACCACCTCCTGTGTCTTCTATAACTCTAGTGATTGTATCGAGCATTAATAGATCGATCTTTTGGTGCAACGACAACTACTACTTGTAACAAGTGGTATCAGAGCTTGGTCATAGGTTTGAATCCCCTCAGGTAACACTGAGGGGGAGATTGTTGGAAAAATGTCAGTGCTCCCCTTGGGAATTGTGACATGGCTTGATTGCCTCCTATGTCTTCTATAAGTCTGGTGGTTGTATCGGACATTAATAGATCGATCTTTTGGTGCAACGACAACTACTACTTGTAACAATCCTACTGTGAAATGTTCTAACTAGTTTGAACTTGGAATGGGAACCTTTGTGTTGGAAAGGGGATGGAAAGGTTCCATGCTTTTTATATGCCTCCTATGGGAACTATTTCCACAACTTTTAAGTTTTAGGAACAACCAGTGCTCGGTTTAAGCCTTCCGACTTGTAGCCTTTTGAACACATTTCTATGGACTTAGTTCTGGATTCTTATAAGAGTCTACAAAACCAATTTTATATTTGGATACCCTTTTTCAAGTTGAGTCTAGCATCCAAATCACAAGATCTTAAACAACTCAGACCGTGTCAAACAATTCCTCACCCACTAGTCCTAATAGGGCTAATTGACTCGGTTACTTCAGGAAAAAACTCACCAATTGATTTTCCAAGCCAAACCACTTATTGCACTAATTCTAGGAATCCCAAAGAGATGACAATATGCTATCAGATTTATTTTATCCACCCTCAAAGTGTTGTTGTCACTTCACTCTTCCATTTCCTACACCAAGCACATAGAGATGCTTGGTCTATGGTCTGCAAACATACTTCTCAAGGAAATCCTCTTTCTCCTGAACTCCTCAAGATCTAGAATACATTGAACCTACTTGCATTTCCCCACTTCATATGGTAATCCCATGAAGGAAAGGCAAGTTAGGGCATTGTTTGTTTGAAACCCTAGTTTAGGAGGGTTTCCTGGAAATCTGGAACACAAAATCTTCTAACTCTTGGATCCAACGTCCAAAATAATTCAAATAAAAATCTATGGAGTCCTAATACATGTCAGATGTTGAATTGAACAATTTCCTTCTTCTCACATCCGTACCAATTCATCCACGTATTGTTTCACAGTCCAAAATGTAGAAAAAAATAGGGATTTTATTGATTGAATGCACAATTACATAAGTTTCATCACCTTCCACCATCATCATCTTCCACCCACTGATAAGGTCTATTTGAAGACTTTCCCCAATGAATCCAACCATTTTTCAAAAGTTGTGACTGTTAGGAGGTGGTTTTACAATTCGGTAGCAACTTTTCAAAGAAGTTGTCGAGCAACATTTCTTGCATTTTGCAACTTTTGCAAAATGTTGCATTCTTTCTCCTAAACAGCCTACAGGCCTAAGCCATGGATCCTAATGATCCCAAACATCACTAAAACATTGAAAATAATAAAAACCTAAAAGTGCCTTTGGACCATAGTAAAAAAACCATGGTTATAACCACACCGAGGGTGACTAGGTCTTACAAGTTGGCGTGCTAAACAAAATTTGCAAATTATAAAAAGTCCCTTAGGCATGAATGCCCTTGGGTGAATCATTTGAAGACCATAGAAGTGTGTATGTTTTGAAGAGTGGAGGGGGTTCTC
This sequence comes from Chamaecyparis obtusa, assembly GCA_027943335.1. NCBI lineage: Eukaryota > Viridiplantae > Streptophyta > Pinopsida > Cupressales > Cupressaceae > Chamaecyparis > Chamaecyparis obtusa. Next base: position 766,108 of record BSBK01000269.1, on the reverse strand, counting down.
TTGCACCATACTCCCTTGTTTTAAAAACTCAAGTCCCACTTGAGAGTATTTTTTGAACCGAGGTTCCATGCTTGTTGATACACTCTTCACTCATCCATGTAGCATCAATGTCAGGTAACCCCTTCCATTTGACCAAGTAAGCTTTGTAGGTCTTCTTCCTAGTTTTCTTGACCACTTTAGAGTCAAGAATATTTTCCAACTATAAAGGTTGGGTCAGTGGCAAGTCTTTTATCCATTCTACCTATCTATCTTCAGTATCCTACAAAGTGTTATTAGATCCTGCATCACCCTTAAAAGGAGTGAGATCACAAATGTTAAATATAGGAGAAATAGAAATAGTAGGGGGTAAAGAAATTTCATAAGCATTATCCCCAAATTTATGAAGTATTTGATAGGGACTGATCTTTCTCATCTACATTTTGGTGTGTCCCCTAGGTAACCTTGCCTTATTCAGGTATGCCCATACTTGATCTCTTTCTTTGAAATTAACATGTCTTCTCTTCTTATCTGCCTGTTCTTTGTACTTTGCAGTATTCTGACTCAATGTATCTCAGACTTGATCATGGATCTATTTGATCCATGTAGACAATTCTTCTCCCTATGCACTGACTTTAAAGTTAGTTGGTAACTCTCTCAAATCTATAACTCCTCTTGGATGGAGTCCTTAATTCACTTGGAATGGTGTCTTCCTTGTTGATCGGTTTACTGAATCATTGAAAGAAAATTCTTCTTGAGGAAGGATAGCATCCAAAGTTTGCCCATATTGTTTTGTTAGACACCTTAGAAGTTTTCTTAATGATTTTTTTACAACTTTAGTCTGCCCATATGTCTATGGATGGTATGTAGAACTGAATGATAGGTTTGTCCCCAAATTTTTCCAAAGGGTTCTCCAAAAGTTCCCTTGGACTTTCACATCTCTGTCTGAGATAATGGATGTTGGCAATCCATGAATTCTGACCACTTCTTTAAGAAACAATTTAGCAATATGTGAAGCATCATTAGAAACCTTACAAGGAACAAAGTGTGCCATTTCGCTAAATCTGTCAACTATAACAAAGATGCTATCAAATCCTTATTTAGTTCTTGGAAGTCCTAAGACAAAATCCATACTCACACTAACCCATGGCTTTGTTGGAATAGGGAGTGATTGATAGAGATCCTGATTGGTCCTGACTCATTTATCCCTTTGACAAATGGTGCATGATTCAAAAAACTTTCTAGCATTAGTGGGTAACCGAGGCCAATGATAGTTTCTTCTTACAAGTTCAAGTGTCTTATCTATGAAAAAATGACCTAGTGTGCCTCAATGTTTTTATCTAATTAGATTTTCTCTCATGGAGCATTTAGGAATACAACGTTCACCTCCTTTGAACAAAAGGCCATTTTGCAATAAATATTTTGAATAAATAGTATTATATGCTTCTGAGATAGTAGAACAAGCCTTATAGATATCACCAAAGTCTGAATCATCTTTGTATAGGTGCTTGAGGGCATCAATTCCAACACTTTGTACCTACACTTATTCAACCAAAATCACTCTTCTACTAAGATCATCGGCAACTTTGTTTGAGGTTCCTTTCTTATGCTTTATGGAAAATGTGAATGCTTGGAGTTGTTCAACCCATTTCATGCACCTGTAGCTTAACTTATCCTGACTATTCATAAAACTTAAAGAATGATTATCTGTAAAGACTTGATAAATTCCTTTGGAAGCAAGTAGTGCCTCCATTTCTTGAGGGTTTGAACCATAGCATAAAGTTCCAAGTCATATGTACTGTATTTCTTCTTTGATTCATTTAATTTTTCAAAGAAGAAAGCTACTGGTCTTCCATCCTGACTGAGGACTATGCCTATAGCTAGATTGCTAGCATCGGTCTCCACTGTGAATAATTTGTCGAAGGTAGGTAGTGCCAAAATGGGATATTGTGCTAATCTCTCCTTCAAATACTTGAAAGCTTTATTTGCTTATGTTGTCCACTAGAATTTTTCTTTTCTACCACCCTTGATGGTATTAAGTAAAGGTGCACAAATGTGACTGAAATTTTTGATAAACTTTCTATAGAAGGTAGCCAATCCATGAAAGCTCCTAAATTCTCCTGGAGTTTTTGGTATGGGCCAATTAATGATAGCCTCTACCTTTTTCAGGATCCATTTTCAATGTTCCCTTTGAGATAACAAAACCCAAGAATATCAACTCTTGTTGCATGAATGTACACTTTTCTAAGTTGATAAACAATTTCTTCTCATGTAGTCTTTTGAGAACTTGTTCCAAGTGTCTCATGTGGTCTCCCATAGTTCCACTAAAGATTAGGATGTCATCTAAATAGACCACCACAAACTTTCAAGATATGAAATATTGAAGCACTTCATTCATTAATCTCATGAAGGTGCTAGGAGCATTGCTAAGGAAAAATGGCATCACAAGCCATTCATATAATCCTTCTTTTATTTTGAATGCAGTCTTCCACTCATCTCCTGACCTTATTGTTACATGATGGTAACCAGATTTAAGGTCAATTTTAGAGAAATAGCATGCCCCTATGAGTTGGTCTAATAGATCCTTAATCCTAGGTATGGGGAATCTATATATGATTGTTATTTTGTTTATTTCCCTAGAGTTAGTGCATAGTCTCCATTTACCATCCTTTTTAGGGGACAAAACACTCATGACTACACAAGGGCTAAGACTCTTTTATATGAGTCCTTTTGTCAGCAATTCACTGATTTGTCTAGTGACTTTTGCATTTTGATCAGGAGTGAGTTTATAAGCATCCTTATTTGGTAGGAAAGCACATCAGATGAAATCTATTCAGTGACAAATTTTTTTCAATGGTGGGAGTTCATCTAGTCTGTCTCTTGCAACTATTCATTTTCCCTTCTACAGTAGACTATCTACTTCCTTTAGTACTTAATTGTGCATTGTCTTCTCCTTTGGTTTAAGGACTAGGGCATATCCTACCTTAGAATCTTGAATAGTGCTAATCATCTCTTGTTCTCCTGCAAGTAGGACTACCTATTCTTTAGGTTTTTCTTGTTGAGGATCAGGAAGAGGGAGCAGGTTGTATTTGTGACCATTTTGAATAATTTGGTATTTGTTTTTGACTCCATCATGTTTAACCTGCAGATCATACTACCATGGATATCCTAACAATAAGTGACATACATCCATATCTACAACATCACAAAGGACTCTATCCTTATAGTCTTTAATAGACAAATCTACCCAAGCTTGTTCATTTATGAGGGTCTGCTGCCCTTTTGTCAACCAAGATACATGGGAAGGGTTTGGGTGGGGTATCTTTTCTAATTTTAATTTATCTACCATTTCTATAGATACAAGATTTTCAATAGAACCAGAATCAATTACTAACTTGCATACCTTTTCATGGCTCTTGCAGTTGGTTATGAAAAGACTTTTTCTTTGAGGAGGTTCCACCAGAATGGGTGCTTGAATCAGATTCCTCTTCATCATGAGGCTTACATCATCTTCTCTAGTATAATCTCACACACTATCAACATCATCTCCTTGCACTAGGTTGGCTCTTCTTTCACCTTGGTTATTCTTCTTGTCTCTTTTCAGACACCTATTGGTGTAGTGCCCTGTCTGATTGCAGTTATAACATCTAATTTGTCCATTGTTTCTTCCTTCATTTCTACCTCTGTCATTTCCTCTTCTACCTTTGTATCCACCTCTTGAAGTGCTTTCTCCTTGGGTGTTCTACTTATTAAATTCTCCTTGTGGTCTATTGTTATGTCCTCTTCGTCCAAAGTTTCCTCTGCATCTTTCATTCTTGGCTTTTCCTCTACCACTTTGTTCATTCCTCCTTCTGAAATTTTCTTCAAATTTCAATGCCAATTGATAGAATTGGTTCATGGTGGTAGGGCTTGTCAAACTAAGTTCATCTTGAATTGAGACCTTTAGGCCTTTCATATACCAAGCAAGCTTCACACATTCTGGTTCAGCAAGCTTGGATTTCATCACCAATCTTTAAAATTCTTTGTTATAACTAGAGATGTCCATCTCTTTCTATCTTAGACTCATTCTCCTTTTATAAAGCTAAACTTAATAATCCTTAGGGACATAAGTTTCCCTAAGCAGAGCCACCATTTTCTTCCAAGTGGTGACTAGATTCTTTCCATTCTTCACCTATCATCTTGAGTGAAGCTCCACCATGTGAGTGCAGAGCCTTTGAGCTTTGACTTAGCAATCTTCACCCTTTGGTTCTCAGGGATGTCTTCACAATCAAAGAAACTATTTAGGGCATCCACCCAATCTATTGCAACATTTGGGTCCATCTTCCCATTTTATGTATGAAACTCAAGCTTGGCATCCATGGTTCTCCTCTCCATAGATTTTAGAGTCTTCATAAGTAGCCTCTAGTCTGTAGTACATTCTTCTTCCTCCTAATCAAGGGGTTCTTCATCACTCCATTCTTTGACATCACCAGATTTTCCACTACTCATTTTTTAAAGCTCTTCCCTAAGCCTGTCCATTTCTTTCCTCATCTGCTGCATCTCGGTGTCTCTTCGATTATCACACTATGTCATTCTCTCTCTCAGGTATCTTACTATCTCTACATTGGTCATCCTTGATGACAATCCTCTTTCATCTTCTCCTTCCATGGTCCTAGTATATCTTTACCCTAAGGATCTTAGATGCTCTGATACCACTTGATGCAGAGCTCTCCCCTATTTAGGTAGCTCGGTAAATGATGAGATCTTTGGTGTTTCTTTCAACCCAAAGTGGGCTTAGGAGAGTGCTCTACACCTTTCAAAGATCCTATAACAATCACAAATCCACTATCCTTACTAGAGGATTCAAGTATTTAACTATATTTAATCCACCAGCTTGACTGATGCTCATTTGAGTCCTTGATTTATTGAGCTCGATTAGTGCTCGGTTCCTTTGTTAACCGAGTGGCTCAGTAACTTCACCAAGTAGATTACTGACAATTCGTAATCCTACTATAAAGTGTCCTGACTAGTTCAAACTTGGAATGGGAACCTTTTTGTTGGAAAGGGGATGGAAAGGTTCCATGCTTTTTATATGCCTCATATGGGAACTATTTCCACAACTTATAAGTTTTGGGAGCAATCAGCACTCAGTTTAAGCCTGCCAACTTGTAGCCTTTTAAACAAGGTTCTATGGAATTAGTTCTAGATTCTTAAAAGATTCTACAAAACCAATTGTAGATTTGGATACCCTTTTTTTAGTTTATTCTAGCCTCTAGATCACAAGATCTCAAACAACTCAGACCATTGCAAACAATTCCTAACCCACTAGTCCTAATAGGTCTTATTAACTCGGTTACTTAAGGAAAAAAATCACCAATCAATTTTCCAAGGCAAACCACTAATTTCACTAATACTAGGAATCCCAAAGAGATGAAAATATGTTATCATATTTCTTTTATCCACCCCCGAAGTGTTGTTGTTACTTCACTCTTCCATTTCCTACACCAAGCACATAGAGATGCTTAGTCTAGAGTCTGCAAACATACTTCTCAAGGAAATCCCCTTTCTCTTGTGCTCCTAAGGATCTATAATACATTAACACTACTTTCATTTCCCCACTTCATATGGGAATCCCATGAAGGAAAGGCAAGTTAGGGCATTGTTTGTTTGAAACCCTGGTTCAGGAGGGTTTCCTAAAAATCCAGAACACAAAATCTTCTAACTCTTGGCTCCAACATCCAAACTAATTTAGATCAAAAGAATTGGATTCGTAATACATTTCAAATATCAGATTGAACAATTTCCTTCTTCTCACATCTATACCAATCTATCCACGTATTGTTTCACAGTCCAAAATGTAGAGAAAAATAGGGATTTTATTGATTGAATGCAAAATTACATAAGTTTCATCACCTTCCACCATCGTCATCTTCCACCCACATGTAAGTGCTATTTGAAGACCTTCCCCAATGAATCCAACCACTTCTTAAAATTTGTGACCATTGGGAGGTGGTTTTACAATTCGGTAGAAATTTTTAAAGAGGTTGCCAAGCAACATTTCTTGCATTTTGTAACTTATGCAAAATGTTTCATTCTTTCTCCTAAAGAGCCTATAGGCCTAAGCCATGGATCCTATGTTGGATATTTTCTAGCAAGCCATTGTTAACTGTATGTTTTTCATTGATGACAACATATGGTAAGCATCATGCATGGAATCCTGATGGAGAGATCCTTGAGCATATGTTACCTAGATATGTTATCAACATTATATCATAAGCACAGAGGTTAATTCTAAGTGATGATAGTTATACAATTGACTGTTTCAGTAAGTGTTCCTGATAGGTCCCAGGAAGAGTTCTATATGTGATTTACAATACAGTTATGGTGGAGCCTTATGTGTTTAAATTTATGTTGTAGACATGTATATGATGCTATGTTCATGGACGCAGAGTCTGATATGCAGTACAGTCTGAGTTATGAAGTCTCCAATTGCCAGTTACAGTTTCCTGAATTTATCTAACATAACCGACATTGGTTTTATAGTTGTAGTCATTGCACCTATCAGTTTGATATACATGCTTGGAGTATTGTTTGTAGAAGAGTTAAGAATTTTTTTCTAAGAGCACATGATGTAATTCAACATGAGAAGAAAGATTCAATTAATTTGGTGGAGGCGATAGTGTGTAGTGACACATCTACTCATATGGAGTTGAGCGGTCTTAATTTGTGTTATGTGCTTAGTACAGCCAACTGAGATGTTATTGAAGAGTTGTATTATTTCTCTAATATGATTACAAGATGGTTCTAATAGGCTGACTTGATTATATCATTTAGAGGAAATATATTTATAGGCAGTCATTTGTGATTGCTAAGCATGGCATTCAGTTGAAAAAAAAAGTAGAGAAAAAGGTACGAAGTGTTGTGCCATCAGAAAAAGGTCTATGTGACAAAGTAAAGAGTGTGTGCTATTCATTGGAACTGATCAAGACAATAGGTCTACCTCATAGCTCACCAAGATCTAGATATAGTGTGTATCTATTAAACAAAAGGTTGTAGCCTTCACTCCTTTGAGAAGTGAGCTCTCGAACAGTGTGTCCTCACCCCTAACAAGGTTAATTGTAAAAGAATCCTAACAGGGTCCAACCCTTGACCAGGTCACAATACTTATTACATTGTAAAGATCAACTCCTAATAGGGTTGTAAGATCTTCTAATAGGGATCATTATCCACTAGTGCAGTTTATAGTGGGTGTTAATTCACACCGAGGTTTTTACCTATTTTGGTTTTCCCCGTAACCAAAATTATGGTGTTGTATTCAAGTGGTACTTCATTGTGTATGTGCTTAATGTTCTTCTATACTTAATTAGATAAAGAATTGAATCTTGTAGATAACTGATTCACCCCCCCCCCCCCTCTCAGTTATCTCTTGAGACTATTCCTAACAATTGGTATCAGAGCCAAGTGCCTTGGAGAGAAAGTTTAATAGATTGAGGTTGATCATATGGAATTCTTTAGAAAAGAAAGTCCTAATGTTGATGGAGAGAACTATTTTCACTGGAAGAACAAAATGATGACACATCTGCAGTGCATTACCTTTGATATTTTTGAAGTAGCTACCAAAGAAGTTTAGATTCTCTCTCTAGCAGATCTTACAAAAGATGATGCAACTTTGAAGCAAAAGGAGATGTTCACTTCAAATTATATTTCCAAGGAAGCCCTTATCAATGCCCTATCTAACAGTGAGTTTACAGAGATCAAGAAGATGGACAAAGACTATAAGATATGGAAGTATCTAGAAGACATCTTTGAAGGAGATATTCAAGCCAAGAATGCATGCAGAAAGACATGGAAGAAAAGATACAAGACATTAGAGATGTTATCTGATGAGAATTTTAGAGCCTACAATCAAAGGATTAATGAAGCAGTTGTAGGAATCATAAACAATGGTGGAGAAATTTCAGAACAAGACATAATGGATAAATTGATGACTACCTTGACACTAGAATATGACAACAAGATATGCATCCTAAATGAAACTATGCAATCCACAAAAGAATTTAAAAGAGAGACCTTAATCAGCAAGCTTTCAGCCTTTGAGATATCAAGATTGAAGACAGAGCCTAAAAGTGAAACAACATTCAAAGCTTCAGTCCATGGTAAGAAATCTTTGAACACCTTTGGTAATTTTGATGATGAGGATGATGATAGAGAACTAGATGATTTCATTTCTATGATTACTAAGAAGGAAAGAAAAGGAAAAGGGAAATATGAAGGTCAGTTACCATTCAAATTCTTTTCATGTAATAAGATTGGTCACTTTGCTTCTAAGTGTCCTACAAGAGTCAAGAAGTTCAAGACAAACTACAAATCTAAGTATACAAAAGAATGTTACTATGTTGTTGATGGAGTATCAGATGAAGAATAAATAGAAGATGAAATTGGATTCATTGCTCTTGAAGACATGGAGAAATTTTTTGATGAAATGAATGTTGAGGATGAAAGGAAAGCACAAGATTTAGCACTGATTTCACAAGATGACATCAAGACAGATTGGATCATTGACAGTGGTTACTCACATCATATGACTTGAGACAAGGATAGATTTGTACATCTAGATAGATACAAAGGTGGCCTTGTTAGATTTGGAGACAACACTCCTAAACCTATCATAGGTAGAAGAGCTATCACCTTGGATAGAAAGAACAACACTGATGATGTTCTTTCTGTTGATGGTTTGTAGCATAACTTACTAAGTGTTTGATAGTTGCTTGACAAAGGATATCAGTTGGAATTCAAAGACAACAAGTGTGTTATTAATAACAAAAAAGGAGAGATGATTGCATCAGGTTCAAAGACTAAAGGTAATTTTTTTTAGCTTAATCCTGAAGCAAGTTGTTTTGTTCCTAAAGTAGATGATAGTTGGTTTTGGAACAAGAGACTATGTCACATCAATTTTGCCAACATAGTAAAGATAAGCAATGTAAAGGAAATAAGAGACCTTCCTAGCATTGCAAAACTAGTTGATAAAATATGTAGGGAATGTGTGATGGGAAAGCATGTGAGCAATTCATTCAGCAGTAAGAATAATTCAGTAGAGAACAAGTTGGATCTAATACATACATACTTATGTGGACCAACTCAAACAAGATCATACTATGGTGAAAGGTACTTTATTTTGTTTGTTGATAATTATTGTAGAATGATGTGGGTTGTGTTCTTAAAAGACAAATCAAAAGCCTTTGAGAAGTTCAAAATATTCAAATATAAGGTTAAAAATGAGTCTAGATTGAAGATTAAATGTTTGAGATCAAATAGAGGAGGAGAATTCACCTCTGACAGATTTTATGAGTACTTTGAAGAACATGGGATAAGGAGATAGTTAAGTGCACCTAGAACCCCTCAGAACAATGTAATAGTAGAAAGGAGGAATAGGATCATTCTTGACACAACATGCACTATCATGATTGAAGGAAAGGTGGCACACACCTATTGGAGAGATGCAGTCAATACTGCAGTCTATACAATCAATAGAATTCAATTAAGGCCAGGCATAGACAAGACACCTTATGAGCTATGGTTTTGGAATGTACCTATAGTCAAATACTTCAGAATCTTTAGAAGAAAGTGCTACATCAAGAGAGATTAAGCCATTAGCAAATTTGATGCAAGAAGTGATGAAGGTTATTTTCTTGGTTACTCTACTAAAAGAAAAACTTATAGATGTTTTAATTTTAGATTGAAGAAGATCATTGAAAGTGATCATGTTAAGATTGATGATAAGTTCATGATTCAAGAGAGATATCATGATTATGCACCTATGATTGAAGAAGAACCTAGACCTACTAGTAATGAAGCAGTTGTTGAAGAAATGTTTGACAATATTGATGTTCTATTCAACGACCTTAAAACAAGTGAATAAGAAACACAAAAGGAAGATGAGAGAGTCACACCTAATGTTCCTAAATTCACATCTAGATATCATTCAAAGGAAGACATCATTGGAGATCATAGAAGCAAAGTCATGACAGGATCAAAAGAAAAAATTTCAACAAATGATGAACCGGTATGTTTACTTTCACAAATTAGACCTTTAAATGTTGAAGATGCATGTAATGATTTAGATTAGCATGAAGCAATGAAAGAAGAGCTAGATCAGATAATTAAGAATGATACATGGGAATTGGTCCCTAGGCCTAGTGATAAGAATGTAATTGAAACTAAGTGGATATTCAGAAACAAGATGAATGAAGATGGTACGGTGGTGAGAAATAAGGAAAGACTAATGTGCAAAGGGTATGTGCAAAGAGAAGGAATTGACTATTCTGATACATTTGCCCCTGTGAGAAGATTAGAAGCCATAAAATTGTTTCTAGCCTATGCTACATTCAAGGACTTTAAGGTATACCAGATGGATATCAAGTCAACATTCCTGAATGGAGAGTTGAAAGAAAAAGTCTACCTAGAGAAGCCTGAAGGATTTACCTTATCAGACAAACTTGATATGGTATGTAGATTGAAGAAAGCCCTTTATGGACTTAAGCAATCCCCTAGAGCATGGTATGAAAGACTTGATGGATACTTGACAAAGATTGGATTGAAGAAAGGAATAGAAGATTGTAATCTATTCATAAGAGAAACATCTGATGGATTGTTGTTGGTTGCTATTTTTTTTTTATGACATTATCTTTGGAGGTAATGACAAGCTAGGTGCAGAATTTGCTAAAAAAATATAGAGAGAATTTAAGATGGGCATGACTGGACCTATCAAGTACTTTTTAGGACTGAATGTGCAGTAGACAGACAAAGGTATATTCATTAATCAGTCTAAGTATGTGAAAGAGATATTGAAGAAGTTCAACATGGATGATTGCAAGCTAGTAAGTACCCCTATGATAACCAAATGCAAGCTTTCAAAAGAAGATGATTCAACAATAGTAGACATAACCTTGTATAAGTCTATGATTGGTAAACTAATCTATCTTACTCAATCTAGACCAGACATTTCCAATGCAGTTGGTATAGTTGTAAGATTTGCAACAGAACCTAAACAAAGTCACCTTATGTTAGTAAAGAGGATATTTAGATATTTGAAGGGAACTATAGACTATGGTTTATGGTATCCTAACTTAGAGAATGTAGAGCTTCATGTGTATACAGATGAATATTGGGTAGGTTGCATGGATGATAGAAAGAGCACCTCAGGAGGAGCAATATTTCTTAGAGATAGGCTTGTTACTTGGACAAGAAAGAAGCAAAATTGTATTTCTTAGTCCACAACAGAAGCTGAGTATGTTGCAGCAGCATTAAATTTCTCTACAATTGTGTGGATTAAGTAGATGATAAAATCAACAGAAGTTGAGTATGTTGCAGCAACATTAAATTTCTCTACAATTGTGTGGATTAAGTAGATGATAAAATATTTTGGTATTCAGATTGATTATCCTATTTTTATTCATTGTGATAACACTAGCACTATCAATATGTCAAAGAACCCTGTGATGCATGTAAAGACAAAACACATTGAGATAAAGTATCACTTCCTAAGAGAGAAATTTGGAGAGAAAGAAGTAAAGTTGGATTATGTGAGTATAAAAGATCAGCTAGCAAACATATTCACAAAGCCTTTACCTAAGGATACATTCGAGTATCTCAGGGAGAAGATGGGAGTAATTCCCTTCCTTGAAACTAATTAGAGTTTGCAGGAGTACATCAGTCCTTAATGACTGATGAAAGGTTGACTAGTCTACTTCAAGATTAGTACCAGTGCTTAATTGTTTGATTCCCTTTTCCATTGATGTCAAAGGGGGAGTAAGTATATAGTGATGAAAAAAAAATAGTAAGAGATGAAGGATTCATCCTTGAAGAAGTTTTTTTGATAAAATGGAGAATATTATAAATTGTAGAATGGGGGAGTGAGTATTTAGCAAGAAGAACCAAAATAGTAAAAGATGAAGGATTCATCCTTGGGGGAGTTTTATTGAGGAAATGGAGAATGTTATAAATTAATTTCTCATTTGGATTGGTGATGTTTTTCATTCCATATGTTACCATCAATGTCAAAGGGGGAGATTGTTGGAGATTTTCCAGCAAGCCAGTGTTGACTGTATGTTTGTCATTAATGCAAACATATGGTAAGCAGCATGGGTGGAAGCCTAATGGAGAGAGCCTTGAGCATATGTTTCCTAGATATGTTATCAACATGATATTATAATCACATAGGTTAATTCGGAGTGATAACAGTTATACAGTTGACTGTCTCAGTAAGTGTTCCTAACAGGTCCCAAGAAGAGTTCTATATGTGATTTACAGTATGGTTGTGGTGGAGCCTTGTGCATTTACATTTATGTTGTAGACATCTATATGATGCTATGTTCATGGACATAGATTCTGATATGTAGTACAGTCTAAGTTATGAAGTCTCTAGTTGCCAGTTATAGTTTCCTGAGTTTATCTGACAGAGCTGACATTGGTTTTATTGTTGTAGTCATTGCACCTATCAGTTTGATATGCGTGCTTGGAGTATTGTTTGTAAAAGAGTTAAGAATATTTTTTCTAAGAGTGCATGACATAATTTAGCATAAGAAGAAAGATTTAGTTAATTTGGTGGAGCTGACAGTGTGTAGTGACACATCTACTCATATGGAGTTGAGCGATCTTAATTTGTGTTACGTGCTTAGTAGAGCTGATTGAGATGTTATTGGAGAGTTGTATTGTTTCTCTAATATGATTTCAAGATGGTTCTAATAGGCCATCTTGATTATATCATTTAGAGGAAAGATATTTATAGGCAGTCATTTGTGATTGTTAAGCATGGCATTTAGTTGTAAAACAAGAGCAAAGAAAAAGTTTCAAAGAGTTGTGCCATCAGTAGAAGGTCTATGTGACAAAGTAAAGAGTGTGTGCTATTGATTTAAACTAATCAAGATAGTAGGTCTACCTCGTAGTTCACCAAGATCTAGATATAGTGTGTATCTGTTAAAAAAAAGGTTGTAGCCTTCACCCCGTTGAGTAGTGAGTTCTCAGACAGTGCGTCCTCACCCCTAATAGGGTTAATTGTAAAAGACTCCTAATAGGGTCCAACCCTTGACTAGGTCACTATACTTATTGCATTGTAAATATCACCTCCTAATAGGGTTTTAAGATCTTCTAATGGGGATCATTATACACTAGTGCAATTTATAGTGGGTGTTAATTCCCACCGGGGTTTTTACCTATTTTGGGTTTCCCCGTAACCAAAATTGTGGTTTTGTGTTCAAGTGGTACTTCATTGTGTATGTTCTTAATGTTCTTCTACACTTAATTAGATAAAGAATTGAATCTTGCAGATAACTAATTCACCCCACCCTCTCAGTTATCTCTTTAGACTATTCCTAACATCCTAATGATCCCAAACATCACTAAAAAATTAAAAATAATCTAAACACCTAAAAGTGCCTTTGGACCATAGTAAAAAACCCATGGTGACTAGGTCTTACAAGTTGGCTTTCTAAACAAAATTTGCAAATTCTAAAAAGTCCCTTAGGCATGAATGCCCTTGGGTGAATCCTTTGAAGACCATAGAAGTGTGGATGTTGTGAAGAGTGGAGGGCTCTCTCTCTCTCTCTCTCTAGTGCAGGGAACCCAAGGCACTCCTCTAAAGGAAAGGATGATAGAAGAGGGTAGGTAGTTGATAGGATCCTTTTGGATTATTTGGATGTAATAAGAGATCATTTGTAAGTTCAATTGGCTCTTAGGTGATATTATAAACCAAGATGCTCAATTGGGCCAAAAGGTCTGAAATGCTTAGAATAAGTTGTTTTGGGTAGGATTTGACAGTTTAGGCATAAAATGGATGAGTTTGATCCACTTAGGTCTTGGTAAGACCTAATAGGAGACTAGGATCAAAGTTATCAAAGTTGCAAAGAAACTTTTGAAAGTTTCTTGACAACTTTTCAAAAGTTGCTTGAAAACTTTTCAAAAGTTGTCCTAAATCATGGAAATCAATTCAAAGCCCTAAACAGGTGGTGTATCATCTTAAAATGGAAGCACTTCCATGTTAAGAGAATTTAATCCTCTAAGTAAGTGGTCTAGGGTCATTTCAAGCACCTTGAATAGGTCTTTGCATGGATCTGGTTGTTTCCCCCTATTCTACTTCTCTCTCCACCTGTTTCCAACCTTTTTCTAGCACTTGGTCCTGAGAACTTGAGATCTGAGACCTCAAGGTCAAGGTCAACCTTTGAGGCAAGATTCAACCTTTACTTTGACCTAGGGTAGATTTGACCTTGACCTTGACCCTAGGATCAAATTTCAAGTTCCAAAGATTTCAGGATGTCGGGCTTCGGAAAGTTTTATTTTCCCGCATCCGAGTTGGCTATTTCAAATTTTAGAATGGTAAAATCTTAAATTACATTTAATATAGGTCCATTTCTAGGGGCTAAGGTTAATTTTGATTTAATTCTCCAATGTCAATCTCTCTAGAATTTTGTGCCCTAGATCACTATAAAAGGAAGCCTTCCTCTCTCATTTTCTCCATCTCATAACATCTCACCTCATCTGATTTTCATAAGCATCCACAATCAATCAAGTAAGCATTTCATCAAGCATTTTCAAGGAAGCATTCAAGCCATTATCATCCATTCAATCATTCAAGTTCTCTATTGAAGATCAAGGATTCAAGCATTCAAGCCTTTGAAGGTATTTGGTTCAAGCATTCAAGATTCATCATTCAAACCCTAGATCTATCCATCATGGTGGTGTGATCTTCCTTCAAGATCCTTTGTTCATCTTCAAGATTCATTCATTCTTCCCTCAAGGTGGATTCCAAGCATACAATCATGGAGGTTTTGATTTACATTTGTTAATGTTGTGTTCAAGCTTTCATATTAACATACTTGTTTACATTTGAAATACAATTGCATATCTATTGAATATCATAGCTTCATTGTTAGATCTACTCCTACTACTTGCTAGCATTCTCTATTTCAATTCCACTATTAAGGTTGATTCAAAAAATAGGGTTTGACCAAGTCAAACCACTCATCCAAACAACAAAAGAATTTTTCTTGTAGATACAGGTAAAGGACATCAAATTGCAGTTCAGATCTGGATATCATTTTTGGCGAACTTCCAAGATTCACGAAGAGAATTTTTGTTCGGGCTATTTTGGGTCAAGGTCAACCTTCAGTGGGGGGTAATATTGTGCCATGGGTTAAGATTGTGCCCCGCTATCTAGGTCAAGGTCGACCTACCTTCAAAAAGACAAAAGTTTTGTGGGTTTTCTCTATCTTGGCATTTCCAGTCCGGAGCAAGATGCAAAATCTCCCGAAACTGACCACATACATTAGAAAATATTAATTTCTACATCATTCTCTTTTCAAGATAACTATTATCATTTTATTAAGTTTTTATGTCCATAACATTTTCGATCACACACATATCCCTCATACCCTTTTTGGTGACCCTTTCTATCCCCGATTACCTTCCCCCCAACATATTTTTATATTATTCATTTTGGTGAACCCATGATAGACAACTCCTTCTTTTTGGTGTTAGATCTTTTTTTTTCTTGCATCAAGATTAGATTTCATTTATGCTCTTGGATTTTAAATTCAAAAATAAATAAAAAATCTATATATTCAACAAAATCCAAAAATATTTCTTGGATTTCATTTACTATGAAGATTTGTAAGATGCTTTGGTGTGTGATTATGTTCTTTATTACCCTTCTTTTAGCATCTCTTTACCATAACTATGATGTTTATGATAGTATCATTCACTTCATTATGTTGATGACTCTTCATTTTTCACTCACCTATGCCTTTGTGAAATTGACTGATACTAGTCTTCCTACTTTCAAAACTTTTAGTAAAGATTCATGTGGTAGATTTATTGCTCTTTTGGATTATGTGAAGAATTTGGTAGATGATACACCATCTCCTCATCTTCCTAATCCTAATCCAATCATTCCTAATTTTATTCCTAATCCTATGCCTAGTTCTCTATCTGTTAATCCTAGTTCTTCCCATATTTATGATGGGATTCAAGCTATAGTTCAAGATGCAACTATGCAAGACTTCTTTAATTTACCTCCTCCTCCAATTCATGATGACACTAAAGGAAAGGGTAGAGAATCTTCTTCAAACCCTATTATTCCACCTTATACAACCTTTACTCATGAGCATGATAAAAAATCACCTCCTGTAGAAGCTTTACATGATATGTACACTATAGGATATAATATGATGACTAAACAAGGTTATAGAGGTTTAGGGCTTGGAGTTAATGAGCATGGTATCAAGTATCTAGTTCATATACCCCCTAAATAGGATATGCATGGTGTTGGGTGTTCAAAGTCTCAATTCAAGGTAGGTGATGTTGAGCATCATCCCCCTCTTCATGTTCTTCTCCCTACACCTAAATTAGATAACCCTGATACTCATCAAGATGTAGCTAAGAAGGTGTATGTTCAGTTGATGAATTCCAAGAAAGAAATCTTTAAACCTATGCCAAAAGATTCTTTCTCCAAGTACAAATGTCCTTTTCATTATAGTAATATAGATTTACTTTCTGATTCTAAGCATTTCAAGTTATATGTTAAGGAAAGAGCTACTTTAGGAATTATATCTCACTCTCGTGTAGTTTTACATTTCCTTCATAATTTTGATATAGGGGATACCCCTCATTCTGATATAATATAGATCTCTTCTCCTCTTATCTCTGGACTGGGGGGCAAGAGGTGTATTTCCATCCAGTCTCCTAGGATCCATTAGGCTTTTAGCAAATATTGTGCTTTGATCTTAATCGACATTCTATTTATTCTTTCTCCTCTATGGTTTTGTATTATGTTTATAATCATCCATAGATTCTATTCAAGATATCTTTTCTAAGACATTTTTTTTCAAAAGGTATCCCTTGCTTTCATCCCTGGGGGGCAAGGTTCTTCCTTCTTTTTTGTCTAGGGAACTAATTTCCTTAGCTGAGAGGCATTTGTTTATATTACAACATTATTTCATTATACTAACTGAGGTTTTGACTATGGATATCCTTTTATATGAGAGGTTGTTGCCTTAGGTCATCACCTCTTCTTTATCTTGCAAATGATATTGTTTATAAACTCTTGCCCTTGTTTTGGTGATTAGAGTTGTTTCTCATATTTCAAAGATTACTCTTCCTCTTGTTTGTAGGGGGCTTGATGATTGAATCTTTGTTCTCACCTAGTTTATCTTTGAAAGATGATATTTTATCTAAAAGAACTCCTTTATGGTGGGGGTCTTTTTGATAAGATCTCTTTCTTTGAGGATCCTTTTTCCATGAGTGACATATCCTTTTCACAATTATCTATACTCTTGGATGTAGGGGTCAATATTCCCCACTATGAATATGGTGTAAATTGTTGTTAAGAAGGATATCTCCTTATATTGTGAAGTAGGTATCCTCTTCCTCTTCCTTATTGTGTCTAGTAGACAACCACGATAAGGAGGGGGGCATATATAGGGTCTCCCTTGTACTATAGTTTTTTATTTATATGCTAAATCCTTCGATGGTAATGCACATAAGTTGCTAAATCCTGAAGAGACACACATTTCCAATTTTTAATATGCTAAGTCCTTCAATGGTAACACACATAAGTTGCTAAATCCTTAAGAGACATGCATTTCCAATTTTCAATATGCTAAATCCTTTGAAGGTAATGCACATAAGTTGCTAAGTTCTGAAGAGACACGCATTTTTCAATTTTCAATATGCTAAATCTTCTAAAGGTAATGCACATAAGTTGCTAAATCCTGAGGAGATATGCATTTGATATTCATAGTGATACAAGAAGGTGGATCTACTGGTATTCTAGAAGTCATCAAAAGACACATTACAATTACAAAGCACAATTTATGGGTGAACTATCAGGTTTGGCCACCTATTTGGCTCTCCCTCCTTCATGATTCATGGTAAGGTGGGCATCTTACTGGGTGAGGTAATCACTCTCTCTCTTCTCTCTCTTTCTGCTTTCATGCAAATAGGACTGGATCATGAAGCTATGTTATTTATAGTGTTTCTCTTTTCTTTCTTATGTTATCATATATGCTTTTATGATAGCTTTCCAAATATGATATTAGTATCAGAAATATTTCTTAGCAAGGTTTCCTCTACTAGTTGATTTGGGTTTGTTTTAGTACTAACCCATGTTCTTTTGGTTTTCTCTTTTCACACCCTTATGCATCTATGTTGAGTTATAATCCTTAGTCTAGGGGCTTGTGTCCTTAACTAAGTGTTATTTTATCTCATTGTGAATCCACTTGGATCTATTCTTTCTTATCCTTTACCAAGAGTTTGCATCGAGTCCATACTCTTGCTAAAGTGGGGGCTTAATGTATCATCTTAAAATGGAAGAAATTTCATGCTAAGAGAATTTAGCCCTCTGAGTAAGTGGTTTAGGGTCATGTCCCAAGATCTGAGACCTCAGGGTCAAGGTTGACCTCAACCTTGACCTAGGGTAGAGTCGACCTCGACTCTAACCTAGGGAAGATTTGACCTCGACCCTAACCCTGGGTCTAAATTTCAAGTTCCAGAGGTTTTGAGATGTCAGGCTTCGGAAAGTTATATTTTCCCACTTCCGGGTCGACTATTTTTGGATTTTGGAATGGTAAACTCTTAAATTGTATTTAATCTAGGTCCATTTCTAGGGGTTAAGGTTAATTGGGATTTAATTCTCCAATGTCAACCTCTCTAGAAGTTTTTTCCCTAGATCACTATAAAAGGAAGCCTTCCTCTCTCATTTTCTCCATCTCATAGCATCTCACCTCATTTAATTTTCATAAGCATCCACAATAAAAAAAGAAAGCATTTCATCAAGCATTTTCAAGGAAGCATTCAAGCCATTATCATCCATTCAATCATTCAAGTTCTCCATTGAAGATCAAGGATTCAAGCATTCAAGCCTTTGAAGGGATTTGGTTCAAGCATTCAATATTCATCATTCAAACCCTAGATCTTTCCATCATGGTGATGTGATCTTCCTTCAAGATTCAGTCATTCTTCCCTCAAGGTGGATTTAAAGCGTACAATCATGGAGGTTTTGATTTACATTTGTTAATGTTGTGTTCAAGCTTTCATATTAATATACTTTTTTACATTTGAAATACAATTTCATATCTATTGAATATCATAGCTTCATTGTTAGATCTACTTCTACTACTTGCTAGCATTCTCTATTTCAATTCCATTATTAAGGTTGATTTTGAAACCAGGGTTTGACCAACGCAAACCCCTCATCCAAACAACAAAACCATTTTTCTTGCAAATACAGGTATAGGACAGTGAATTGCAATTTAGATCTGGATACCCTTTTCGACAAACTTTTGAGATCTGGGAATAGAATTTCTGTCAAAGTTGTTTCGGGTCAAGGTCAACCTTTAGTGGGGGGTAAGATTGTGTCCCACTATCTAGGCCAAGGTCGACCTACGTTTAGAAAGACAAATTTTTTTGGGGTTTTCTCTCTCTCAGCATTTCCAATCCAGAGCAGGTTGCAAAATCTCCCAAAACTGACCATAGACATTAGGAAATAGTAATTTCCACATCGGTCTCTTTTCAAGATAAGTATTCCAGTTTTATTAAGTCTGTATGTCCATAACATTTTCCATCACACACATATCCCTCATACCCTTTTTGGTGACCCTTTCTATCCTCTATTACCTTCCCCCCCAACATATTTTTAGATTATTTAGGTGGTTTTAACCATTTTAATTGATTTTTAAATCCAAATGAAGGATCAATCATCAGGTTGGATGATACTTGTATGGAGGCTTATGAAATTGAATAGAATAACCTTGATTTTTTGAAAATATGGATGGGTTCAGTGAATTGTATGATCTTGTACGGTCTAGTTATGAATTTTTAATGGTTGTTTGAATTAGAGGAGTGAATTAGTGTTCAAATTCACTTGGTCTAAAGCCATTTGGAGTTGCCAAATGAAAGTTGTGTCCATTTGTGTCTGGATTGGTTTGAACAACCCTAATTTCAAGGGTTTCACAGAGATGGACCTCTAACTTTCCATTCCACTAGTGGATCCTCATGAAATTGAGGGGAATTCATGTTAGAGACATCCTTTTGATGATTCTAGAGGCTAGATGTGAGAGGAGGAGGTTTGACCCTTCAACAAGCCAACCCTACGTCAAACATCTCTATGTATTTGGCCAAGAAAGAAGTGGAAAAGTGGGGAAAGTTGGTGTGGGGGACCAACCTAACCCTGTGAAGTGTGGCTTTTTTTCATTTGTGATGTGTTAAGGATATGCAAGAGGTTTGGGAGTCTTGAGAATCCATTCTTTCAATAACAAATAGAGTTCCTAGTCTAATCTGGCCAATTAGGCCTATGAACTTAGTAAGGATTGGAGGGTGCTGGATCAAGATCAACGTAAGGGATTTTGGGATCTTTAAGGGGATATAAAAGGGTGTTTGGATTAGTGATTAGTTTCCTAGGTTGTTTAAGAGTTTTGGGAACTAAAGACCTAAAATAGGTTGCATATGGCTACAAGGATTATAGGCCTAGTTTGAAGACTCAATGTTGTGGGTTGTTTGGATTCCTTTTGAGGGTGAATCCTTGCATGTTAAAGTCCTATATAATTTTCTCCATCATTATTAGAAGTGGAGTAGTGAGATAGGGTGAAGTACCCTTGTAGGGATCATCAAGTGTGAGTGTACCTAAGAGTAGGAATAGGATAAAGTTTGGTCCTTGAATCCATTGTAGAGTGGATTGGGGTGTTGAAGACCCTAGTATTGGTTGGTGGATTCATAGCTCTACATCAAGTGGTATCAGAGCCACCAAGATCATGATTGTATAGAAAAGAGAAGACAAGATGTTAGAGAATGAAGAAGGGGAGAGGGAGATTCCCTTGAGAATCACTAATGTAGAGTTGGCCAAATTGGTCAAGGAGTAGATGGTAGAGAATAGGACCATTAGAGAAGAGAATAGAAACCTAAAGAAGGAGATGTATAAGTTGAAAGAAAAAATTGGTAGATAAACCCATGAGGACTCCAAAGAAGAAAGAGAGGATGAGGAAGAAGGAGAAGAGTCTTGGAGGAGAAGAGATATCAAGGTGGATAGATAATTGAATGGTATCAAGTATACAATCCTAGATGAATTGAATTTATTCAATACAAAATCAGTGCAATCTTATTTCCAAATGGAATAAAAGATTGAGGAAAGACAAAGGAGGAAGGGTGACTCCCAAAACAAAGCAAGAGGGGCTAATAATAGAGGTAGAGGAAGATTCAATGGAAGAAGATCTTTCAATAGAACCCAAGGGGAATCTAGTAATCAAGAAAACCAAGAAGTGGATGCCAGTCCTAAAGGAGGCTATAAAGGGAGAAGAAGTAATAGTAGAGGAAGATCGGGGGGAAGGAGTCCAGGGGTGTTCATTGGAAGATGCTTCAACTACAACCAAGTAGGACACAAAGCCTCAAGGTGACCTAATAAAAATGAGAAAAATCATCAAGGAGGAGATGGGAGGGTACATCTAGCCCACGAGGATGACACACAGAGTGTGCAAGGAGCAAGAGGGAATGCAGATCCAGAGCAAGGGGAGTTCCTTTTGTTCAACATGACCTTGTTGAAGAATCCTTGAGCAAAGGAACCACCTCAGATGAAGACTTTATTCAGGATAAAATGCAAGGTGAAAGGTAAAGTGCGTAAAGTAATAGTAGATTCTGGCTCTACTGATAATCTAGCTTCTATTTATATGGTAGATAAGCTTGGATTAAAGAAGATACCTCATCCTAACCCATATTAAGTGTCATGGCTCAACAAGGAGCAACAAGCTTTGGTGAATGAACAGGTGCATGTGGAGTTCTAGATAGGAGATTACCATGACAAAATCCTATGTGATGTGACTGACATGGATGCTTTTCATCTACTGCTAGGGAGGCCTTGGCAATATTATGTGAGTGCACATCATGATGGAAATACCAACAAATATGAGATTACTAAGGGTGGCAGATAGTTCACCATGAGGCCCTTGCCAAAGGATGGAAAAGAGACTCCTCAAGCCAGCAACATGATAGTTGTAGGAGAGAAGTTCTTGAAGAGACTCAAGAAGGAGGATACTCCATGCTATGCCATTGTGGTGAGGCCCAAGGAAGAGAGAAAGGGGTGCAGTATAGGAGATGAAGAACCACTAAGGAAAGTGGGACCCAAGGAGGTGCAACAACTTATAGGGAGATATAAGGGTGTGATTGCAGATGGTAGGATAGAGACACTACCCCCTGTCAGAGATGTAAGTCATTGCATTGACTTCATACCTAGTTCTACCACCAGATCAGGGTGAGGGAAGGAGATGAGAGGAAGACAACATTCAATACCAATGAATGTCTATTTGAGTGGATGGTGATGACCTTTGGTCTCTCAAATGCACCAAGTACATTCATGAGGCTCATGAATGAGGTGTTTAAGCCATTCAACAACCACTTTGTGGTTGTCTACCTAGATGACATTCTCATCTTTAGTAAGAGCAAAGGAGAACACCTAGAGCATGTGGAACAAGTCTTGAAAATATTTTTAGAGGATAAGTTGAGAATTAACTTAGACAAGTGTGTTTTCTTGCAGGAGGAATTGATATTCCTAGGATTTGTCATCTCAAAGGGAAATCTAAAAATGGATCCATCTAAGGTGGATTCCATACTAGAATGGCCCACTCCAAGGACAACAAGTGAGGTAAAGTGCTTTTATGGATTAGCCAGTTTTTATAGAAAGCTCATTAGAGGTTTTAGCAATGTGAGTGCTCCCATGATTGACACTATAAAAGGAGGCAAGAAATGTTATTTTGTTTGGACTCAAAAAGCTGATAGGGCTTTTGAGTTTTTGAAGAAGAAATTTGTAGAACAACCTATCTTAGTTTTTCTAGACTTTAGTAAAGTCTTCACCATTGAGTATGATGCCAGTAATAGGGCCATAGGAGGAGTCCTGAGCTAAGAGGGAAAGCCTATAGCCTTCTTTAGTGAGAAGCTAAATGAGGCAAAGAAAAGGTACTCCACCTATGATTTGGAGATGTATGCAATGGTACAATCCCTAAGGAAGTGGAGGCACTACTTGTTACCCAAAGAATTTGTGTTATATACTGATAACCATGCATTGAGTTTCTTGAATAGGTAGGAAAAGTTGAACCACAGGCATATGAAGTGGATGGAATACCTCCAATTCTACACATTCACAATAAAACATAAGAAAGGGGTAGCAAATAAATTTGTTGATGCCCTTAGTAGGAGGAACCTAAAAATTCAAGAGATGAGGCTGGAAAGTGTGGGAATCCATTCCATCAAGGACATGTATGAGAAAGATGAGGACTTCAAGGAGGCATACAAGGTGTGCAAAGACATGACAGGACAATATCATAGTACCTTCTTAGACTTCATGTTGTAGGAGGGGCTACTCTTTAAAGGTAGTCATTTGCGTATCCCTAGGGGATCACTTAGAGAAAATGTTGTGAAGGAAAAACATTGCGGGGGTTTGGCAGGCCACTTTGGACTTGATAAGACCTTAAAGCTAGTAAGGAAATTCTACCATTGGCCTAAGATGCCATCTGACATCAGGAGATTTGTGGATTCTTGTATGGTGTGAAAAAGAGAAAAAGGAAGGACTTCTAATGCAGGTCTCTACACTCCCTTACCCATCCCAAATAGACTATGAGATGTTGTCAACCTGGATTTTGTGCTTGGGCTTCCTAAGACCAAGCAAGGTTATGACAGTGTGTGTGTAGTGGTGGAAAGGTTCTCTAAGATGGCTCACTTCTTTCCTTGCAAGACTAGCCATGATGCCTTACATGTTGTAGGAATTTTCTTCATAGAAGTCATAAGAGTACATGGATTACCTTTATCCATAGTCTCAAAAAGAGACCCCAAGTTCCTTGGTCACTTTTGGAGGACCTTGTGGAAGAAACTTGGGGCAGACTTAGCCTATTCATCTACCTACCATCCCCAATCAGAAGGCAAAACAAAAGTGGTTAATAGGTCTCTTGGAAACCTATTAAGGTGCCTAACCAAAGAGCAAGGCACTACATGGGATTCAGTGATTGCTCAGGCAAAGTTTGCCTACAATGACTCCATGAATAGGATTATAGGATAGATTCCCTTCCAGATACTTTATGGAACACATCCAAGGGGTGTGATGGAGTTGAGAGAAGTTAGTTCATTAAAGAGGAACAATGCTTAGGCCAGTGACTTTGTAGAGGTCATGAGGGATATCCAAAAAGAAGTGAAAAGTAGGTTGGAGAAAGTCATAGAGAAATACAAGGATGGTGAAGATAGTAGAAGAAGAGATGTACAATTCTTAGTGGGTGATATGGTGATGGTTCACCTAAAGAAGGAAAGGTTACCAAAGGGTAAGCATAGCAAGTTGATGATGAGGAAGATTGGTCCATTCAGAATTTTGCAAAAATATGGTCAGAATGCCTATAAGATTGATTTTCCATCAAATATTGGCGTATCAAATACCTTTAATATCTCTAATCTATATTCCTATAAAGGACCAAAGGTGGTGGATGCAAATGAAGAAGCACTACCCAAGGATGAAACTATCAAGTCCCTTCCAAAATCTCAAGCACCTCAGATTGAGTGTATCCTTGACAAGAGGGAATGTAAGAAGACTAGGAGGTGGGTCTACCATGAATACCTCATCAAGTGGAGGGATAAACTAGTAGAAGATGCTACTTGGCTAACTGAAGCAACAATTGAGAAGTTGGGATACAAGGTGTCTGATCTATCAACTCAAGAGACTTGAGTTTTATTATCCTAGGGAGTATGGTGTAGGGCACCCAAGGCACTCCTTTGAAGCAAAGGATGATAGGAGAGGGTAGGTAGTTGATAGGATCCTTTTGGATTCTTTGGATGTAATAAGAGATCATTTGTAAGGTCAATTGTCTCTTAGGTGATATTATAAACCAAGATGCTCAATTGGGCCAAAATGTCTAAAATGCTTAAAATAAGTTATTTTGGGTAGGATTTGATAGTTTAGGCTTAAAAGGGATGAGTTTGATCTACTTAGGTCTTGGTAAGACCTAATAGGAGCCTAGGAACAAAGTTAGCAAAGTTGTGAAGCAACTTTTGAAAGTTGCTTGACAACTTTTCAAAAGTTGCTCGACAACTTTTGAAAAGTTATCCTAAATCATGGAAATTGGTTCAAAGCCCCTAAATAGGTGGTTGTAACTATTGTAATGGATTTTTAAATCCAAATGGAGGATTAATCATTAGGTTGGATGATGCTTGTACGGAGGCTTATGAAATTGAATAGAATAACCTTGAATTTCTGGAAATCAAGACGATGTCAGTGAATTGCATGATCCTGTATGGTCTGGTTATGAATTTTTAATGGTTGTTTGAATTAGAGGAGTGAGTCAGTGTTCAAATGCACTTGGTCTGAAGCAATTTGGAGCTTCCAAATGAATGTTGTGTCCATTTGTGTCTGGACTGGTTTGAAAAACCCTAATTTCAAGGGTTTCATAGAGATGGCCCTCTAACTTTCCATTCCACTAGTGGATCCTCATGAAACTAAGGGGAATGCAAGTTAGAGACATCATTTTGATGATTCCAAAGGCTAGAGGTGAGAGGAGGAGGTTTCACCCTTCAACAACCCAGCCCTAGGCCAAATATATCTATGTGTTTGGCTAGGAAGGAAGTGGCAAAGTGGGGATAGTCGGTGTGGGGGACCAACCTAGCCCTGTGAAGTGTGGATTTTGGTCATTTTTGATGTTTTAAGGATATCCAAGAGGTTTGGGAGTCTTGAGAACCTATTCTTTCAATAACAAATAGAGTTCCTAGTCTAATCTGGCCAATTAGGTATGTGAACCTAGTAAGGATTGGAGGGTGATGGGTCAAGATCAACCTAAGGGATTTTGGGATATTTGAGGGGATCCAAAAGGGTGTTTGGATCAGTGATAAGTTTCTTAGGTTGTTTAGGAGTTTTGGGAACTAAAGAACAAAAATAGGGTGCATAGGGCTAGAAGGATTGTAGGCCTAGTTTGAAGACTCAGTGTTGTGGGTTGATGGGATTCCTTTTGAGGGTGAA
Source organism: Chamaecyparis obtusa (assembly GCA_027943335.1). Taxonomy (NCBI): domain Eukaryota; kingdom Viridiplantae; phylum Streptophyta; class Pinopsida; order Cupressales; family Cupressaceae; genus Chamaecyparis; species Chamaecyparis obtusa. Next base: position 740,130 of record BSBK01000269.1, on the reverse strand, counting down.
TCCTCGCATGTTCAGGTCCCATATACTTGTCTCCATCATTGTTGGAAGTGGAGTAGTGAGATAGGGTGAAGTACCCTTGTAGGGCTCATCAAATGTGAGTGTACCTGAGAGTGGGAATAGGATCCAGTTTGGTCCTTGAATCCATTGTAAAGTGGATTGGGGTGTTGAATACCATAGTATTGGTTGGTGGCTGCATAGCTTTGCATCTCTCTCTCTCTCTCTCCCCCTCCCTTAGGTATAATATTGAAAATATAATATAAATTTTTAATAAGTTAATATTATACTATTATACAATAGAGAAATAAATAATAATAATAATATAATACATACTATTATAAAAATTTATATTATAATACTAATGCTCTATAATGAAACCCTAAAGCTGATGCCACTAGAAGTGTGAAGAAGGATTTTTCTGACAATTTCCATTTTTCAAGAGAGTTTTTGTGTTGAATGAAGGAAGATCATGGGATTGAAGATGATGAAAAAGGGAAAGCTTCAGTCAAAATCTTTAAAGGAGGTCATTAAGATAGGTAAATATTCTAGTTTTGAGTTCCCATTTCTAAATGCTATGCTATTATTATTTGAATTAGGAGGGAAGTTTCGGATATCCAATATTATCAGACATTTGATTAGGCTTGGTATTTTCCTTGGGCAATGCCAAACATGAATGGTCAACCCATTAGGCATATTTTACAGATTATTTTTGATATCAAGACTTCGACCATGTAGCTGATGACTATTTTTTCACCCAAAATTGATGAAACAAAAAAGGGTTTCTTAAATTCATTATCAGCTTTCCATCATATAATTGTTGTCAAATTTTGAGTTCAGTAAGTAATTATTACTTATTTTTCAATTGAGTTATCTTTAAAGTCATAATTGACATACTGATTGAAAAACAACTATAACTTTCAAACCGTTTAATCTTTTTGAAATCTAAAACATGTGTCACATTCTATGCTTCGGCTACTGTAAGAAAAAAAATTTTCAATTTTGTAAAGTTTAGAATTAGTTAAGGTGGTCGGACACGAGAGTTTTTTTATTCTAAAAAAGTTGTAGCATAAAATTCATAATTAATTATTTATTTAGCAAAAAATTATAAAAAAATATGTCACATCTGGGCATGAGTCTACTACTTATATCTACTATCTTGGGAAAATATATCATCATTTGACTATGATTAAGGTGGTCAGATATACACGTACTTTTTATCTTTTCCCTGAAGTTTTTGTACTACTGCATTGAAATCTAAAATTTTGAACATTTAGATATAAAAAATTTAAACAAGGGCTAGTAGTTTAGAAACTACATTCAATTTCCTATAGATTCTATTCTTACAACTTTTTCACATAAGGTTCATAAGATGTTCAACTTTTTATGTCAAGTTGACTAACCCTAATTTTCTGATTTTTCATTGCCACTTAAGGCCATAGTTTGGTATACCATGATCCTGCACATACCCAAAAGTGTATAGAATCAAGTGTAGAACAATAATATGTAATGTGTTTTGAATTTGGTCAAGTAAATCAAAAGTTATTAATCAAATGGTAGACATATGTCTCTGAGAACTCTGAAGATGCTGGTAAAGAAAATTAAAGTTTACTATGCTAATGCTGTTTAAAAATAGAAAAAATTACATGGCTAGAAAGATGAGAAGTTGTGTGAGATTTTGGTGGTAAGTTTATAGATACACACTTGATTATGTGTAAACCTGATGAAGAAGTTGATAAATCAACCTGGAAGAACAAAAGACATGTGAAAGGAGAGAAATGGAGGGGAAAAGGCTCCCAATCCTTAGGGTCATTGTCCAAACCTCTTTCCTAACTATAACATGATTAGTTTCCTAACTATTAAAAAACCCGATCGGGTTCTGTAAGTGAAAAAGAAGCTTTCCTAGTTCTTCATAACCCATATGGATTATGTAGAACTAAAAGCATATGGTTTTAGTTCTACAAAACTCGTATATGTTTTGAAGAAATAAAAATGTATGCTTGTAAACTTAGCATACACTACATAGATGTATATACATACATATGTATGTATGTGTGTGTGTGTGTGTGTGTATATGTATGTATGTATGTGTATGTATGTATGTATGTATATATATGTATGTGTGTATATATATATATATATATATATATATATATATATATATATATATATATATATATATATATATATATATATATATATATATATATATATATATATATATATATATATATATATATATATATATATATATATATATATATATATATATATATATATATATATATATATATATATATATATATATATATACACATACATATATATACATACATACATACATACACATACATACATACATACACACACACACACACACATACATACATACATATATATACATACATATATATGTATGTATGTGTGTATGTATATATGTCTATATATGCATGTCTCTCCCCATTCCCCATCTCTTATCTTCCTTCCCCATCACCATCTTTGTCTATTCTGAGCCCTAATTATCTTCCTTCTCAAGCTCTACATCATCTCTCTCCCCCTCCCTCATATCTCTCTCTACCTTGTGTCTTTGCCTCATGTCTCTCACCCTCTTCTCCTTCTCTTTGTCTGTTTGTCTATATGTCTCTCTCTCTCTCTCTCTCCAATGAGGAAAAACACAAATGTTATTTAGGATATTTCTTAGGGAGAAGCAACATGTTTAGATAAGAAAAAAATATACGAGTTCTATAAAAATATGGACATGGTGCGGCCAAACAAAATAACATATAGTTCATCATAACCCATACATGTTACAAAGAACTTAAAAATTACTTTTAGTTCTTCAAAACACATGTGTGTTATGAAGCACTAAAAAAGTACTTTTAGTTCTTCAAAACACATACATGTTATGAAGAACTAAAAAAGTAGTTTTAGCTCTTCAAAACACATACGTGTTATGAAGAATTAAAAGTATTTTTAAATTGAAGAAATTAGGCTCGGCTTCCTTGAGCTAGGTGATTTTAAATTTTGAATTACATGATCAGATTATGTAAAATTTGGTGTTTTTTTATCATGTATCCACCTTTTTTACTAGAAACTTGGTGTACTTACCCCCTAGATGAAAACATTAGAGTCTTCTTATAAAGACAAGTGCAAAGGTCAAGTTAGGTTTAATATTCTAGTTTCTCACAAGATGTGACATTATTAATGCCATTAAGATTTGAACCATGTAGTCTCAACCAACTTTATTGCAATATATGGGACAAGTTGCTTACCTTATGAAGAATTCAATTAGATAACTCAAATTGGAAATGCATATCATATCAATGAAAATTTGTGCCTTGTCAAATGTAAAAAATGTTTTTGTATTTTTATAAAGTTAGGTAGGATATGTGAGGCCTCACCCCATGCCATCATTCATAGCAGTTTATTTTTCCATCTTGTGACTCTTGTTGACACTCTATTTTGTTATCATGTTGGACTATTTGGACAGAGACATTATATTTTGATACTTTGAGATGACCTATGATTATGTGATGATGATGATATAGGACTTTTACTTTCATGCTATTTATTAGGTCATGAGCATAGTAATTGATGAATCTTTGATTTAAGTATGATACTTTAATGTTGCACTTATCTTAGGAAAATTTATGAGAAATGATCATGATTATTATGTTAGGTGAATTAACATATATCATTGTATTCTTGATTTTATATGCTTTTAAATTTAGAAGATGCAATGTTGAGAATTATGAGAATTATCATGAGATGCAGTTAGAAATTTACGATGATAGGAATGTAATTCTTTTGAGATATTATCTACTTGCTTAAATATGTGTGTGTGTGTGTGTGTGTGTGTGTGTGTTATTGACATTTCATGGGCTACTGATATTTTGTCAAGTGTGCAAGTAAGACCATGGTTATATCGGGGTAAATTAAAGATGGATATTTGTTAAAATCATGTTAAGACGAGGTTATCTCCAAGGGGAGAAATTAACCTCATTGTAATGTATAATTGTTGTAAAGTGGTGCATGAATGTATTTATTGATTATGTATATTTTATTTTATTCTTGTAATGCACTTGGCATGCCATGTGCATTGTGTTGTATTGTGATTTATTTGTAGTGTCAATTGACACATGTTATGTGAGTTGGCATGACCAAGTGCTTTATGTGTGTGAGTGGTCTTCTATTTTTAGGAGCCATGAGTGGGAATCTCTTTCATTTTCGTGAGTTATCTTTAGGTGGTCTTTGGAGTGGAATTTAGTGACCATATAGGGTAGTGGAGGTTAAAAATAGACTACCCCATAGTGGTGCCATGTGTTGGGGGTTCAAATTTTGACCATTATGATGTATTTTGGGTATTTTTGCCCTTCCAAAAGATGCTCTTTTGAAGAGTGACGAAAATTTGAGATGCATGCCAAGCCCACTCCTCATTTTGAATTTTGAAATTTGAATTTCCCCCTCTTGTTTGAAAGGGATTAGAGTTTTCCTTCTTAAGGAGATGGAGGGAAAATTTGAGGGTAATTGCCCAATCTCCAATTTTTGGAGACTGGAGAGATTGTGAGAATTTGGTCTTGATTTTTTTGGAGGAATTTAGTTGTAGCATAGCAAAGGAGGAGACTATTTGGAGAAAGCTAATCTCAACCCTCATTTCCATTAGCTTGGATTGAGGTTGGATCTTGAACATTCTTATTTTTATTGCTATGTGAATATTTTACTTGCTTAAGATGTGTGAATGCTAGTTTATATGTTTTTTGAATGGCTTCTTAGTCTTTGCATGTATGTGGTTTTTTATTCCTTTCTTTTGTTGTATTTTCTTCTTGGGGTGTGCAAGGCCAAACTCACCCTTGGGAGGGAGGAGAGCCTTGATGGGTGAAGGGCTAGAGTTGGGACTACCCATCTAGTGTAGAGTCCTTCCTCAAGGAGGAAGGGGATAAGGCATGGATGTATGGGCATCCATGTTGCCATCCTTGTGAATATTTTTGGGGTTCATAAGGGTGTTGATATTGTGTAGATTATGTGAAGGGTTGATGGTTGTATCCTAGGCCTTTTGAAGGCAATTTGAGAAGATTTTAAGCCTTGTTGAAGGCAGGTTTATGAAGGATTTGAGAATACAAATCCACACAGCCCACAAATATCTGCAAACTGGAATAACCTATTACAAGAGAAGAATGGAGACAAACTGCAATAGCTCTCAAAAGTAAAATTGCATTAGAGAAATTAAAAGAGGAAATACAAGATTCATCCTTAAATAGGAGAATGAGAAACCCTAAGTGAATATTTAGAGAGGAATAAAAGATAAGAATCTATTACTCTAACACCCCCCTTAAGATGAGCTTAGGAAAAAGATACAAACTAAAAGCTAAAGCAAAACAAGTTGAAAAGAAAATTTGGGTCCCAGCAAAAAAGCTTGATCAGTTACCCAATTACAACCAAATCTCTGTAAAGTGGAGAAATAGAGTAAACCACATGGGAAAATATCTACTCCAAAAAGAGATGAAAAAACATGCTAGAAAGAAACATGAAGGAAGGAAGGCCTCACTGAGACCCCCCAAGGACAACTTCCTTCACCCCAAGCATCGAGCACACATGAAGATAGCATAGCGAGGCAAAAGATATAGGGAAGATGTCAACAACCTACTTAGCTATAGGAATATACTCCAAGATGAGAACACCATCCTAAATTTACTGCCAATGACTCTCATGGGGATCTGGCAAGAATCTAGAGACAAGGCCAACTACAAAGGAAAGATTTGGACGAGTGTGTGTTAGGTACAAAAAATTGCCAACCAACTGTCTATAAAAAGTAGATTCTACTGAAGGAGTAGGACATGATGGTGAAAAATCAACACCTAACTGAAAAGGTGTAGGGGTAGGCTTGTAATCAAGCATGCCAAATTGCTGGAGTATATCAAGAGCGTACTTCTACTGGAGTATGGAGATCCCATCCGAAGACTGAATAACCTGTAGGCCCATAAAATAGTGCAGAAGACCAAGATCTATCATCTCAAATCACTCCATCAGTGCTCTCTGAACACTCTGAATCATAGACGATGAGGGACTTGTGATAAGAAGATCATCAATATATAGCACAAGAATCAATAGATCACTGTCATGACAAACACCATCACTATAAGAAATCTGAGGCAACCCGTTCACTAGCTCTTGTGTACTCATCTGATGTAGATATCTATAGTGGACATGGCCAAAATTCTCATGCCAAAGTTTTCTCACTATGTCTACATGAGAAACAAGAGAAACACCTATAGAATCAAAGCTCTTGAAGCAATCAGACCTGTATAAGTGAGACTCTGAATCAACACTCCCAGTAGCAACAACTAGATCAGGATCATGGAGGTCTTGAATAACCACATCATGTGATGGGAACTCAATTGTTTTACCAGATCTAGAATGAAAGATCTGAGAAATAGACAGGAGGTTCATAGAGATGGCCAGAACCAAGAGAACATCCTATAGAGAACCACCACCCAATGAAATATATTTAGAATATATAACTAAAAGTTGTGTTGAATCACCAACTGCAATCTAGGTAATGGCACTCTGAGCAAGTGAGGTAATCAATCCCGGGGAGTGTGATATATGGTGCAAAGCACCTGAATCAATGATCCAAGGAGAATCTGTAGGTATAGCTCGTGCAAAAAGAGCATGACCTTTGCTAGTGGAAGAGGAAGGAGGACTAGGGAAGGTGATATTATGCTACTACATGGATGCCTCTAAAACCTCTAGTCCTGTCCAACACCTTAAAACTAGATGTCCTTCCTTGCCAAAAAAGCTATAAGATTCTTCTGATTTCTTCTTCATCTTGGAGGAAGACTCACCAGACTTGGAAGAATTTCCCTTTTTGAAACTGGGATTTGTTGTGGAATTAGATCTGGAATCTAATTTCTAAAATGGCTTTGAGGGACTCTCACTACTAGGTGAATCTTTCTTGGGCTTCGATTTGGGCTTCCTGCTATCTATAGGTGTCTGAGCAACCAATGCTTGATTATGTGATCTTGAGAGAGAATCCAACTGCTTAAGCTTAGATTGCTCTCAAGTCAAATGATCACAGAATATCTCAAAAGATGGCATAACAAATTTGGGTCCCAAAGCATCCATGGTGGAATGGAAAGTAGAAGAGAAAATCTGAAATTTTCCTCAAAGCTTAGAAAGAATCAGGTAAATTCATTCTTGATTAGTCTTGATCTTGTCACAACCCTGTAAAATAGATCTGATGGATTTGAATTTCATCAAGTAATCCTCAATAGAAGGAAAGGAATCAGGTACCATGGAGGTCAATTCTGCATCAATCTGAAGTGCCCTGAATTCATTAACTATTCCAAAGAGGGTCTAAAATCATGTCCACATATCCCTAGGAGTAGGATAATCATCAAGATGGAAAAGAAGGCTTAATGAAACATGCAAAGACAACACACCCATAGCCTCATCCATTTTTTTCTTGTGCAGCATAATCTCATAGGGGTGAGTTAGATGAGGTTGTTCCTCATCCAAATAGGACCATAATCCACATGATCTGAGAAGCCTCATCATGCGAATTTTCCAGATGTGATAATTTTGTGGAGTGAGAAGCTCAACTGAAGTTGGATCTTCCATGTTGATAATTGATCTAAATACTTGTTATTTTTTATTATTATGGGTTTTCTTTCAAAACTAGACAAAAGATGCAGAAGGGTTTTTGGTGTTTTGGTGTTTTGGTTTTCTGAAACAAATGACAGAAAGCAAGAGAAAAAACACATCCCCACAAAGAGAGAACACAAACCCTAGTACAATTTGAATGCAAGAAATAAAGAAAGGAATGTTTCAGACAAATTTATGTGTACTTGAGAAATTTTCTAAAAATAAATTCTAGATTTGAAAAGAACTCAAAATGAGCTTTTTGAAAATATTTTATTTGCAAAAAATGGAGCTCAGATGCAAAATTTATGGCTCTGAGAGTGCACAGATATACTTTAGCCTTTGACTGAATAAATGAGCAAAAAAATGTCAAAATAGGAATTTCAAACCTTCAAATCTGAATAAATCTCTGAATGAGATTTTCGATGATTTTTTGTTTGAAGCAAACGGAGTCTGAATGCAAAAGTTATCGATCTCAGAGTGCAGGCAGGTTGAAACCCAAGAGAACAGAGGAACCTCTATCTTTGATAGCAAAAAATTATTGTAAAATGGAAAAATCAGGAAACCAAACCTATAAATTTGGATCAGGCTTGGAACCAGCTTTCTGTCGGTATATTGCATGACCAAAAATGCTCCCAGATGCTCAAGATATCGTCAAAAAATGAACTCCCTATCTAAACAGATGATCAAAAAATCATACAACAAAGTGTTTTTAAAAAAAAGCTTGCATAAGGTCGACATCATGCTGACATCATCACTAGAAGGGAAAGTGGGGGCTGTGTGTGATGCGTGGTGATGCAGGGATGATGTTAGCATCGTGAGGCGTTAAGGGAATGCCGGCCGGGAAATTGGTGGGATCACTAGGGAATTACCATCAGGATCACCATCGGCGGTGACCACACGGTGATGTCAGTGCTGTCACCATCGGTGGTGACCGCAGGCCGCCCTCAGCGGTGCCCGTTGGGTGGTGGGCCAGTGGCCATCACTCGGTAGGTGGCCACTAGGCGATCGGCCCAAAAAAAAAATTTATTCTTATTTTTTTGATATTTCACCTGCATCAACCTCGGGCTATGTGTCAGGGCTGTTAGACCCTGGTATGGCAAAAAAAAATCTGCCTCAGAGGGAAACTTTTCCAAAAGTGACAAGTTTTATATGAATTTTGACTATCTCGGGCCTTTCAGACGCAACCATGAGGTTCGTTTGGGCCAGAAGTGCTCCAAAAAATAGTGATTGCCTCAGGATCTATGCCGGGGCTTATTGCAAAAAACAATTCTCACAGATTCCAAATTTGTCCGGATTGGACAAATTTTATATAGATCTAGGGATTCTTGGATGCTATGAATGCAACCGTGAGGTCCATTTCAAGCCAAGATGACCATAAAAATAGGTCCCCCCCAAATTCAACAGAAAAAACCTAAAGCTCCATAAAACTTCAAAACATTGTAAATAGGCAGCAGCAGATCAAGGCTCTGATACCATGAAGGATTTGAGATTACAAATCCACACAGCCCACAAATATCTACAGACTAAAATAACCTGTTACAAGAGAAGAATGGAGACAAACTAGAATAACTCTCAAAAGTAAAATTGCATTCGAGAAATTAAAAGAGAAAATACAAGATTCATCCTTAAATAAGAGAATGAGAAACCTTAAGTGAATCTTTAGAGAGGAATAAAAGATAAGAATCTATTACTCTAACAGTTTATTCTAGTATTTTTTCAGCATTCTCCTATTTGGGTAGCTTCCACCTTCACCCTTACTATGGGTCCAAGGTGACCCATTGTATGCATAGCCATGGGAAGAGAATTTGGTGTTCATGTATGTTGCTAGTTTTTGTTTGATTGTGTGCTTGTTGAATGCATGTAAACCCCATATCCATCTTTGTTTCCCCTAGCTCGGGGGTGGCCATGAAATGGCCTGGGTTGGGAGGTGAGCCTCCATGGTCTACTTGATTTATTTTGTAGATTTCTCTAAGAAAAGCTAGCTAGTTTTAAGGTGGATTTGGAAGGCTTGGATATTGGCCCATGGTATTTTATTCATCAATGTATGGCTTCAAGCCTTATGAACAAGATTGTAAATGGCTATGTAAATGCCTAACTTGTATTGTGCTTATATTATTAGAACTTCCTTTTCACTCTCCTATGGGCTACTTGAAATTTAGAATAGTAGATAATCATGTAAATGTAATTTATATGCATGGAAAAGTAAAATAAAGATGTTTTAAAGTTAAATCTATGTGGGAAATGAAAGTATAGTACTTCATTCTTTTTAAATAAAAGGGAATCTTTCTCATATTATTTTTATTTTTAGAATTGGTATATGTGATCTTGCATCAAAAAGAAAAAAAATAAATTATTAATGTTATTGTTGAGTTTAGAATTCTCATTGCATGAGGAAAAATAAAAAGATTTTTTTCCCTTTTGTGCAAAAAAAAATACAAATGTCTACTATAATATGCAAAGGTTGTAAAATAATAGTTAGTGGGATTGATGCTGAAAATAAATCTTTCTTTCCTCATTGCGTTCATGATAAAAAAATTTTAAAAATAATATGTGCACTTTTGCTTGCATATATCTATGTATATATGCTAGGCATATATACATAGATATACAACAAAAAGTTTGGAACAATAATGTTATTTTATTTCCTTCTCCTCATACTAAAATTAAAATAAAATTAGAATTTTCTATTTTCCTTCTTCATGTATGTAAGCACACATTCTTAGTTTGTATATATATACATACGTAATTATATTATTATATTCGAAATATAATAATACTTTTACATAAGCATACATCCTAGTGTATCTCTTCTACCTAGTACTCTTATGCAAAAGGGATATCTTATAAAATATGCAAATGTACACATTATTATATATAGCATAGTCTGAATATATATAATAATGCATGACATACATATCTGAATATAAATCCATCTTCATTAATATGCAATGTAATTCATTTAAAAAATTTACAATATTCATTATATATATTATATATATATATATATATATATATATATATATATATATATATATATATATAACAGAATTGTCAATATATAATAATTTCATGATTTACTATGCATGTTGTTACTTTTATTAAAGTTAGAAAGGCATTATATTAAACAAAGTTTTTTACAAAAGACATTTTTAATATTTGCAGACACCCTAATGTTTTGGTGTCGTCGCTGCCTCTAATGGCGAATGGGCCAGTGCCTGACCCGCACCCACTAAGGGTGCAATGACACTTCCCTAGCCATCGTCCCCAAGGGGGTGATGGACAGGGTAGTGTCGTCACCCCTAATGGGGAAGGACAGGGCCCAATCCCTGCTCTAATCCCTCGTGCTGCCATTGTGGATGTCGGCCTGTGTAGGTCACGGATAGGCCCGCGCTAAGGTTTATCATTCCGCAAAATAAAATTCAAATAAATTCTTATTACCATATAATATATTAACTAAAAACTAAATTTTGATTTGCGGCAGTTTTGTATACAATCTTCGGACCTAGTATTGTATGTTGGGTAGAATTTGTTCGGGAGTGGTATCTTTTTAATCCAAATCTTATCTTGCATGTTCATTGTTATCAAAAGAAGAAATAGCAAAGGGTATAGCTAAACTTTTTATAAGATAAATACTCTAATCAATCTTAGAGCAGATTAATTAGTGGATGTATCTAATCTAGAATTTAGAGACCAATCTTAATCCTAATGCAAAAGCAGAGATGCATGCTTTGGAAGCATAATGATTTATCCTCTGGCCTTGTTTTCTCCTTGCATCTGGTTGATCTAATTTCATCTTGTTGTAGCCCTTGTATATACTCAAGTATACACAGGGGTGTATACACACTTGTGTGTATATGCACCTGTGTATGCTTGGGTGTATACTCACCTTAAGTTTTTAGAATCTTCATGGCCCTCTGGTCCAACCTGCAAACCCTTCAATAATGAAATTAGGGTTTTGGGCCAAGTTGTAATTGGCCTAAACCCTAATTTTGGATTAGGGTTAGGGTTAGCCAAGAAGCCATAAAGAGTTTTCTCATTTTAATAATTTCAAAAATTATTTTCCTTTAATGAGTTAGTTATTAATTAATATATTTTACTTTTGTCATCTCCTATTTTATTTCCTTAAAATATGTAGTTCTTTTATTAATGATGGCCTTTTGATTTTTAGTGTTTTCTTTATTATTTCGAGATTTGAATTGATTTTTGGTTAAGGTGTTATATAGATATTTTTTTCCAGATTATTCTTTTAGTGTGTATATTTGGATCCTTTTTATTTATTAAATCATTATGTATTTTAGTTTGTGCTAATAAACTTTTAATAATGCATCTTCCTTTTGTCAATGTTAATTATTAAATTAATGGGCCCTTTTTTTTTATGTGCTATTATTTTCTCGGGGTCATTAATTCTTTTAGGGGGTTAATTAAACTATAATCCCTAGGTGGACCTAGGTGTATTATCAACCCCTAATAATTATTATTAAATTAATAATTGTGACATTATTTTATTGTACAATAACTGCATGTTAAACTTAATTCTTTTATAAATTAAATCTTTTAATTAAGTATTATTGTCTTTAATTTTGGAGTGATTTGATTTAGGGATTTCTCCCTCGTATCCTCATTATGATTAAACCTAGTTAGTGGTTCTTCAGCCTAGTACACCTGACGTATAGGGGATGACGACAAGCCAGTGCATGCCTAGAATCCCCTTGTGATATGTGTGCATTGGTTGATGTTTTGTTCTCATGTTTTCAGTATGCAACCTTGTAGTTAGTGACTTTAGAAAAAAAAATGTTGTGTGTGTTTTGCCCTAATTTTGGGCATGACATTTTGGTATCAGAGTGGGGTTTCAACTCTAGGAACCTTAACCCATTGCATTTTTGACTTATGTCTTGTTTTCACTTGTGTAGGATGCCACCAGTTACACGTAAGGGTCATCATCATGGGCAAAGTGCTAGGGATGCTAGTGAGGCTTTAGTGGATGCTGAGTAGCTAGTAGAGGGTGTAGGTGATGAGCCAAAACCACCTCCAGGACCGCCACTGAACACTAATCAGGATATTCTAAACACCCTTCAGAATCTTGCCGGTATCATTATGGACAGATTGCCACTAGGAGGTCAGCAGAATGAGGTATGAGAGAGGAGTAGGAGCCCTCCTTCCAAATAGGTCGAGGGACAGGTAGATTTAGAGGGTGAGTTAGTACACATGCTAGAACCACCACCACCACCACCACCACCTGAGATAGTGCATAGAGCACTGCATGATACTAGGGATTAGATCAAAGAGCTCCTATGCCTTCAGCCACCACGCTTTTTAGGATCTATAGATGGGATAGAGGTAGAAGCATGGATTTTGAGCCTTGAGCATTTCTTTGGGTTGTGTCCTTACAAGAGCAACCTGAAGGCACATTTGGCAATGCATATGCTTAGAGGTAACACCTCTACTTGGTGGAGATAGGAGGAATATAAACACCACTTGACTTTAGACACCCTTACATGGGAGATTTTTCTTGACAGATTCAGAGCCCAATACATGTCAGAGCATTTCAGATAGCATCATATCGATGAGTTCCATGACCTCCAACAGAGAGGTATGACTGTGGCATAGTATGAGAGCAAGTTTCTCAAGCTCCTTCCCTACGTGGATTATATGAAGGATGAGAAACTTCAGGTCAACCACTTTATTAAGGGGTTGAACCATGCTATATTAGATAGAGTACAATTGGTACCTCCCAGAGATTTGCATTATACCATTGAGAGAGCTATAATTGCAGAGGAGATCCATAATAGGTCACAAAACTGCAATTCCATGCCACATGCTTCTAGTTTCCAGAGATCCCTCTGGTAATGGAATTAGAAGCATTCATCAGGATCATTCAGAGCACCTCAACAGCTACAACAATAGTCTCAGCAGAGTCAGAGATAGAGGCCTCCATAGGGATAGCAGGGCTCTAAGCCCAAGTAGTGGAATTCACAAGGTCGTCAGTGAGATCAAAAATCTCAGTCACAGTACACACCACTAGCTAGGACTCATCAGTCTTCTAGAGGCAGATTTAGTGGGTCTAGTATGATAGGTGGACAACAACAGTCTAGATCTTAGGGAATCCAGATTTAGGCTAGAGGCCCATGTTACACTTGTGGTGCTATGGGGCACATTGCTAGGGATTTTCCATTAGGGGCATCCAATAGGTAGTCAGAGGATAGTAGCTTCAAAGCCTATGGTGGGACACATGGGCACATCTCATCGAGTATTTGCAGTAGTTGATAACCACCAGGTTGAGCATCAAGCCATGGTTATTGAGGCTATAGGTAGGATTGGAGGTATAAGTATTTCTATTCTATTTGACTCAGGAGATACTAATTCTTTCATTACTTCATTTGTAGTGGAGTATTGCAGGCTAGTGGCAGCTAGGTAGGATGCGAGTTGGGAAGTTGAGTTAGCCTTAGGTGCTAGGGTGTCGATTAGTTCCTTGGTGAGAGGATGTTAGATTTAGATTGGAGACATGACCACCATAGCTGACCTACGTATCACACCACTTGGATCCTATGATGTTTTCCTTGGCATGGATTGGATTTCTGCCCAAAACGCCAAGATAGATTGTAGGCAAAAGAGGATTGAGTGTGTAGATGATTTTGGTGTGCCTTCGGTTATCTCAGAAGTTTAGAGACCTATAACTCTTTGTGTAATTTATGCTATGTAGCTTAAGCGGTGCATGTGAAATGGTTGTCATCTTTTTTCCTTCACCATCAGTGATCAAGAGAGGTTGATAAGGAGCCTTCCCTTGATGACCATCCTATATTGCAGGAGTTTACAGATGTATTCCCTTCGAAGCTACCTAGTATGCCACCACCTAGAGCGGTGAATTTTCATATTGATCTTGTACCAAGAGCAGAGCCTGTATCTCAAGCACCATACAAGATGACTACCAATGAGCTTAATGAGCTCAAGATTTAGTTAAAAGAGCTCTTGGAGAAAGGGGATATTCATCCTAGTGTATCACCTTAGGGTGCACCAGTTATCTTCATTAAGAAGAAGGACAGATCTCTTAGGTTGTGTATGGATTACTAACAGTTGAATAAGGTGACCATCAAAAATTGGTATCCACTTCCTAGGATAGATGATTTGTTCGATCAGCTCCATGGTGCCCGCATGTTTTCTAAGATTGACTTCAAGTTAGGTTACCATCAATTGAGGATTGTGGAGAGTGATATCTACAAGACTGTGTTCCGCACATGCTATGGCCATTATGAGTTCACAGTGGTTCCTTTTGGACTCATGAATTCTCTAGCCTTATTCATGAGTCTCATAAATGGAATGTTCCGCTCTTTCTTGGATAAATTTGTGGTAGTATTCCTAGATGATATTTTGATCTACTCTTGAGATGAGCATGAGCATGAGGAGTATTTGAGGCAAGTTTTGTAGTGTTTGAGGGATAATGAATTGTTTGGCAGTTTGTTGAAGTGTGCCATCTTCATATCAGAGGTTCATTATCTTGGTCATGTGATATCAGGAGATGGGATTGTGGTTCACCCATCTAAGATTAGAGCGATTATAGATTGGCTAGCACTTACTAGTGTGACTAAGGTTAGAAGTTTCATGGGGCTGGCAGGTTATTATAGACATTTTGTTGAGGTATTCTCTAGAGTGGCTCATCCTATCACTTCCCTCCAGAGAAAGGGTAAGAAGTTTGAGTGGAGAGAGAAGTGTGAGAGAGATTTTCAGGAGCTCAAAAGAGCACTCACTATTCTTGCAGTGCTAGATCCTTCAACGGAGTTTGTGGTTTGTACGGATGCATCTTTGGATGGTATAGGAGCATTCCTTTTGCAGGGAGGTCAAGCTATTGCCTATGAGTCTAGGAAACTCAAGACTCATGAGCTCAACCATCCTACACATGACCTTGAGCTTGCAGCAATGGTGAACACTTTGGTGAGATGGCAACATTTTATTTTGCATCATAGATTCGAGCTTCACTCAAATCATCAGAGCTTGTAGTATATCTTCACATAGCTGAATCTCAATGCTAGGTAGAGGAGATGGATGGAGTTCCTTTGTGAGTATGACTTTGATGTTCACTACATCAAGGGTAAGGAGAATGTAGTTGCAAATACCTTGAGTAGGAGACGTCATGAGATTTCATCTATGTCTTCTAGCAAAAATTTGAGAGGATGAATTTTGTAGCACTTTCCTGAGGATGGATTCTATTATGAGGTTTGTCAGATGGTTCAGTCACAGAGACCCCTTGAGGGGAAGTTTTTAGATTACACCCTTGAGTCTAATGGTCTTCTCTGTCATAGAGGACGCATCTATGTACCTTCTTCTGGTGGTTTATGTGACTTTATTATTCTTGAAGCTCACAAAGCTCCTTATGTAGCACACCCTAGAGTCAAGAAGTTACATGTAGATTTGAGGTAGCTATACCATTGGTTGGGTATGAGATTTCACATTGCAAAGATTGTGGCAAGATGTTTGGAGTGCCAGAGAGTTAAGGCAAAGCACCTCCATCCAGGTGGGCTTCTTCAGTCACATGAGGTACCTGAGTGGAAGTGGGATATTATATCCATGGACTTTGTTGTTGGTCTTCCTATGTCTTCTTATCACCATGATGCTATTATGGTGACTGTGGATAGGTTGACTAAGGTAGCCCACTTCTCACCCATTCGTACTAGTTTCATAGCACTTGCAATGGCATAGGTATTCTTGTGGGATATTTTTAGGCTTCATGGCATTCCTCGTAAGATTATATCTGATAGAGATTATCTTTTAAGATCATCCTTTTGAAGAGAATTACAGTCAACATTGGGCACCAGACTCAATTGTAGCATAGCTTATCACCCTAAGATAGATGGTCACACTGAGAGGGTTAATCAGGTATTGGAGGATATGCTTTCTATGTATGTGATGGATCACTAGACCAAATGGGAGGAGTACTTTCACTTGGTGGAGTTTGCCTATAATAATGGACATCATTCATCTTTGGGTATGCCACCTTATCAAGCCTTGTATGGTAGACCTCGCAAGACTCCCTTAAGTTGGGATAGGATTGAGGATAGAGTGGTTGTGGGACCATAGTTAGTTAGGGAGATAAAGAAGTAGGTAGACTTGATTAGGCAGTGTCTTAGAGAGGCTTAGGATAGGCAAAAAAAGTATGCAGATGTGAAGAGGACTGATCGTGTCTATATGGTTGGAGACAAAGTTTTCTTGAGGGTGTGACCACATAAGAGCCCAATCCATTTTGGAAATGGATCTAAGCTCACACCTCATTTTGTTGGACCTTTTGAGATCTTAGAGAGGACAGGCCCAGTTGCATATCGACTAGCTCTGCCACCTAGCTTGTCGCGTATCCATGATGTATTTCATGTTTATGCTTTGAGGAAGTATATCTATGATGAGACTCACATTATTGATTGGGATGCTTTACAGGGGGAGTCAGATAGATAGCTAGCATTGGATCCCATACATATTTTGGCTAGCAAGACATTGGCCCTTCAAGGTCGAGAGCTAGACAAAGTTAGGGTCCAGTGGTATTGCTATGATGAGGTTATAGCATCATGGGAGGATGCAACATAAATGAGAGTACAGCATCCCCACCTTTTTTATGAACTCCAAGAGGAAGTTCATGCCTTTGGGGGAGGATGTGAGGCCTCAACCCATGCAATCATTCATAGCAGTTTATTTTTCCATCTTGTGACCCTTGTTGACACTCTATTTTGTTATCATGTTGGATTATTTGGATAGAGACATTATATTTTGATCCTTTGAGATGACCTATGATTATGTGATGATGATGATATAGGACTTTTACTTTCATGCTATTTATTAGGTCATGAGCATAGTAATTGATGAATCTTTGATTATTATGTTAGGTGAATTAACATATATCATTGTATTCTTGATTTTATATGCTTTTAAATTTAGAAGATGCAATGTTGAGAATTATGAGAATTATCATGAGATGCAGTTAGAAATTTACGATGATAGGAATGTAATTCTTTTGAGATGTTATCTACTTGCTTGTGTGTGTGTGTGTGTGTGTGTGTGTGTGTGTTATTGACATTTCATGAGCTACTAATATTTTGTCAAGTGTGCAGGTAAGACCATGGTTATATCAAGGGAAATTAAAGATGGATATTTGTTAAAATCATGTTAAGCCAAGGTTATCTCCAAGGGGAGAAATTAACCTCGTTGTAATGTGTAATTGTTGTAAAGTGGTGCATGAATGTATTTATTGATTATGTATATTTTATTTTATTCTTTTAGTCCACTTGGCATGCCATGTGTATTGTGATTTATTTGTAGTGTCAATTGACACATGTTATGTGAGTTGGCATGACCAAGTGCTTTATGTGTGTGAGTGGTCTTCTATTTTTAGGAGCCATGAGTGGGAATCTCTTTCATTTTCGTGAGTTATCTTTAGGTGGTCTTTGGAGTGGCGTTTAGTGACCATATAGGGTAGTGGAGGTTAAAAATAGACTACTCCATAGTGGTGCCATGTGTTGGGGATCAATTTTTTACCATTATGATGTATTTTGGGTATTTTTGCCCTTCCAAAAGATGCTCTTTTGAAGAGTGACGAAAATTTGAGATGCATGCCAAGCCCACTCCTCATTTTGAATTTTGAAATTTGAATTTCCCCCTCTTGTTTGAAAGGGATTAGGGTTTTCCTTCTTAAGGAGATGGAGGGAAAATTTGAGGGTAATTGTCCACTCTCCAATTTTTGGAGACTAGAGACATTGTGAGAATTTGGTCTTGATTTTTTTGGAGGAATTTAGTTGTAGCATAGCAAAGGAGGAGACTAGTTGGAGAAAGCTCATGTCAACCGTCAAGCCATTAGCTTGGATTGAGGTTGGATCTTGAACACTCTTATTTTTATTTCTATGTGAATATTTTACTTGCTTAAGACGTGTGAATGCAAGTTTTATATATTTTTTGAATGGCTTCTTAGTCTTTGCATGTATGTGGTTTTCTATTCCTTTCTTTTGTTTTATTTTCTTCTTGGGGCGTGCAAGGCCAAACTCACCCTTGGGAGGGAAGAGAGCCTTGATGGGTGAAGGGCTAGAGTTGGGACTACCCATCTAGTGTAGAGTCCTTCCTCAAGGAGGAAGGGGATAAGGCATGGATGTATGGGAATCCATGTTGCCATCCTTGTGAATATTTTTGGGGTTCATAAGGGTGTTGATATTGTGTAGATTATGTGAAGGGTTGATGGTTGTATCCTAGGCCTTATGAAGGCAATTTGAGTAGATTTTAAGCCTTATTGAAGGCAGGTTTATTCTAGTATTTTTTTGGCATTCTCCTATTTGGGTAGCTTCCATCTTCACCCCTACTATGGGTCCAAGGTGACCCATTGTGTGCATATCCATGGGAAGGGAATTTGGTGTTCACGTATGTTGCTGGTTTTTGTTTGATTGTGTGCTTGTTGAATGCATGTAAACCCCATATCCATCTTTGTTTCCCCTAGCTCGGGGGTGGCCATGAAATGGCCTAGGTTGGGAGGTGAGCCTCCATGATCTACTTGATTTGTTTTGCAGATTTCTCTAAGGAAAGCTAGCTATTTTTAAGGTGGATTTGGAAGGCTTGGATATTGGCCCATGGTGTTTTTTTTATCAATGTATGGCTTCAAGCCTTATGAACAAGATTGTAAATGGTTATGTAAATGCCTAACTTGTATTGTGCTTATATTATTAGAACTTCCTTTTCACTCTCCTATGGGCTACTTGAAATTTAGAATAGTAGAGAATCATGTAAATGTAATTTATATGCATGGAAAAGTAAAATAAAGTTGTTGTTTTAAAGTTAAATCTATGTGGGAAATGAAAGTATAGTACTTCATTCTTTTTAAATAAAAGGGAATCTTTCTTGTATTATTTTTATTTTCAGAATTGGTATATGTGATCTTGCATAAAAAAGAAAAAGAATAAATTATTAATGTTATTGTTGAGTTTATAATTCTCATTGCATGAGAAAAAATAAAATGATTCTTTTCCCTTTGGTGCAAAAAAAAAATACAAATGTCTACTATAATGTGCAAAATCATATGCAAAGGTTGTAAAATAATAGTTAGTGGGATTGATGTTGAAAATAAATCTTTCTTTCCTCATTGTGTTCATGATAAAAAAAAATTTAAAAAAAATATGTGCACTTTTGCTTGCGTATATCTGTGTATATATGCTAGGCATATATACATAGATATACAACAAAAAGTTTGGAACAATAATGTTATTTTCTTTCCTTCTCCTCATAATAAAATTAAAATAAAATTAGAATTTTCTATTTTCCTTATTCATGCATGTAAGCACACATTCTTAGTTTGTATATATATACATATGTAATTATATTATTATATTCAAAATATAATAATACTTTTACATAAGCATACATCCTAGTTTATCTCTTCTACCTATTACTCTTATGCAAAAGGGATATCTTATAAAATATGCAAATGTACACATTATTATATATAGCATAGTCTGAATATATATAATAATGCATGACATACATATCTGAATATAAATCCATGTTCATTAATATGCAATGTAATTGATTTAAAAATTTTACAATATTCATTGTATATATATATAATGTATTAGACATATATATAACAACATTGTCAATATATAATAATTTTGTGATTTACTATGCGTGTTGTTACTTTTATTAAAGTTAGAAAGGGATTATATTAAACAAAGTTTTTTAAAAAAAGACATTTTTAATATTTGCAGACACCCTAATGTTTTGGTGTCATTGCTGCCTCTAATGGCTGATGGGCTAGTGCCCGACCCACACCCACTAAGGGTGTAGCGATACTATGCTGGCCATCATCCCCAAGGGGGCGATGGACAGGGTAGTTTCGTCACCCCTAATGGGGAACGACAGGGCCCAATCCCTGCTCTAAGCCCTTGTGCCGCCATTGCATATGTCAGCTTGTGTAGGTCACTGGTAGGCCCGCGCTAAGGTTTATCGTTCCGCAAAATAAAATTCAAATAAATTCTTATTACCATATAATATATTAACTAAAAACTAAATTTTGATTTGCGATAGTTTTGTATATAATCTTCAGACTTGGTATTGTATGTTGGGTAGAATTTGTTCGGGAGTAGTATCTTTTTAATCCAAATCTTAGCTTGCCTATTCATTGTTATCAAAAGAAGAAATTGCAGAGGGTATAGCTAAAAAATTTATAAGATAAATACTCTAATCAATCTTAGAGCAAATTAATCAGTGGATGTATCTAATCTAGAATTTAGAGACCAGTCTTAATCCTAACGCAAAAGCAGAGATGCATGCTTTGGAAGCATAATGATTTATCCTCTGACCTTGTTTTCTCCATACATCTAGTTGATTTGATTTCATCTTGTTGTAGCCCTTGTATATACTCAAGTATACATAGGGGTGTATACACACTTGTGTGTATATGCACCTGTGTATGTTTGGGTATATACTCACCTTGAGTTTTTAGAATCTTCATGGCCCTCTGGTCCAACTTACAAACCCTTCAATAATGAAATTAGGGTTTTGGGCCAAGTTGTAATTCGCCTAAACCCTAATTTTAGATTAGTGTTAGGGTTAGCCAAGAAGCCATAAAGATTTTTCTCATTTTAATAATTTTGAAAATTGTTTTCCTTTAATGAGTCAGTTATTAATTAATATATTTGACTTTTGTCGTCTCTATTTTATTTCCTTAAAATATGTAGTTCTTTTATTAATAATGGCCTTTTGATTTTTAGTGTTTTCCCTATTATTTCAGGATTTGAATTGATTTTTGGTTAAGGTGTTATATAGATATTTTATTTCCAGATTATTCTTTGAGTGTGTATATTTGGATCCTTTTTATTTATTAAATCATTATGTATTTTAGTTTGTGCTAATAAACTTTTAATAATGCATCTTCCTTTTGTTAATGTTAATTATTAAATTAACGAGCCCTTTTTTTTTATGTGCTATTATTTTTTCAGGGTCATTAATTCTTTTAGGGGGTTAATTAAACTATAATCCCTACGTGGACCTAGGTATATTATCAACCCCTAACAATTATTATTAAATCAATAATTGTGACATTATTTTATTGTACAATAACTGCATGTTAAACTTAATTCTTTTATAAATTAAATCTTTTAATTAAGTATTATTGTCTTTAATTTTGGAGTGATTTGATTTAGGGATTTCTCCCTCGTATCCTCATTATGATTAAACCTAGTTAGTAGTTCTTCGGCCTAGTACACCTGACATATAGGGGATGATGGCAAGCCAGTGCATGACTTGAATCCCCTTGTGATACGTGTGCATTGGTTGATGTTTTGTTCTCATGTTTTCAGTATGCAACCTTGTAGTTAGTGACTTTAGAAGAAAAAAAATATTGTGTGTTTTGCCCTAATTTTGGGCATGACAAGATAGCAATACTTTTTACGTGGTTGCAATGTTTTATAGTGAAAATGTTAACAAGGACCTCAAGGGGGAATTATTATTAAATTTTGAAAATGTACATGTGCTTTAAATTAGATTATTTTTCAAAATATTGTACATATGTGTATGCATGTGCATATATATACTTGTCTACATACTTTCACATACATTTTCTCTATATCATACATGACATCTCGTTCTAGGGAAACATCTACATCATCAAGAGATGGTAGTGTTTAGGGGGGTGGTAGTGCCCACTCTACATGTAGATCTACATCTTCTAGAGAGGAGAGACAATAGTTATTTATAGATACTATTGCTAGATTGAGTCATTTGACCGAGGTTCTCAATCATACTATTGAGACATCCACGACCCTCCCTAATAGGAATAGGGTGAATAGTATTAGATATGAGTTAGTTTGTATGATTTAAATAGTTGAATCATAAAACCCCTATGATAGCATCAACATTGATACTTTCTACAGTTCTCTATCTCGTAGTGTTATTGGCACTGTGAAGTACAGATAGATTGACGTTGAGGTCTCCACCGCTATGGTGAAGACTATGTTTCCACATTACACAAACAAGGCTCAGGTCAGAGGTTATATGGTTACTAGGTGTACAGATGACCTTGTTGCACCATTTATATATCCTTGTTGGTGGGCTTCTCATCATAGGTGGCCCTAGAAGGATGAGCTTCCATTATATTTCTACAAACAATTATTTGCAAATTTCCATTTATATTACGAGGTGGATTACATAGATTTTATAGGTTATGTTGGGAAAGGGAGGAGGCATTTATCAGATGGATTTAGGCTAGTTGATGCCCGCTAATAAGTAGACAAAGGTGGGTTTGAACCTTTTGGTTATGCCAAAAGGTTTGGAAATAGTAGTTGCAAGATAGAGGGTACTAGATGACACTAGGAGGGATATGTATTCTAGTCTCGTGAGTATCACAACATAGGTTCATGAGATGTCATCTGACCACTACAAGAGATATATGTTACATTCTCATACTATGATTCCTACACCTTCATCCTCTAGTGATGATTCATACCAAATAGCAGACACACCATCTCCCCTTGAGGTTGTAGCTTTATCAGAGGTGGTTTCTTTATGTCATATGGGCACATGTTTATCTAGTGATCTAATTTTTGCATATCAGGATTTATAGGTAGTAACTGGGATTCCTCTGAGTGGGATCTCATCACATATCATCCACATTCTTTTGCAAGGTTATACTAGATCAGGTTTCTAGGGTGAACAAAGAGAGGAGGATATTCCTACACCATCTACAACTCCTCAATAGACTGCAATTGACGATGATGCACCTCCCCCTACCCAGGCCCCTTCATCACATTGACTTTTCACCACATTGCTTACAGATGAGCAAATTGATCCCTCACAGGTGTTGTTACATGATTCAAACTTGAACAATATCAAGAGAGAATTATATACTACTATGGTATATGTTTATTTAAATTTTGATTAAATATTTAAAACTTATGTACATGTATCTAATCAAGTATATTTATTTTAAAAATTTAAATTAAATGATTAATATTTAAAAATGTACACTCCAATGTATTTTTGATAGTATGTTAGGTTATGGATATTTATTGACACCTTGTGATCCCATGGAGCATGACTCACATGTAATTTTAGATGCCTTTATATATTTTTTCTTAAATAATTATTTAATTTATTTGGCATGTATGCAAGAAACATATATTTATTTTATTTCACACAAAGATCTGGGGGACATGGACCACCATTAGGTCATGGATCGGGACATGGCCCTAGTTGAAATTACATGTTATTTTGGACATTTGATAAACATGTTATATTCTGGATATTTTATATGTACATTACATATATCTATATTATTTCATACACACATTATTTCCTGAAAATGTGCTATTATACACAGTTCATTTTATGTGTTCATGTTATGAATGTTCATGTGTTCATTAAGAAGACTTATTCTATGTATGTGTTGGTAAGTGGTCAACACATGTACACATATGCACATGTATGCACATGCACATATATGGAATGTTGTCATTTATGACAACACTTATCAGTTTTATGGTCGCACATATTAGGTATGATGAATATGTTTGAATGCAGTTGATGAATGGAAAAATGCCTAACTCCAAAGACTGTTCCAACAACCCAGTCTAAAGGAAAAGCTTAGCGAGATTCACAGAAGTTTTATTAAGGCTTGCAATCTTAATGCAATGCTTGTAGGACACTAATGAACATGTGTGAGGTTGCATGTGTCAATATTGAAGGATCAAAGAGATATGTTTAGTTGATTGGATGCGAAGATAGTAAATAGAGCATAACATGTTAGTGATCATTGAGGCTGACCTTGTGAACATTTGAAAAGTTAATTTTGGATGTTATCTTGTATTTAAGGCCAACTGAGGATGTTAATAAAGTGTGCAAGTGTGCTTGAATTAATATGATGTTTAGCTAGATAAATGTCAACTAGCTTTTATAAGTATACTTCTAACAGGGTATAAGTATATATATACTTTTGTATAAGTGAACGATGAGGATATGATGGTGATTGATGGATGTTAGATGTGAATTGTGAAGGCATCTAAAAGGTAGAGAAGAAGTCAAGAGGAAGGAGAACAAGATGAGTTCTTCCAGGAATACTTTGTTAACTCTTTGTAATCAAGACAAAAAATTTGATGTAAGTCTTGTTGCACATATTGTACACCCCAAATAGGGTTTTTTTTCCTTTAACAGGACTAGGACCTTTAACAGGTGTAAGATATAAAATATGGATGGGGTCCTAGAACAATAGTTTGCACATAAAAGAGACCCCAAAACCAATATTTTACATATACATTAAATTATAATGATATGGAAAGTAAATGTAGAAAACTAATATTGAAATGAAGAAATAAAGGTACTTACCTTTGAAAAAGAATCGGCTGAAAACCATGTCAAACGGTCTCAGAAAATGTTGATTTTTGTGATATTAAACCGAAACTATGAGATCTACAAAACCCAAAAATATTTTTCTTTTATAAGAAAGGTCATCCTTGACCTAGGTAGACAAAGTCATCCTTGACCCCAAAAAGTTGACCTTGACCCAAAAATTCGATGACCTGCACTGCTCTAACGAGAATTCTATTTGCAGATCCTAAAAATTCGGTGAAAAGGGTATTTAGATCTGCACTGATATTCATCATCCCACACCTATACCTACAAGAAAAATAGTTTTGTTTGATGGGGGCAGGGGTTTTCCTTAGTCAAACCCCAATTTAGGAATTAACCTTGAAATTGAATTGAAATTGTAGAGATAAACAAAGTAAATGGAACAATTCACCTTGCTTATGTTGAAATCCTTGTGGAGCGTTTGAATCCTTGAATCCACAAGTATGGATGCTCCAAATGAATGTAGAATTGAATGTAGGATTTCTCAAATCAATTGTCTTTAGATCTTCAATACCAATCTTGAATGGATCTTGGATTAGGAAGAGGCTTGGATGGACATGGATGGAGAAATCTTCAACAAGAGTGCTCCGTAGAGCTTGAATCCTTCAATGGTTACTAATGGATCTACTTGATGAATTGGATATTGAATGCTTAATGCTTGAAGATGAATGAATTCTTGAATATTTTCCTTCTCCTTCTTGCTTGCTTCTTTATTGCTTGATTTTGCTTGCTTGAGTGCTTGAGAGATTATGAAAAGAGACGGATTAAAATGAGAGAGGAAGGCTTCCTTTTATAGAGATCTAGGGCACAAACTCCTAGAGAGGATAACATATGAGAAATAAATTCCCATTAGGCCCATACCCCTAGAAATGGACCTAGATTAAATGAAATTTAAGAGTTTACCATTTTAAAGACCAAAATAACTGACCCGAAAGAGGGAAAACAAATCTTTCTGAAACCTGACATCCAGAATCCTCAGATCTTGAAATTTGGACCATGGGTCAAGGTCAGAGGTCGACCTTGACCCAAAGTCAAGAATCTCATGATTTTAGTCTAGAATGCCAGAAAAGTGCATAAAGAAGGTGAAAAAGGGGGCAGAATCAAGGGAAAAAGGAAGATCTAAGTCGAGGATCCATTCAAGGCACTTGATATGACCCCAAACCACCTACTCGGAGGGCTAAACTAGTCCTAAATGGAAGTGCTTCCATTTTTTGATGATACCTTTAGCCCCCACTTTAGCAAGAGTATGGACTCAATGCAAACTCTTGGTAAAGGAGATCATAAAGAAAAAGACAATCTTATTGAAATCAAAGGGACAAAGGAATCCTCAAGCCCCTAGGGACTCAATTCTTCATCAACTCCAATATTACAATAAGAGAGACATCACTAGAAAAAAAGAGAGAAAAGGAGAGAGAGGAGTGGCTAGCTCACCCAATAAGATGTGTGTACTCACTATGAACCACAAAAAGAATAGGATGGCCCACCAAGAAAGCACTTGATAGTCACCCCATAAAGTTGTGCACCTCCTGGAGGCTTTGTGCATGTATGTAGTACATCTTTTGATGGCTTTTATGAAGTACCCATGGATCCATATCCTCATATCACCATAGAATACATTTGTAAAATGCGTATCTCTTCAGGATTTAGCAACTTATATGTGTTACCTTCCAAGGATTCAGCATATTTGAAATTGAAAATGCATGTCTCTTCATGATTTAGCAACTTGTGTGCATTACCTTCTCAGGATTTAGCATATTTGAAATTGAAAATGCGTGTCTCTTCAGGATTTAGCAACTTATGTGTGTTACCTTCTGAGATTTATCATGCTGCAAAACAAAAGGTTAGAACAAAAATGCATAATACATAATGATGGGGGCCGTATATATGTCTCCCTCCTTAAGATGGAAAAAATACATACTATTTTGACATGTTAAGGAAAAAAAAGAACAAGGATAAAGCCTTCTTCAACTTCGAGACAATATCCATAGACAACACCCAATCCAAGCCAAGAAGGTCATAGCTCCTATGAGGCCATGGAAGGGATGAATGCAAAGAGATATCATGCAAGAAGGGAAAAAGGTAACCCTTCTGAGGGATAGCACACTATTCAGCTTCCAAGGTGAGAGATTTATCAACCATGGAAACCCAATGTCAAACAAAGAAATAGGTTATGACCAAGGATAGAGATCCTCAATACAAACCAAAATTTTCATGTATGATTGGATATCACATAATAGATAGATACTGCTTAACCAAGGGAAAAGTGGATCTCAAAAAGACATAAAAGAAGGAGATGGCATCCTTTCCCCCCAAGCATAGCAACAAGGATGAAAGAGGACCTATTATATCGCTCACAACACTATACAAGACAACGATCCCCCAAGGATTAGGCTACCATTGTTTACATAATGTGGAGCTCTATAATAGGAACATAAATGTTATTTAGAGAAAATAGGATTGAAATATAACTCATTGCCACATGATATATAAATAACCTTACTATCAATTAGCTGCCTAATCTTATAATGTAAAGCTTGACATTCATTAGCAGAGTGATCATGAAATCTATGATACAAACAAAAAGGAAGAGTCTTCAAGTGTGGACTATGTTTCTTTTTTTGTTTTGGTCTAGTAATCATCTTAGCACGAAGGAGTTTAGGCATAACAACTTCTTGGTCAAATTCTTTCATATTTTCATCATGTTTTGAAGTGTTATTTGAGATGTTGTAAACATTGATTTGTTGTTGAGGATTAAATCCCAATCCATAAGAATGCTCATGCCCCCCATTATGTAAGGGTATTTGAATTCCCTATTTATGCTTACCACATCCTTGACAATTGAATCCTTGTTTAACTAGGAAATGATAACCAGGACCATAATGAGAAGCCATATCAAAAGGAGTCAATGGAACTTGTGTGTGTATCTTTAACACCTTCATGAAATTAGGATAATCAACTACAACTCTATGAAAATACAATGAAAATTTAATCTAAGAATTGAAATTAACATCCATGACATCTCATGGTTCTCTATCTAAGTTTGGTAAGTAGAGCTCTCAACCAATTCTCTACTAGTGACACTCCTAGAATGAGAAAATATGATAATACTATGCTTAATCTAGCTCACAATTCTCCATTATGAAAAGATAAATTCAAATGCTAACGATAAATGCTCTCAATTGCTCATAAAATGCCTATAATGGTGATGCTTTGCTCTTGAATTCTCTAGTTATCTTATTGCTCTCAAAATGACTCTTATTTATAGTAAATTCCCAAGGGTAGGGGGTAGAGTGAATTAATCATGATTTAGCTTTGGTTGAGTCAAAAACTCTGCAATTTTTTAAATTGGGGGACAATTTAAATGTTTGTCTCAAAGCTTTGGACAACAAGACAAAATTGAGTGGATGAGATTCAAAGTTGAAATGTGTGATTGAGATTCAACTATTTTGAGTGATCCATGTGCTTTGTGTTCTCAATTTTCATTGGTTCCTCGATTTTTCATTGAAAGGTATTAGGATTAATAAAATTCCATCAATTAATTAAATTTTCCATGTAAGGGAATAAATTGACTTTGATTTTTTATTTAAAACTATACAATTAATTAATTAAATCAATTATATAGTGTTTTTGGTCCCTTTAAGCTTTGATTTAATTATTTAATGTAATTATTTGATTTTTCCTTTTGATTTAATGATTTTGTCCAATTTGATTTAATAAATGTTCATTTTAAATTGATTTGATCCTTTTTTATGAGAATTAGAGCATTTTGTTGATTTTAAGCACTTTCTCCATTTTTTGATGTCTACAAATGCCCCTCTTTGAATTGATGTGCGAAGCTCATTGATTCAAAGAAAATTTTAGTTCCTAATCACTTTTAGGTCCTGATTTGATTTGATTAACTAATTGATACACCTCTGATTGTTGATACCTGATATGATATGTTTGATACTGATATGATATGCCCCACTGATACTAGTTTCAAAAATTTTGATGCCCCAATTTGATACTCTGATGCCAATATGATACTCTGATGCCCCCTCAGAAATGAAAAAAAATTGATTGCTTGATAGAAATATTTGATGAAATTGATGTATTGATTGATCCAATATGTTTTCATTTCTGAAAAACATTGATGATAATGAAATCACAACAAATGCCCTAGTTTGCTTGATATCTTGATATAGGTCAAAAGGTCAAAAATTACCTCAAAATTAGGTGTAGTTAGCTTAAATAGGTTGAAAAACCTAATTTTACTATTCATTTTCACTTTTAACTGTTGAGATTTTGCTTTGATCCTGAGTTGATTAATCATGATGGTTGTGCCTATTCACGAGCATTAGCTTGAGAGGGGTCATCGGTATCAGAGACCGCTGGACTACGGTCCTCCAGTAAGTGATTTCAACCTTCCTTGTGCATTTATTGTCCTTTAATAGCATTTATCACATTTATTTCATGATCTTTCTATTTTAATTTTGCAAAATGCCGCGTAGGACCTT
Source organism: Chamaecyparis obtusa (assembly GCA_027943335.1). Lineage (NCBI taxonomy): Eukaryota > Viridiplantae > Streptophyta > Pinopsida > Cupressales > Cupressaceae > Chamaecyparis > Chamaecyparis obtusa. The sequence goes on along the minus strand of BSBK01000269.1, from coordinate 710,644 downwards.
GAAACAATGCATCCGCGCATTAAAGTGATGCCTCCACGTAGTAAAATGCCACGTAGGATAGTTCAAATACCACCCCATCCATTTTAAATGCCACCTAAGACTAGGGTTTTACGGCCAAATTAGCAATCTTTTTCCGCTTGAGAAACCCTAGTTTTTTAATGTCACCTAGGCTTGATAAAATACCGCTTGGAGCTATAAAATGACGTGTGAAATGTGAAGTACTGCATATGATAATTAAAGTGTCACGTTTGCAATTTTCTGCACCATCTAAGGTAAAATGCCACCTCCTAATAGGCAAATGATGCCTAAAGGATTTTTGAAGATTTTTAATAAGAATTTTGATTTTTTGATTAAAATTTTGATGTCGCTGATTGATTGATTGAATTTCCAAGATAGTTAGGTCTATTGTAGTTAAGCAAAACAATTGATTAGGATATTAGGATAGTGGTACCAATGAATGTTTGATTTTTCAATCTGATAGAATAGAAAAATCTTATAGGTAGGTTACTGATTAGTGTGAAAACTGATAAGTCATTCTCAAGACATAGAGACATGAACAAATGGTAATAGGTTTGATTGCTTGATACTTTGATAGGATTGATTGACTTAAAATGATTCACTAATATAGTACACTGATATAATTCCCTTGATTTGCAAAATAGGCACATTTCTGTAAACTATATATACGGACCGTGGCTTCTTGGATCCTTGATTTGGGTCAAGATCTAACTCCAGCAGAGTTCCATGTTATTGAGATGTGTGGTCTTAGTTTCCTTCTGGACATCCCATGGTTTCAATTGAACCATGGTCTCCTTATCATTGTGGTAGAGTGTTGGCATTCTAACCATAATACCTTTCACTTGTCATTCGAGGAGATGGCAATTACTCCCGAGGATGTGTATAGATTGCTGCGCATTCCTACTCGGGGTGAGATGGTTTACTATGATTCAGTTTATGACAACACAATTTGCAGACGGGTGTTTGGAGATAACACCATTGATGATGAAACTATCATGTGGGTGTAGTTTACTTCATTTCCCACATTGCCAATAGTGTTGGGTGCTTTGATCAGCGGATTGGTGCTTCCTAACTGGTGAGGTCATGGTTTCTTTCTTGGATGGGGCCATATCTTAGAGGATTTTCTTGCACAGCCTCAACATTTTGATTGGGGTTCTTATGTACTTGCATAGCTATATCATGATTTACATGAGGTGGTATATAGATCTAGTTCAGCATTATTAGTAGGTGCAATGATCTTGTCGTTATGGGTATGGGAGCATCTTCCCATCACTAGGCTAGTGTCAAATAGGATCCATCATCGGGGATTCCCTTATGCATTTCTATATAGTGGCATGGTTGTCCAACATCATCTGGGCAAGTTAGAGTTTTGGAGCCATGTGTTTGATGATATTGATCAGGTCATTTGGCGACCATATCTGGGTTGTGAGAGATGGAGGGAGGACAATGATGAGCTCCCTTATATGTTTGCTCCTCGATGGATGATTGGTCTATCTACTCTTATGATTGAGAGATTTTGTTTCGGCTGGGTTTCATGTTAGTATGGGTGTACTCAGGATATGTCATAGCGTATGGTACTATACGCTTGAGTTTAGGCAAAGAGTTCAGGCAGAGTGGTCTATATGGGGTGCACAGATAGATTACCAATTTTCTTGTGATCAGATTACTCGTATGATTTACATCAGATGGGATATTTTGGAGCATGTTGTAGATGCTAATATGTCCCCTGAGTACTGAGATTGGTGGTCTCAGAATAGGTTTCTAAGATTTACTGATCCTTTGGAGCCTATCCTAGGTCAAGATGAGCAATCTGATGATGGTGGTGATGATGATGACAAGGATGGTGGTGGTGGTAGGAGGAGACATCATCACAAAGGATAGAGAGCTCCTAGAGCTATGGGAAGAGGATAGGATGGGCCATGAGTATGAGGTGGGAATGTCATAGGTAGGGTGTCCGATAGGTGCATCTAGATCATGGTGTTGGATTTGTTTGACCTAGAGCTACATTAGTAGAGAGACAACAAAGGGTTAGGAGACAAGTACAAATTGATGTTGCTAGATAGGTTCCTGGTGGACAAGATCCATTGGTTTAGTTACATCAGGCTTCAATGGCTCAGCATGGGAAGATTTTGGCACAGCAGGTGCCTTCACAAATACCTCAGTCTTAGGATATGAGTCAGACTTCTCAGGCTACTCCTAGTATGGATACTATATCATAGGATGCGAGGACTCTACAGATAGGTTTATCAGCTATGGTGGGTAGATTGGATCAGGTATCCATGATGATGTAGCATTTTATGGATATGATGGCACAAAGGATGGATATTGTTAGCACTAGTCAGACTCCTCCTACTCAGGATATACCAGGTGACAGGGGTCCAGATGGATCAGGTGTAGGGGATGGAGTAAGTGTTCTATCAGGATCTTGATGTTTTGATTACAGATCTACTCATTTGATGACTTGTATCATGTTGATGCGTATTGTTGATCAAAACCTTGATGTATCACATTGATGACATTGTATCTTGATATACAGATTTGTTGGATCATTGATGTTATGAACATTTATAATGATGATATACTTTCCTTGATTCTCTTGATGTGTTTATGTGAGATTATCTTTATATGCAGTTCTATATGATGTTTCTGATGCTTTTACTTTTGATTATGTTATGGATGTAATGTATCTTATGTATGATATAGATAGATGAATGCAAATGATAATGGGACTAGTATGTTTTTTTCTTCTTTTTTCAGACTTTCCCTGTATGGATGCACATGTGTTATTATGGATGGATGGATAATGAATGAATGGAACTATGTTTTTTATTCTTTTGATGTATGCCACTTTTTCCATGCTATCCTTAACTAGATATATGAAAATGATGTATGAGTAATGATTCTCTTTTCTTTGCTTTTATGAAATATAAGGATAATGAATAATGAATGCAAAAGATAATCTCACATTATTGATTTGTACCGAGGATATGTTTAATTTGAACCTCCCTTTTATGTGATTGATCAACCAAGATTTATAAATGTACCCCCTTTTCCTTGAAAAAATCACTACAATCAAATGCATTTAATCTAACATGATAATGCAATGCAATACAACTAAGTGTCACTAGCTTTTAGCAAAGAAATGTCATAGAGAAATATTTTCATCATTAAGCATTGTGGAACTGAAAAGCAAGTACAACCATCACTGACCACGTCATGATGATATGAATACCACTTTTTATCACTTTTGGTAACCTCTTTGGAAACTAGTACAACCCTCACTAGTTGAATGACCAACTATGGGAGTATGAATACCACTTTCAACGGATTCAATGTTGCAAGTGGATTTTGGTATTAAGATATGAAAAATCTAAATAGCCAAGGTATCCATTTGTGTAAACAAGCAAAGGTCAATCCTCCCCCTATATAAAAGTCCTCGATGGTTCTTTGATGACCATGTCGTTAGACGAATTCACATAAGTTGATGGATCTTCCTCAAGACAATCACTCAAACGCAAAAAATAGCATGTCTCCATCATTGTCAATCTAGTCGAAACATCATCAATTAGCTTCAATTTTTTTGCAATGTATCAAGACTTTCAACAAATAATTTCCAAATGTTCTGATCTTTTAAGTGGTGTCAATTTTTTTATCCTAAATAATAAAGTCAATGAAGGCTCAAGGATCAAGTTGTAGGATCAAAATACTTGGTTATGAAAAATGATATCCATCAAAGGTTCAATAAAATCTCTCTCTTCTAAAGCTTTGATAAATCTCTCTCTGATGTGTGACCGAAAGATAGCACTCTTTAATTTGTTTTTACCAAAAATCCCAATCCTTTCTTGCCCCCAAGTGATAAATGTGATCGTGTGACAAACTTAGGGCCATAGGAAATGCAACGATGTGACTAAAAGGTTTTATTATGACTATGTACAAATGACAGATGCAATGAAGGTTTACAAGTGAGATGATGAAAATGCAATATGTACACATGCAACTTGGAAAGACCTAGAGAAACAAAAGGTGCTTGATTGCCAAGTTTTCACCTTTTGGGTCTTTTTCTTTTTTTCTTTTTTTCTCTTTTCTCATTTTTTTTTCTACCAAGGTGCCTAATTGTTATGTTTTCACCAGGGCACTTTTTATCTTTTTTCAATGTTTTTGATCTTTTTTATTTTCTCATGTACAAGAGTGATGCTTGACTCATCGAATATACACTTGTCTGATACTCTTTCTTGTGATACTCTCTCATCTGATTAGGTATAAAATCTCTTGAGATGGATGTTATTAATGAGCTCTTGTAATTCTTCCCCATCACAGTTGGCTAGTTTATAAGTTCCCATTCCAAATGAAGAAACAATGACAAAAGGTCCAAGCCAATTCTCTTCCCACTTACCCTTATTTTCCCTTTCTGCTTGATTTTTATGGTTTTCTCTTAGCACTAAATCACCTACTTGAAAGACTCTTGGTTTGATATGCTTATTATAGTTTCTTGAGATCCTATTTTGATAGACTTTCAAATGTTCATAGACTTGTGCTTGATGCTCTTCTAACAACTCCAATTGTTGAAGTTTGGCAACTCTATAATCTTCATTTGTTATTATTCCTTGTAGTGATACTCATAAAGATGGGACTTCAACCTCCAAAGGTAGAACAGATTCGACTCCATAAACTAATGAAAATAGTGTAGCTCCTGTAGGTATTCTGATGCTAGTTCTATAGGCCCATAATGCTGGATTGATTTTCACATGCCAATCTCATCCTGATTTGTTCACTGATCTCTTCAAGATTTTAAGGATGTTCTTATTTGTAGCTTCAGCTTGCCCATTTCCTTGAGGATAGTAAATGGAAGAAGAGTGATGAGTAATATGGAATGTATCACAAAGTTCATCCACATCTTTGTTCTTGAATTGTTTTCCATTGTCGGTAATGATGGCATAAGGAATACCATATCTATAAATGATGTGGTTCAAGATGAACATGGAGATTTTTTTTCCCGTGGCCATGATCAAAGTAACGGATTCTACCCACTTAGTGAAATACTCCATAGTGGTGATGATGTACTTGTGCCCATTGGATGATGGTGGATAAATCACTCTAATTAAGTCAAACCCCCATTGATAAAATGGCCAAGGTGTAACAAAAGGATGTAATTCTTGAGCTAGTACATGTATCATATCACCGTGGTATTGAGATTTTCTACATATCTTGAAAAAGTGACAAGCACCCTTCTCTAAGGTTTTCCAAAAATACCCCATGTGATGGATCTTCTTAGCTAGGTTTAAACCACTTGAATGTGATCCACAAATGCCCTCATGAACCTCATGTAAAGCTACCTTAGACTCTTCATCCTCTAGACACCTAATTAAAGTCCCATCAAGACCTTTGTGATACAATGTGTTAGAAAGGATAATGTAATAGGCTGATTGTCAGATCAAGTTTCATTTTTGGGCTCAGGATCAGTCTAAGGGTAACACTTGGTCTTTAAGATATGTATATATAGGGTCGTACCAAGGTGAGTCATGTCCATTGAGCAAGGCAATAATTTGGGTATCGGGAAGGTCAAATGCCAGTTTTACCAACTCTTCCACCAAGAATGCATACCTCTCATTCTAATCAGGTTTTTGAAGTAGTGAAGCTAAGGTAGCCATTGCATCAGTTACTCTTTTATTCTCTCTTGGAATTTTCTCAAAAGTTATCAAAGAAAATTAATTTTTCCAAGCATCAATCATAGTTTTGTATGGAATTAGTTTTTCATCTTTGGTATTGTACTCATCATTGACTTGATTGATTACTAATTGAGAGTCTCCATATACTTGTAGCTCGATGATGTTCCATTCTAAAGCCATTTTAATACCAATGACTAAAGCTTCATATTCAGCTATGTTGTTGGTACATGGGAATAGGAGCTTGTAAGATTTTAGAATAGTATACCCTTGAGGGGTAATCAATAATATGCTGGCCCCAGAACCTCCTTGTGTATATGAGCCATCAAAGTACAACTTCCATGTCTTTGCTTCTATGTTGACTATTGCCGCATCGGGAAACTCTAATTGAATAGTTTGTGTAGAAACTATTAGATTTTTAGCTAAGTGATTTTCTATCACTTGTCCTTTTATGGTCATTCTATCCACATACTCAATGTCAAACTCACTTAATATCGTGATCCATTTTTCTATTCTACCCATTAAGGTAGTTTTGCTAAGCAAATATTTTAAAGGGTCAATCTTGGCAATAAGCTTCACCTTGTGCATCAACATGTAATGTCTCAATTTTTGTGAAGCAAAGACAACCGCTAAGCATGCTCTTTCCATGAAATTGTAGTTCAACTCATATTTGATCAATGTGTGGCTCAAATAGTAGATGGCTCTTTCTTTCCCTTGTTCATCCTCTTGCACTAAAAGAACTCCTAAAGACCTCTCGGTTGCAAATATGTACAGCAGCAATGGTTTTACTTTGATAGGAGGCATTAAAATTAGAAGATTTATTAAATAAGTCTTCAATAAAGTGAAGGCTTTGTCACATTCTTCATCCCACATGAAAATGGTATCTTTGTGTAGCAACCTTGTGAATGAATGACATTTTTTAGCTAATTGAGAAATAAATCTCCTTATTGATTGCAATTTGCCTTGTAGAGACCTCATTTCGCTTATGTTCTTTGGAATTTCCATATCCATTATTGCTTGAACTTTTTCAAGATCCACCTCAATGCCTTTTGTGGAGACTATGTAGCCTAACAATTTGTTGGATTGAACACCAAAAGCACATTTTTTTGGATTCAATCTGACTTTGAATTGCTCCAAACATGTGAATATCTTTTCCAAATTTTGCAAGTGATCTTTTCTTTGATGTGACTTTGCCAATATGTCATCCACATAATCTTCTAGGAAGGTGTGCATCATATCATGGAAAATAGTGTCATTGCCCTTTGGTAAGTTGCTCCAGCATTTTTGAGGCCGAAAAGGCATTACATTCCAACAAAAATTTCCCCATGGGCATGTAAAGGTTGTCTTTTCTTGGTCTTTGGGTACAATTTTTATTTGATTTTACCCACTAAAACCATCCATTAATGAGAACATAGAGTGATCAGTCATTAAATCCACTATTGCATCTATGCTTGGAAGTGGGAAGTCATCTTTGGGACAAGCAAGGTTAAGATCTTGAAAGTCCGTGCATATGAGAATGGATTTGTTGTAATTGGTGATTAGTACAATATTGGATATCCATTCAGCATAGGCAATTGCTCTTATAAACCCCACCTTCAACATTTTTTCCAATTCTGCTTTGACTAGGAGAGCTATATGTGGGTGCATTTTTCTCAGCTTTTGCTTGACGGGCTTAACCCCTAATTTAACATTCAAATGGTGCATGATGAAGTTGGGATCTAATCCTGGCATGTCTGCATAAGACCATGCAAAGTTCACTTGTTTTTCTTAAAAAAAACTTGATAAAAACCTCTCTTTCTAAAGGTGTAAGTGAAGCTGCTAGGTGTATGAATTTAGGATCCAATTCTATTCCAATGTTGACCTTCTCCATTGGTTCTATGAGAATTGGTGACCTTTCTTCCTCATGTGCTGGTAGGGTATCCAACCTCTCTTCCTTTGGTGCCACAATTAGGTTTTCACCATTGGAAATATCATTTATTTTTACTTTTTTTGGTTCTAGTGTTGTCACATGGTGGTTTTCACCACTAGAACTTTTCATTTTTTATTTTTTTTTCATTTTTTCTCTTTTTGGATTAAGAGGTTGGACCCCCATTGTTCTCATCATGTTTGGATAAAAAATTTTGGTGAAAGAGGGCTCAACCACATTTAAGTATTGGGTCATTGCTTGGTCATTGGGAAAATAGATTTAGTCACTTGTTTTGGTTAGTTCCCAATCAATAAGGTCAGGATGCATTACAGATAATGATTCAAGTGATGAGTTGTCATTGCATGGGTTTAAGGACATGACCTCATTGGATGGTTCATGCATTGTATCACCTTAGGTCAATAACATGAGCTTGCTCGAGATGTTCCATGGAAGAAGGGTCGAAGTCTTCTTCACTCAAATCCTCAAGGACGTCTATGAAGTTAAACCCAACATTCAGATCACCTCCCCATGAAGGTACCCAAGGTTCACCTATCCATGGCTGATTAGTGGGTGCTTGCCCTATGGGAAGTATCTCTGGATCTTCACTAGCTTGAATATTGTCTTGAGTATTGTCCTCTAAGACTTTTATGGGAAAGAACGCATGCAGGTTAAAATTAACATTCAAATCACTTGGCCACGAAGGTACCCAAGGTTCACCTATCTATGGATGAGTAATATGTGCTTGTCCTATGTTGAGTTCTTGTATACTGGGATCTTCATTACTTTGAGTTTGTTGCCTAGGAACATTAGCATAAGCATGTATTGTGAAAACCTCTTTTTCATGGCATGAGTCTTTGAATAAAGTATCCCACTCATAGTCTTGAGAATCATCACTATCAACATCAGATTCTATCATGTTTACTTGTTTATAGGAATCATGCATGGGGTTGGAACTTTTCCTTTGTACTGGTAGCCTACCCCTGATTTTTCTTCTTTTGACCTCCAAGAAGGTTCAATAGGCTCTAGCAAGCCTCTATTTCTTTTACCTAAGGGTCCTCTTCCCTTATACCCCATCTTTTGCATTATTTCAAATCCTTTTCCATATTGATCGGTTTGAATGTTAATGTGCTGAATTCTCTCCACAGGGATATTTGAGGTATCATTTTCATCTTGATAAAGCCATTGGAGAACTTCATCTTCTTCTTTTTCAAATGCTTCCCTATCACTTTCTCTTACAAAATAGGAGTTATATTTGTGAGGAAGATGTTCTTTGGATGGTTTCCCATGTGTTCTTGGAGATGTAGGTAAATTGAATAGGGAAACAGAATATTCCCCTACTCCCTTGGAATTGACTTTACATTTATTTTTAAATGTGTGCATCATTTCACTCATTTGTTTGTAATGGGGCTCTTTAGCTTTGTCTTTCTCTTCTTTGGTAGGTTTTGAATGATCTACCTTTGGTGCAGATGCTTTATCTAAATTTTTATTTGAATTTGGACCCTCATAACTCACTTTCTCCTTTCCTTTAGTTGATGTATTTGAGTTAGTTCGAGGAGGATTTGAAGTAGAAGTAGCAGTTAATGTTAACTTAGGATTATCCACTTTAATGTCTTCAATGGTATCCCTTGGAATAATCCCTTCTTTGTTATGAGGAATAAATAATTTGTGGAGAGGCTTTAGTGCATTGCAATACTGGAAAGGGTTTGAATCCCCTCCAATTGTGATTTCCTCGCCCATGTATGCAAATTTTATACATTGATGATATGTGGAAGGAACCAATTGCATCTCATGTATCCACGACCTCCCCAATAAGATATTATAAGTTAATTTCATATCTAAGACTTGGCATTTTGTGTCCTTTTTGACAGGTTCAACTTGAATGGGTAATATAATCATGCCTTTCGAAGATCTCTCTGCCTCATCATAAGATTTTATGGTAATTCTCTTTGTAGGATTAATACATGACTCAGATAATCCTAAAGACTTGACAAGGCTCAAAGTAAAAATATTAAGACCATCTCCCCCATCTATGAGAGCTCTCTTGACCTTATGTCTTTCAATCAAGACTTCTATATGCAACGAAATATTTTGGGGATGGGTGATGGACATGTCATCATGGTCTGAAAATGAAAGACAATGAGGTGCGATGAGGTGCTCTACCATATTCTGAAACTTCTCCTCTTCCAAGTTAATAAAAACATTAGTTTCCACTAGAGCTTTCTCTAAGATCTCCTTGTGGTTTGGAGATAATTTTAATAACTCCAAAATAGAAATTTGTGTTGGAGTCTTTTGTAGTTGATCCACCAAACTATATGGTTTTGTTATTGTAGACAATTTTTTAGCCAAAATGTTGGATTGCAGAGGACCAATGGGTTTAGGATCAACCCCTTGTAGGGTAATCCTTGAAATCTGACCCCTAGTGATAGCATTTGATGTTTCCTTTTGAGGTTGTTCTTTGATCACAATAGTATTGACAACATGCTCATTCTTGGATAATGTATTGATTGTGTTATCATAATCATGAGAAAAGTTGATGTTATTATTACCTTGCTTGTTCACATTGGAAGGTACAGCTTTCTCATGATTATAAAAATGTTGTTTGAAAGCTGTGTGATCTTAGTTACTTTGGGGCCCTTCTATGGTGATCATACCATTATCAATTAGGTCTTGTACCATGTTCTTCAGCTATAAGCAATCATTTCTGGTATGACCTCTATTACAGTGGTATTCGCAATGACTATTCTCACTCCACTAGTTGGGCTTGTTTTGTGCCTCATAGGGTTGAGGTCTAGGTAGATCAATGATCTTATTAGCAATGAGGGTCCTCAATGCCTTCTCTAGAGGCTCACCCAAAGGTTTGAATGTTCTCTTGGGAGATGGTGCCAAGAACTGCTTAAACTTGTTACCTCCCTGATTGTTCCCAAAGTTATTATTGTTGGTATTATTGTTGAAAGGTACTTTGGGAGCTGGATTTGCATTGTTCACCTGATTAGGGTGAGAGAAAATAGAGTCACCTTTAAATTATTAGCATCAACAACCTTGTCGTTGACCACTCCTTTATTGTTCTTCTTCAATCCAAACTGATTATAGCTGTTAGAAAAGTTCTTATTCTATTTTTTGTTGCTGTTGGAGGTATTGTTATTGTGATTTTTATTATCCTTATAAAGTTTTAACTCTCCACTCTTAACCAGTACCTCTTCTGTAGTCACTCCATTTTTTATGAGGTCTTAGAAGGTCTTAGGACATTGCATTCTCAATCGATAATTCATCTCATTACTCAACCTATTGATAAAGATATCCATATTTTCTTTTTCTAGTACACTCCAAGGATATCTAACAAATATCATCCTCCATCTTTGTAGGAAAATTAGGAATCCTTCTCCTTCTTTTTGCTTGGTATTACATAAGGTGATCATTGTGACTTCATGTTTGATGTTGTATGAATAGTGTGTCACAAATTTAGAAGCCAACTCTTCAAAAGTGCGTATGCCAGAAGATTTTGAAAACCATTCCATGGCCATACCTCCCAACCTTCTAGGAAATAATCTCATTAAATAAGTGGTGTCGTGCATGAATTCTAAGCTCAATGCACAAAATCCCCATAGATGATCTTGAGGATCAGATGTTCCTTCATATTTTTCATACTTAGAAAATACTACGTTAATAGGGAATGGTACCATGACTAGACTCTTTTCAAATGGAAAAGGACACAATGCTTCTATGAAAAAGGGTTTCGGAGCCCCGCTTTTCTTTTTGTGTCCAATTGCATTTGAAATAACTTAAATTGTTTATTCATGATATCGATCGAGCTCTCTTCAACTTCGGGTTGCTTAAGTTTGTTGACATCATAGTCATGGGGAATTTTAAGGCCTACTCAGGCTAGGTCTAGAAAGTATTTCTCCTTATCTTTTTATAATGCTTTTTCCATAAGTTTCATGAAATAAGGACTTTGTATAGCCTCATTGACCTTCTCATTAGTAGCATCTTCAGTTGTTGGTTCACCATTGCCCCTATTGTTGGTATTATACAACCCTTGATTGTTTGGGTCCATTCCTCCTCCTCCATTGTTGCTATTTGACCCCAAGTTGTTTGGGTCAATACCTACTCCATTACCAAAAGGCATGTTGGTGTTTATTACTTGAATAGGTTCTTGTGGTATTTTTGAAGACATAAATGTATCGCTCAGAAAAGGAATCTCTTGTCTCAAGTATGTTCCATCTAGTTGTAAGGTTTTCTTGATATAATGAGATCGGGTTATAGCCAGCATGAACATAAACCACTTGGAAATAAGCTTAATCTCACTAACTTGTGGCCAAATCCTCAAAAAATTTCAAAATTGTGCAAAACCAGGATTTCTGATCAGGCAAGGTATTGGAACAGATAGAACACTTAAAAGGGTATCCGAATATAAGATCAAAAAAATTTGAAACCCTTGAGAAATGCTCTTTGTTTGTCATTTTTTAATTCTGGGTGTCACTTGCCTATGTGTAGGCATGACTTTAAGTTTAGTACGCGGTGACTGGAATATTATTAGGCAGCACTCTGCAAGTAAGTAGGCAGCTTTTTCCTATTGATAAGAGTGATTTAAATTTTTCCAAGCATCACTTAAACTATCATAGGTGTGACTTTATTATTGACGGGCATTTTCTGAATAGTCACAGGCGTGACTTTACTATGTATACACAGTTTTTCTTTGTTCACAGGTGGCACTTTGCAGACCAGGTTGTGATTTCTAGAATTTTTTTTTTAATTTTAAGATCAGGTATGTGGAATGTTCTTTCTTGAAAATGAAATACAAACTCAACACACATGTCAGATTGTATCATGTACCTAAAACCACACTAAAAGTGTATGTTCTCGATCATTTTCCACAAGTATTGAACAAGAAAGTCTTCCAAGCAATCTACCTATAGTCAAATTTGGCTTTTAAACACTTTTGGCTCTACAAAGGTAGCTTACTACTTATCAAGGTTTTAATTAACACCTCCATTCTAAATCATGTCAAATTCTTTTACCCCCTTGCAGGCTTCCCACATGCATAAAAATATGATTTGGCAGAATCCAAAAGGACTACTAGAGGAAGTGAAGATAATTTGCACATAACCGATTCATTCTCCTATTAAGGAAGAATGTTTTTGTTTAGAGTGGGTCGGATAGTATCGCGGAAAAAGTGATTATCTCCCACTTGGGTCATTCCCTCTCACCATCCTCATAAGGAAAATCTTAGGAGGCAGGCCCTCTAGTGATCTAAATTAACTAGCATGTATAGAAAAGCAAGAAATTGAGCTTAGTCCAACAAGTTTGGGAATTTGGTTCACTTAGAAAGTGAAGAGCATATCCCTATTGTTGTTCTTTGTTCCAAACACTTTAAGTAACAATTGTTCTTTTTCAATCTCTTGATAAGGAGATTCTTATAATTGAAATGTTTGGTTAATTCCTTATTTCTATTAAGCTAGATCCAATGAAAGCCACAATTTAAGCAAATGCAAGCTTGATTTGATGAATACCTCTCTTTTGTAGCTAGCAAAGGCTAGGTGCTTTTATGAGGTTTTTGGCTTTTATTTTGCTCACTCACCTAGTGGTGATTGTTCCCGCTCCCTCCTCCAACAAATTAGTCAACAAAGCCATATAAAATGAGGGAAACCAAAAAGGAAAAAAGTGAAATTGCAATTAAGTGTTTTTGACAAGATTTTTCAAAGAAATTTCAACAACTTAATGCAAGAGAATTTAATCCAAAGTAGGGAATTTATTCTTGTAAGCATTTAACACTTTAATGTAATGAGCATACAACTTCTCTTCTAATCCCAAACTTTCTAAAATTGTAGCACTATGAATCTCTTTTTCATGCTTAGTTTGGAATCTCACCTCTTTTCTTGCTTGATTGACTCTGCTTTTTGGTTTTTGTACCTTCCTATGTTTGCTCATCTGCAAGAAAAACATAGACAAAGAGTAAGAAAACTGAATTTAATGATTTGACAGCAAATTTAAGCAAAAATTCCTACACATCATTTATCAGCTAAAGCATGTCAATAAACAAATAGTAGGCATGACTTTAAGAGTCACAAGCGTCACTTTCTAGTGATGCAAGCGGTTTTTAAAGATCAGTAAGTGTGACAATTTAACTGACATGCATTAAAAGTAGTGAAAATTGCATAAGATAAAGTATTCAAAGTGACAAATAACAACTACTAGGCATCAGTTAAACAATACTAGGCATGACAAATCACTATAAATTGCATTGTAAAGGTCATCACAGGCTGTAAAAGACAACAAATAGGCGTTAGTTCTCAAGTCACAGACATCACTTTACGCTCTTAAGCATAACATTTTATCTCACAGGTATGACACTTTATCTCATAGGTGTTAGTTAACTATTTGTAAGCATCATCAAAATAGCCATAGGCATCATTTCTCCTATTTTTTGCAAAAATTTCACAAAAAAGTGAAGACAAAAACACACAAAACTTGATAAAAATGATAGAAATGAGGCCCACTGCCCCACGGTGGGTGCCATTTGTGTGTGTATGTTTAACACCTTCATGAAATTAGGATAATCAACTACAACTCTATGAAAATACAATGCAAATTTCATTTAAGAATTGAAATTAACATCCATGACATCTCATGGTTCTCTATCTAAGTTTGGTAAGTAGAGCTCTCAGCCAATTCTCTACTAGTGACACTCCTAGAATGAGAAAATATGATAGTACTATGCTTAACCTAGCTCAAAATTCTCCATTATGAAAAGATAAATTCAAATACTAATGATAAATGCTCTCAATTGCTCTCAATTGCTCATGAAATGCCTATAATGGTGATGCTTTTCTCTTGAATTCTCTAGTTATTTTATTGCTCTCAAAATGACTCTTATTTATAGTAAATTCCCAAGGGTAGGGGGTAGAGTGAATTAATCATGATTTAGTTTTGGTTGAGTAAAAAACTTTGAAATATTTTTAAATGGGGGGACAATTTAAATGTTTGTCTCAAAGCTTTGGACAACAAGACAAAATTGAGTGGATGAGATTCAAAGTTGAAATGTGTGATTGAGATTCAACTATTTTGAGTGATCCATGTGCTTTGTGTTCTAAATTTTCATTGGTTCCTCAATTTGTTGTTGAAAGATATTAGGATTAATTAAATTCCATCAATTAATTAAATTAGCCATGTAAGGGAATAGGTTCACTTTGACTTTGATTTAAAACTATACAATTAATTGATTAAATCAATTATATAGTGTTTTTGGTCCCTTTAAGCTTTGATTTAATTATTTAATGTCATTATTTGATTTTTCCTTTTGATTTAATGATTTTGTCCAATTTGATTTAATAAATGTTCATTTTAAATTGATTTGATCTTTTTTTATGAGAATTAGAGCATTTTGTTGATTTTAAGCACTTTGTCCATTTTTTTATGTCTATAGAACTGTTACCAATTGTTGCATCATGCTCAAATTGGCAAAGTTTAGACAGAATTGGTGAAAGGTACTTTTGATACATTTAAATATTGAAGCATTCATGATTAATTACTGTATGCTGAATAGGAAATAGAGGAAAAGAGAACATTTCTTTAATGTGCAAATGCATTTTTTACAAGTAAAATATAAGTGTATTTACAATCAAGAGTTCTTTATTCATTTCCAAAAACATATACAAAATGGGTCCCACACAAGCCATGGGATAGCTCTTTAAAAAAAATGCAAGAAATAGAAAGAACATGCATATGTACAGAAGTCAAGGAAAAGATAAGGGTCGATTCCATCATTTCCTGGATGGAATGATGGATAAGGTTGTTGAGTAGCCTTGGTTGGCTAGTTGAAGAGGTCCCACATCTTGGAAGTGCCTACAAAATATTTAAGAGAGGGTATTAGTCTAAAAATAATAAGCAATGATGAAATTAACACCTATCTTTAAGCATGACAATAATACAGATACATATTCAGAAATGCAAATCAAAATGCAAAGATGGAGATGCTAAAAATAATGATCACATCATAGAAAATACTTTATTTCTTAACATTATTTGCTTCATGTATAGGTTTAGGTATGAAGACCAATTAGGTTTCCAAAGGACATGCATACATTACACACATGAAACTTTCCGACTGAAGTTATGGAGAGGTGAATACATGAAGACCTGATGGGGAGGCTAGGATAGACTAGCTAGTCTATGCTCTATTCCTTGCCCAAGGACTCAAGTGTGCTCCTGACACCTATGGTTGATCTATAGGATACTTGATACTTTCAAGGACCCCCTAACCTACCTAACTAACCCACCAAGTTAAACCAATTCATTCATCATCATGACAAACTTTGCTTTCAGGCTACTAACCCTTATATTGGCTCATAAGGGCCTTTTAGTCTTCCACTACTCCTACAAACTCCAACAGTGAATTTTATGAGTTTCAAGAACTTTTTAGGGCTAATGACACCTATTCATCATCTTGGAAAGGTTTTGGAAGCACCCAATTTGGTAGTTTCTTTGTAAACTAGGGCTGCAAGGAGGAGGCCTAATTAGCCCTCCTTCCAGTTTCTTAGGGAATTTGAAGCCCTTTGCTCAACATTTCTTCCACCCTATCCTAAATAAATTTGACTATAAATGACCCAATCTAATGGATTTTGGGGGCCTCAGGTGCCCATTCGACCGTATAGTACCTGTTGCTAATTATGAGGGTTTCAAGGGTTATAGGACTTTTCCCTACTCCTAGCTTCACCATTGCATTTCTAAGACCTTGCAGACCTTCTCCTTCACAAGACTAAGTCTTCAAACATCCATCTTGACTTCCACCAAAATGAAAGTCATGAAACTCTCCCTGTCACCTACTGGAGTTCTTTTGCTGCTGCACATCCCTAGCTGGATTGCTCCAATTCGCCTAGGGCTTTGTCAAGCCATTGCTTGCTTCTATTTTCTAGGGCCCTGCTTGTTTATTATACAAGTTTAGGGTCTTTAATCTTGGAATCCAAAGTCCCATGGAAATCCCATGATGGAAACAAGATCTATAGGCCCATTTACAATAAGCTCTCCAAACTGGCAGAGCACTGTCAAATGGAAGAACTCAAACAAAAAAAACAAAAATACAACCTTTACAAACTAGTCTAATGCATAAAAATGGAATGGAAAAACATTCAAAGCAACTACTACAACCAAGTTACACCAAAAACACCAACTATTCACATTCCAACAGTCCAAAACAGTGACTGTTCTAGCTTTCACAATGTTCAGTCTGATCTGCCATACTGAGACCATACAATATGATCACCAACCCTCACATTAGGGTTTTTCAAAGTTAATATAGTCTCCTCCTTGGTGTGTGCAAGAGATTAGGGCTTCTTAGCCACTGAGATTAGGTTAGGACATAAGTCTGAAAAAGTTGCTTAGCAACTTTCAAAAGTTGCTAACAACTTTCAAGCAACTCTTGTTGCATAAGACAATATGGACTCATTTCTTCAATGACCTCTCCTAGAGGCCCCTTGAAGCACTCACATGTGCTCAAACACATTCAACCCAACCTAAGACTACAACCTCCTATCCAAGCATTGATTTAGGATGACATCACATCACTCCATGAATCAGGATGCCTTACAACTTAGGAAAATCAAAAGAACTTCTAGGACTTAAACATTGCCTAGACACAACCAAAATGAGCTTCAAGCTCTCATTCTAACTCCAAATTTATCATTGAATATGAACACACCAAAAATGGATGGTGAAGGCCCTCATAGAGGTGCTCCTACACCAAGATCAGAGGACTAGAGGAGGCTATTGAGGGGGCATGCATAAGTTTTAGGTATGGGACCTTCTGGCCAAATTATGGAGCTACAAAAGATTGGTTGTTGAAGGGACATGACCTTTCTCATGAAACCTTTCAACCAAGTAAATTAGATATACATGGTCATAGGATGGTTTTCATTTTATTCTAAAGTTTTAGAACTACAACAAGTGATACAGAAGGTATTTATCATATTCTGTTATAGGAAGTTATATTTCAAAGTATCGATTGTCATAGAAATCAGTTTTACATTCAAGGATGTATGACATGTCAAGATATGAGAAATAGAAAATATAGAGTATATGAATGGATGTAATTTGTAAAGACACTATATGAGAAGCAGATTTGAAATAATAGAAAGTAGAGTTCATTGTAAAATAATAGTTTTCAGCCATAAAAGTAGCAGATATACATGATAGTATAACTATTTCAATGACAACAATATCATTAGAAAACAATAAGATAAGCAATGGTTTTCATTAATATAGCAGCATATAATGATATAAGGCATGCAATGAAAGAAATGGTGAGCAAGTGTACAGCAACCAACAAGCTTACAAAACATATTAAAGCAATACAAGGAAGGAGCAGGCACCATATTTAGCCAAGCAAGATTCACATAAAAAGATTCAGGATTTTCCTTGAAAAGTGCATTAGTATGCAACCCAAGAGAGTACCTACCATATCTCTATGTAGCAAGAGTACTAGGAGAATTACAAAAGATGCAGCAGTCATGAAAAGCATAACTATTTTGGGACATAAATTGATAAGTGTTGAAGTTGTTGTTTTAGAAAAGCATGGCATCTGATCAAAATAATTGAATAATCAAAGTGCATTTAATTCCAATTAGCAAGAAAAGATGATCCATTTATTCAACAGAGAAGCAATCAGTAATTGATAAGAAACCATTAATTAAGCAATCAGTAATTGAGCAGCAATCAGTCATATGTAATGTCAATTCTTTTAAAGAAAAAACTTATGTTGTTAAAGAGAAGAAGCCCCGGTCAAGAAAGAGAAAGCAGATCTTTGACCAATCTTTTTTCTGCAGGATGATTATATAGGAAAATATTTGAGTATATAAATGACATACTGATAGTTCATAAAAAATTTCTTGCATAGTTGTGGATACTCGGAAGTCAGAATTGTTTTCAGAGCTTTTGTTCCAGGCATGTTTAATAACCTTTTGAAGTGGTTCGTTAAAGAGTTTTCAACATCTAAAAATCAAAGTATTCAATGTTCTGTATATGGTGATAGTTTAAACTCAAATATTAGTAAGAGTTGCTTTTGTAGGTTGTTCCTATGAGGTCTGATTTCTTTTTATTTTTATCTCTTAAAAGAAGAGTGAGTTACATTGGAAGTATTGGGTTTGACAAATTGGGCTTAACTCTGTTTCGGTTTAAGTTTAAAAACAACATTATTTTGTAGAATGTTCAAACAACAATTAAATAAACACAATATGCAGCACACTATGGATGAATTATTTTTTTCTTCATTCTGTCTATAAATCTCATTTGTACGCACAACCCTTACAGATAATACTTTATCTTGGCTTAGTGGATATGTTAAAAAGACAGATGTCTAGTGGCTAAGACACTATGAGCAGTGATAAATCTCAGAAAATACAAGGGTATTTTTTCTTTTAAAAAAATGAGGAATAAGCATATGTTCCACAACAGAAAACTAGTATTCAAATAGCCAGTTTGAAGAATAGGCAACATTTCATTTTCAAACTTCATAGCCATCGAAATACAACAGTCTTTTAGAATATTCTTACAAAAATGAAGGGGAAACTTCAGTAGTGGGCAGCTTACCTTTTTTGAAATCACTGCAAGCAGCAAGCAATTGTGTTCAAGTACCCAGTGAAAGTAATGGTTATAGCCATGGTATTTACAACGTGAGGCAGCCCCAACAAACAAAAAATAAAAGATACAACCGGAATAAAGTACCATTGACAGAAGAAACTTATTTTCAACAAGTGGTTTCAGGAAAGTGTCATAGAGATGACCAAATCAAAGCACAAAAACAAAGCTTTTGTATAGTTCAAACCCTCATAAAAGTGGCTATAAAATAAGTACAATAGCACTAAATCTCTAGCAGTATCACAAAGAAAATAAATAACAACAGTAATTTCCAGATCTTTCAATTAACAAAATGAGAATACCTTCGAATCCCAGGAAATAGCAGAGACTCTTCAAACATTGAGAAGAGAAAGAAGTGGCTGCAAATACACATTCTAATTTAGTCACAGAGATTTAGCACACCATCATTAGCAGCCATGGCTTTTATAAAAGTAGAAAAACTTCAGTCAAAACCCTGATGGAGAGAAGTGTAGCAGCAGGCAAGAGAAAAATGACAAATGATAATGTTTTTTTTAGGGTTCCCTTTACCCTATGTATCTCTCGTGCCTTTTCTTTTAGGCTTTGCCTTAGCTGAGTTTTATGGTTTGTTTTTTGCTTTGCTTCAAAACTCACGTTTTGAGTAAAGTATTTGAATGCCTTTAGTTATATATTTTTCATTAGCATATTAGGTATTAAGTTTTATTATATTTTTTCCTTTCTTTTTAATTTAAGTTTTAACAATATATATTATACCTTATTTCTATTTAAGTTAAATGGATAAATTTATTATCTATCTAACTTAAAAAGAATTATATTATAATGTATATTGTTAAAATATAAATTTGATTTTATTTAATATATTTAATATTTAACAAATAACAAAATTACACTTAGTATTGAATATATTAAATAGAATTAAATTTAATTCTATTTATATATATTAAGTGTAAGTTTGTTATTTATTAAAAATTAAATATAATTTGGGAAAAGTATAAATAAACTTTTGCAAAATATGTTAGTAAATAAATGTATAGTTAAGGTTGACAGTTTGTAAGTTTAAATAACTCAAAGGGGGAGGATTTCAGTTCTGAACCAATTATTGAGGCAGTTTAGGGGTTGTTGAAGGCATCTTGGAGCTCTTTGGAGGTGTTTTTCGAGTTCTCTACCAGTTACTGTCAGTTGGGGAGCCTTTTGGAGCAGTTTGCTTGCAGATTCCAGCAATTACACTCCTAATTTGGTGGGCTTTTTCTTCATATCCGACCCCCACAAAATATGCATGTTTTATGGAGATTTGGAGCAGTTTTGAGGGGATTTTGAGTGGCACTTCAGCTATGCATGGCTTGGAGGAGTTCAAGGATCACATAGACTACATTTTTTGATAGTTTGACTCCTTATTTCATAAGGATTTCTCATGCATCCGAGTTAGGTTTTTGGAGACTCTATTTATTGTATTTTCACCTCATTTGTAAGGGTGGAGAGTTTGAGAAAATAGAGGTATTAAGTGAGCGTATTGTTCCTTTGCCTTTTTTCTCATATTTTGTAGCCATTTTTGTAGAGTTTGAAGATTATAAAGCTGGCCTTATTATTCGCATATTTTTTCTAAGTTCTGTCATTGAGCCTTTCAAGTTTTATGCATTTAAGTGTTTGTATCTTTCAAGCATAGATTAGTGAATTGTTCCAATTCCTTTTCTAATTTGTAAAGAATTAACCTTTTGCATAAGTTATCTGTTTGTTGGTTGAAGTCTTATCATTAGTGGTAACAAACCCTAATTGTGAGTTTTAAACTATCCTAGGTATTGAAAAGTGAATTTAATTACAGAACTTAGTAATGTGTATCTGATAGGTACAGGTTTGTGTTTCTAAGAAATATGCATCCATTTTGGTGTATCACCTCTTAGTTAGGTTTCATTTTTTCAGTTATCCTTCTACCTTTTTCTCAAAATTTAAAAAGTCAGGATTAGGTGATATTCCAAATCTATAGGAACCGGCCTAGAATTTGAAGATTCGTTCTCTTTCCTACAAAGAGCTCATTTCCATGTTCCAACAGGAAGGCTAGATTTTCAATCAATCTTGAGGTGCATTGTTGATTGACAACAAGAACTTCAGTAGTCACTATGCCATCATTAGTAGGTTTGATAGATTCATTGTGGGTAGAAGCATCGACAAAGTTTTTACGAAGGGCATTAGAAGTAGAAGCAAAAACTCATTGTTCAAAATCTCTTTGTTGCTTCATAAAATCAAGATCAGAAACCTTATACTCTCCAATAAAGGTAGGATTAAAATCCAAGGTTCCCCAATCATTTCCAGGAAGAGTATTAGAAGAAGGATTACTATTAGGAATAGGAGTAGTGTGGGTTTAAATATTCAAACAAGGATTTGGCACTTCATCCGCATGAAGTGTAAACATCATGTTGTTATGAATAAACTTGACTTTACGGTGAAGGGTGGAAGGAACAACATGCATCTCATGCAACCAAGGTCTTCCCAAAAGGGGGTTATAATTGAGAGGTCAATGCATAACATGAAAAGGAGTATTCAGGGTGATCAGACCTACTTTGATAGGTAAGGTAATGATGCCCAAAGTGTTCTTATCAATGTTATCAAAGCCGCGTATAGGAACATTGTCAGGCTGAATAGTTGAAAGATTGGCTTTAATCACTTTGAGAACATCCATGCTACAAATATTAAGCCTAGATCCACTATCAATCAAGGTCCTATGAATGAAACTCTTATTTATAGTAACAACAACCATAAGAGCATCATATTGATTCTGAACTTCTTTAGAAGGTAAATCCTTTTGAGTAAATACAATGTCAGGAGGACTCAGGGTAGCATGCATGCACTATAAGAAGGTATTGATGTTGTCTTGATTACCAGGTGGTGTGGGAAGAGTTTCTAGAGATTTTTATGGTAGGTAGGTGAATTTTGAAGAAGCTCCCATAAAGAAATATTGGTAGGGGTATTTTTTAATTGGTTTATCAAATCATACTCCTTGCTAGGAAGATGGGGTGGAGGAGGAAGAATGGGTTGAGAAGGTGGTAAAGAAGTAGAAACCATCGGATTAGGTTGAGGTTTATTCCTTGTGATATGTGTGAGCTATCAAATCTTGATCATTGAAAGACTCTAAAGACTCCATAGGTTTAGCTTTGATAGTAATGTGAGGACAACCTTTGATAGACAAAAAGGGTTGTGGATAAACCATGTTAGTTGTCTCAACACTACAAATAGATTCACAAGAAGGAAGAAAAGAAGATATCCTAGGAGGAGATGAGGTATAATCTTGATCTCCATAAGATCATCACTAAGAGGGAGAGCATTAAGGGAATTCATATCATTCTCCACTAATGTCACATCACTAGAAGTAATCCCAAATGGAAGTAAAGCATCTATAATGTCATCTTCTTTCGCTAAAATATCTGCATAGGTGGAGTGTGTTTTAGAAAAAGAGTCACCATCATGTATGAATATGCCATCCATTAATAAATCACCCTCTTGTATCAAAGCTTCTTCACAAGGAGGGGATAAATCAATTTCTTTATCCAAGGGTGTTAGGAATGAATGTTGAATATATCCTAAGGGATTATTAGCAGCCATTCTATAGCAGTTGTTGTTACATTCATGACTATGATTGTCATTGATGTCAACATAGTGATCTATTGAAGATTAGTAGAGGAGCAGATAGTGTTTGGATTAGCGCACATGGGATATTGAAGATGAATCTATGTGATGTTGAGGATCTACTCTATGATGTATTTTATGTTCATGGTTAAGAGCACAGATAGTAATTTATTTATTCATGGAAGTTACGAGCATTTCAGTGGAAGTAGTATTCAAGCAGTGTTCCTGAGCAGTGATTTGTGGAAATCAGATGATATCTCCTAATCAGGATGGAATCTGGTTATGCACAGCTAGAGAGAAGTTGAAGACAGATTGATAGTGACATGGATGATAGCACAAACTTTGAGGTCACATGAATGAAGAGTTATGGTAATTGGAAGCTGATAGTTTTTTGTAATTTTGATGTAACGTGTGGAAACTTTAATTTTGTAATTTGGATGCCAACTCATTTGTAATTACTTGAGTGTGGTATAAAGGAAGGAATGTTTTCCTTATTGTAAAGAATGAAATAGAAGATTGAATGAAATTGTGAAAGATAATTTGTGGAAAGAGGATATGCGAGGTACAGAGATCTGAAATTGAGATCTAGTGTTGCAGTGAGTGTGGTTTGGCACAATCAGAGAAAAGGTAACATATTGTTGAGATCAGTAATAGTTTGATATTATTCTGTTGAATAATCTAGAGATCATTTGGATAGTGTGTTCAGTGATCTTTCCATTGAAGTTGTTTGGGCAGTGGGTCCTTCTATCTTCCATAACTCCTAATAGAGTTAGAATCTTTTAGCAGGGATTCAAAGTCTCCTAATAGGGACTCATATGTACTAAATTTATTTCATAATACTCCTAATAGAGTCCATCCTTTCACAAGGAATATTCATATTAGTGCATCTTTTGTGGGCATCATTCCCACTGGGGTTTACTCTTTGATCAAGAGGTTCCCTAGTCAACATGTCTTGTGTTATTATGTATGAGTATCTTTCTATGGTTATTGATTACATTTCTTATATGGTTAAAATCTATTAAAGTTGATAAAGGTTATAATTTTTTGATAACTGATTCACCCCCCCCCCTCTCAGTTATCTTGGTGGACTTTACTTTCTAACAATTGGTATCAGAGCGGTAGGTCCTTGAAAGAAAAATTTAATAGCTTAAGGAGATCCATGGTGAATTTCAGGAAAGAAAACCCTAAGTTTGATGGAGTAAATTTTGACAGCTGGAAAGAAAAGATGAAGACACATCTACTATGTTTAGGACCAGGTTATTGGTTGATTACTAAGAATGAGAAGACCATCATTGATGAAGATATTATTGAAACATGTACTAATGATGAAAGAGATCTATTCATGTGTAACATACTTACTAGAGAAGCACTTTTGTCAGCCCTTCCAGAGAATGAGTACAGTCAAGTAAAATATTTGAAAACATCTCATGAAATTTGGAAAGCTTTACACTCTACTTTTGAAGGTGATGAACATGTAAAGAGAGTCAGATTACATAATTGGATATGTGCATTTGAAGATATAAGAATGATGGAAGATGAATCTGTTAGAAGCTATATTGGTAGAATGTCATAAATTGTTGCAGGTATAAAATCTAGTGGAGGAACAAAGACAGAGAATGAAGTGACATGGAAATTTCTGAGGACATTGACTCCTGCATTTAAGTAGACAACACAGATGATTGAACAAGTTATATCTTATACTTCAAACTTTACAAGAGAGACTCTTCTTGGAAGATTGGAAGCAGCAGAGATGAACCTGAGGTTATCAAGAGACTTGCCTAGAATGGAGACAGCATTCAGTGCTTTTAATGTTCACCCTACTTTGTCAAGAAGCATCAGTGTGAGCAGAGATTATGCTGGTAGTAGCAGATCTAAAAATGAAGAAGATAGGAAGATTGAAGAAGGTATTGCCTTGCTTGTGAAGAGAGAACCAGATGGTAAGAAAATTTTTAAATGTTGGACATGTCAATAATATGGTCATTTTGCATCTAAATGTCCTAAAAGAGTTAAAAAGTACAGAAACAATTTTAATCCTAGAAGACCTAAAGAATGTTATTATGCTAATGATGAAGAACTTGAAGCTCATATAGAGAGAACCTTAAGTGAAAGTGATACTGAGAATAATGATGATAGAGGATTTGTAGGAATTAAAGAAGAAAATCTTGAAATAGAGGTTAAGGAAGAAAAATCCCTAGTTTCTCAAGTTGAAAAGAAAGCTGATTGGATTATATATAGTGGTTGTTCACATCATATGATTGGAGACATGAAAAAGTTCATAAATTTTAACAATTATGATGGAGGATTTGTTAGAGTTGGAAATAATGCACCTTGTTTAATTAAAGGTATAGGATCTATTACGCTTGATGGAAAGACTATACTGATGATTTTTACTTTGTGGATGGTTTGAAACATAATATTTTGAGTGTTGGATAGTTATTCGATAAGGGATATCAAGTTTGGTTTACTGAGAAAACTTGTGTGATAAAAGACAAAGATGGAAATTTGATTGGTACTGGATCTAGAACCAGAGGTAATGTATTTAAGTTGAATCCTACTGAGATGACATGTTTGATTACTAAGATTGATGAAAGTTGGTTATGGCATAGAAGATTTTGTCATATAAATTTTGATAACATTGTGAAAGTGAGTACTACACTTCCAGTAAGAGATTTGCCTAGAATTATGAAGCCTACTAACATGATTTGCAAGGAATGTGTGATGGCTAAACAGAAAAGAAGCTCATTTCCTAGTAAAAAGTTTACATATGCAGAGAAGTTGGAGATTGTTCGTACAGATTTGAGTGGTCCTAAAAGGACTAGAGGATTCTATGGAGAAAGGTATTTTATGATTCTTGTTGATGATTTTACAAGAATGATGTGGAATGCATTTCTTAAAGAAAAATTTGAAGCATTTGATACGTTTAAGATCATTAAGAATAAGGTTGAGAATGAATTTGGAATGAAGATTAAATGTTTGAGATCAGATAGAGGTGGAGAATTTACTTCTAGAGAATTTAACACCTATTGTGAAGTGAATGGTATTAAGAGACAATTGTCAGCCCCTAGGACACCTAAACAAAATGGTATTGCAGAAAGAAGAAACAGATTAGTAACTAAAGCAGCAAGAGCTATGTTATTTGAGAATGACTTAGAGAAGATATTCTAGAGAGAAGCAATGTATACAATGAACAGAGTACAAATCAGAGAAGACACAGACAAGACACCCTATAAATAATGGTTTTGACATGCACCCTCAGTTAAGTATTTTAGAATTTTTGGAAGCAAATGTTATATAAAGAGAGATGATGACATTGGAAAGTTTGATCCTAGAAGTGATGAAGGTATATTTCTTGGATATTCTTTGAAGAGAAAAGCTTATAGATGTTACAATAAGAGAACTAAGACTATTGTTGAGAGCGCAAATGTTAAAGTTGATGAAAAGTTCAAAATTCAGGAAAGAATGCTTGATTATGAATCAGATGAAGGAACTCATCCTAGACCTAACATTGAGAGTACTGAATTATTCTATGAAACTGACAGTGATTTGTTGAATGAAATCCATAGTGAGATCATTGAAGAACCGACACCTAAAGTGTGATCTGAGATAGTGACACCTAACAGGCACTTATCAAGGAATCACCCTTATGAGAAGATTATTGGAAGCATAGACAGAGGAGTTCAGACTCGAAATAAGGTACAAGAATAGTTGTGTTTGATTTCTCAAATTGAACCTAAATCTACTAGTGAAGCTTGAGAAGATGAACATTGGATTAAAGCTATGAAAGAAGAACTAGATCAGATTGAAAAGAACAAAACATGGGAATTGGTCCCTAGACCTAAAGATAAGAATGTTATAGGAACAAAATGGGTATTTAGAAACAAGATGAATGAACAAGCAGAAGTAGTAAGGAACAAAGCAAGATTGGTATCTAAAGGATACTCGCAACAAGAAGGAATTGACTATGAAAAAACTTTTGCACCAGTAGCAAGAATTGAAGCAGTAAGAATGTTTTTGGCCTATGCAACTTACAAGAATTTCAAAGTATATCAGATGGATGTGAAGTCAGCATTTCTGAATGGAGAGTTAGAAGAAGAATTCTACATCAAGCAGCCTGAAGGTTTTCCTTTAACTCAAGAAGGAGACATGGTATGTAAACTAAAGAAAGCTTTATATGGACTGAAGCAAGCACCTAGGACTTGGTATGCAAGATTGGACAAGTATTCGATAAAATTAGGATTTACAAAATGAACAACTGATAGCAACTTGTACATAAAAGAAATTGAAAATGGTTTGTTAGTTGTAGTTATTTTTGTTGATGATATTATTTTTGGAGGAGAAGATGAAGCAAGTGATAAATTTGTAGATGAACTGAAGACTGAATTTGAAATGAGTATGATTGGTGAAATGAAATACTTTTTGAGATTTCAGATAACACAGAACAGTGATGGTATATTTTTAAGTTAGACAAATTACTTGAATTATTTGTTAAAGAGATTTGTAATGGAGAACTGTAAACCAGCTGGAACACCTATGGTAACTGGACATAAGTTATCTAGCACATATGAGACTCCTGCAGTTGAACAGAAGTACAGATCTATGATTGGAGGATTACAGTACTTGACACATACAAGACCTGATATAGCACATTCAATTGGAATTGTAGCAAGATTTCAAGCTGAACCTAGAGAATCACATTATGTAGTAGTAAAGAGGATACTGAGATATTTAAGAGGCACAATTGAGTATGGATTGTGGTATGAAAAATATGATGATTTTACCCTATGTGCATATACAGATGTTGATTGGGGAGGTAGTGTTGATGATAAAAAGAGCACTGGTGGTGGAGCATCTTTCCTTGGAGGAAGATTGGTTTCATGGCTAAGAAAGAAGCATAATTGTATTTCACAAAGTACAACAAAAGTAGAATATGTTGCAGCAGCAAACAATTGTAACCAGATAATTTGGATGAAGCAGATGCTAAAGGATATTGGAATAAATTTTTTTGAGCCTATTGTTATACATTGTGACAACACCAACATAGTTAGTATGTCTAAGAACCCTATATTACATTCTAAGACAAAGCATATAGAGATTAAGTATCATTTAGTAAGAGAGAAAGTTGCTGAGAAAGAAGTCAGACTTGAATACATAAGCACAAAGGAGTAGATTGCAGACATATTTAAAAAACCTTTGTCTAAGGATACATTTGAGTATCTGAGAGGTATGCTTGGGGTTATGCCCCATCCTAATTTTGAGAAGTGATGTAGATTGTTGCATCCACCCAGTGGTATATGAGCCTTATCTTTCTTCTGGACTGGATGTTGGTACTTCCTCAATGGGGGAGTATGTGTATCTGAGTTGAGTCATGAGGACTCTAGTGAATGTATTTTCTAAATAGTGTATTTTGACATTGGAGTTGTTGTTGACATAATGATGAAATTTTTGTCATTTATGTCAATGGGGGAGAAGTGTACATTAAAAACCTTTTGTACCATCTATTGAAGAGAACTGAATAGGAAAATGAAGCAATATTTGATTGATAAAGAGGATTTGAAGAATTCTTTGAGCAGTAGTGTTGCAGTGTTGGATTTATGGAACATTGGATATTTTTCATCTATGTTGCCATCAATGCCAATGGGGGAGATTGTTAGGAATGAATGCTGAATATATCCTAAGGGAGTATTAGCATCCATTCTATAGTAGTTGTTGTTGCATTCATGACTGTGATTGTCATTGATGTCAACATAGTGATCTATTCAAGATTAGTAGAGGAGTAGACAGTGTTTGGATTAGCGCACGTGGGATATTGAAGATGAAGCTATGTGATGTTGAGGATTTACTCTATGATGTATTTTATGTTCATGGTTAAGAGTGCAAATAGTAATTTATTTATTCATGGAAGTTATGAGCATTTCAGTGGAAGTAGTATTCAAGTAGTGTTCCTGAGCAGCAGTTTGTGGAAATCAGATGATATCTCCTAATCATGATGGAATCTGGTTATGCACAGTTAGAGAGAATTTGAAGACATGTTGATAGTGATGTGGATGATGGCACAAACTTTGAGGTCACATGAATGAAGAGTTATACTAATTGGAAGCTGACAGTTTTGTGTAATTTTGATGTAACGTGTGGAAACTTTTATTTTGTAATTTGGATGCCGACTCATTTGTAATTACTTGAGTGTGGTATAAAGGAAGGAATGTTTTCCTTGTTGTAAAGAATGAAATGGAAGAGTGAATGAAATTGTGAAATCAAATTTGTGGAAAGAGGATATGCGAGGTACAGAGATCTGAAATTGAGATCTGGTGTAGTAGTGAGTGCGGTTTGGCACAATCAGAGAAGAGGTAACATATTGTTGAGATCAGTAATAGTTTGATATTATTCTGTTGAATAATCTAGAGATCATTTGGACAGTGTGTTCATTGATCTTGCCATTGAATCTATTTGGGCAGTGGGTCCTTCTATCTTCCATAACTCCTAACAAAGTTAGAATCTTTTAGCAGGGATTCAAAGTCTCCTAACAGGGACTCATATGTATTGAATGTATTTCATAAGACTCCTAACAGAGTCCATCCTTTCACAATGAATATTCATATTAGTGCATCTTTTTTGGGCATCATTCCCACTAGGGTTTACTCTTTGATTAAAAGGTTCCCTAGTCAACATATCTTGTGTTATTGTGTATGAGTATCTTTCTATGGTTGTTGATTACATTGCTTATATGGTTAAAATCTATTAAATTTGATAAAGGTTATAATTATCTAATAATTGATTCAACCCCCCCCCCCCTCTCAGTTATCTTGGTGGACTTTACTTTCTAACAAAGGGTTCATCACAAAAATTAGAATCATCCACAATGGTTTCATGAGGAAGAGATTAATCAACATCCCAACCCAAAGGTTCATCCCAAAAAGAAGAATCATCCACAATGGTTTCATGAGGAAGAGAGTAATCAACATCCAAATCCAAAGGTTCACCCCAAATAGGAGGATTATCATCCCTATCAATAAAGCACTTTGTAGGAGCTCCATAAATCACTAAAGCTTGATCCCTAAAGGGGAAAGAAGGTAAATTATATTCTAAAATAGGCTCATAGAAAAGACATATATTAGGAGAAGAATTAACATCAATCCCCAACTCATCTTTGTAAAGGTCAATTGAAGAGGTTGTGGAGGAGGATGAAATAGGAATAGGATCAATGGAGATCTCATTCAAATAATTTTCATCCTCACTCCCATGTACCTCATTAAGGGATCTATCATCAAAGTATTTGAAATAAAAATCGTACCTCATTAAGCATAGAATGTGACACATTTTTTTGTATTTCAAAAATGTTATACCATTTGAAAGTTATAGTTGTTTTTCAATCAATATATAAATCAACACTTTAGAGGTAGCTCAATTAGAAAATAACTAATAATTACTTACCGAATTCAAAATTTGACAGCAATTATATCAATAGAAAGCTGATAATCTCCTTAAGATACCCTTTTCATTTTATCAAATTCAGGTGAAAAAAAAGTCGTCAGCTACATTGTCAAAGTCTGGAACTCAGAGAAATAGGGGAAAAACACGTATTTGAGACATTTCAATAGTTGACCATGTAGGTTTGGTGCACAAAGCAATACCGAGCCTAATTGGGTACCCGATATTTTTGGGTACCCGAATATAACAGCATAATTTTGAATTTTCACTTTGCCTCCACTTTCTCCCTCCCATTTCTCCATCCTTCATATGATATATTATATATAAAAAACTATATATTAGATATATTAAATATTATATAATATCAATTATATATTAATAATTATTTAATATATATTAATATTAAAAACTATATATTAGATTATATATTATATATATTAAATATTATATAATATACATGTTACATTAAATATTATTTAATTATATATTAATATCAAAAACTATATATTAGATTATATATTATATATAATATTATATATTATACATTTTACATTTTAAATATTATTTAATATATATTAATATTAAATGTTACATTATATATCATATATTATATATTATTTTATATGTATAATATATTAATATGTATTTTACGACTATGTACGAAAGGTTGGAAGATTGCAGAAAAATCATGGATGGCCATTGAAAGAAGCAAAGGAAATTAATCAGCCATTTAAAAAATTCACAAGCGGCCATTGAGGAAGAGAGAGAGTGAGAAGGTGGCAGGGGCTAAGAGAGGAAGAGAGAGAGTGAGAAGGTGAGAGAGAGACAGAGACAGAGACAAAGAGAGAGAGAGAGAGAGAGAGAGAGAGGGTGATGAGAGAGAGACGAGATAATAGAGAGAGAGAGAGAGAGATGGGGATGGGGATGGGGATGGGGAGAGAGTAGGAGAGAGAGAAGGGGATGGGGAGAGAGTAGTTGAGAGAGAGAAGGGGAAGGGGAGAGAGTAGAAGAGATAGAGAGAAGGGGAAGGGGAGAGAGTAGGAGAGAGAGAGAAGGGGATGGGGAGAGAGTAGTTGAGAGAGAGAAGGGGAAGGGGAGAGAGTAGGAGAGATAGAGAGAAGGGGAAGGGGAGAGAGTAGGAGAGAGAGAGAAGGGGAAGGATAACCAATTCATTACAATATTAATCAGTAAGGAGCAAGGCAAACTTAAATAATATCACAGCAGGTATTAGAAATTCAAATTCTAATTAGGAGTTTTAAGCGAAGTGAGTAAGGTCTTGGATAGGGACATTACAGATCCACACATTATTTAGTAGATACCTCCAAGAACCCACATACATAGGAGTAGGTTTGAAGTAAGACTAAGATTGTTTATCAGTTCAAAAATATTACTATGTTGTACTTTTGATTAACATCCAATGAGTGGATGTGAAATTCACAAATTTGATTATATTGCCACTAGTTCTATTTCAAATTCTAGAAAAAATGGATATTTGACATATGTTCATAAATTTCAGTCAACACCATTTTAAAATAACACATCAGTTTATTTTTACACATTGAGAATATCATCCTTAGGAATTGAACTGAAATTGACATAGGTCATAGGAAATAAATGCCCCAACTATTTGGTGTCTTCTGCATTTTGAGTTTCTTATTACAATCAAGAGAAGAATATTACTCTCCAAATGGTTTTGGATAGTAACATTGGTACTTCCTCTTCACAAATATATTTCTTCCCTCATCTTGCTACCTATTGATACCGACAAAGTGAATCTAGGCATTTCTGCCATGTAACGAGAGAAAAGTGGTTTCCTAATTTATTGATATGTGTCTAAATAACACATGCAACAACCTTTTCTTTGATATTGCTCACTAACACTTTAGAACTGAAAATGTTTAAAAAAACTAGCATGTACTTGCATGAGGACATTATATATTACAGGATTCCTGCACAGAAGTAGTTGGCAAGCCACTCAAAAAGTAGTAACTGATAGCAAGTGGGATAATGCAGATGCTTTAATAAACCACTATCTTCTTTACTCAAGAAACATCTGGTTCATCTGCTCGACTGGGGCATGTTTGGGAACAAACAGTCTCCATTTAAACTCAAGTCTCTAGAAGCATTTATATTTTTCAGTGGAGGAGATACACCCATTGGATCTGCAATTTAACTTTATGCTCACTAGAATTTCCATTTCTCTTCAATTGGGATACTCTTTCCAAAATTGCATATACCCTTTTAAACCAATTTGGGAAATCAAGTGGTCTATTTGTGGACCTCAAAGGAGTTGGTCACCTAAACAAGAACCTTGAGATGAATCAGGAACTTCTCTATGAAAGAGATCAGTACCTTGAGAAGCTCTCCATTTGTCAGCTGAATTAAAACCTTGGACCATAGATGGCTGCCCTTTGTTGTAAAATGAGGAGTGAGATTGCCTTGCCAAAGGTGGCAATGAACTTACATTTGAGGGATATTGCCCAACATGAGTAACCTAGTTTCCCAAGTCCTATAAATTCAAGGCCATTGATGAATAGGCATTTCTAGAATAGAAATATTTGTGGTGCTAGAATGAAGTGCATGACCAAATTCTTTACCTGCTAATGAACCAATTTGAGGCTTCATTTCACATTGCTCTGTGGATAATTCCACAACACTTGTTACTTTTGTATCTGAATTTTTTGTGTCAGTGTACATGTGCACTGAAGAGCTTCTATCACTACTTGAGCTACTACCAGATGGTGAGTAGTCATCATCATCATCTGACATAGGCTCACACATATATCTTACTTCTTTCCTTTGCTGCTTTCCCCTTCCTAGCTCTTCCTCCTTATCTATAACTTCTATCATGGGTCCAAGAAGCTCTTCCCACTCTTTCCCATTAATATGCAAATATTTTGTCTATAACAGTATTTTCTGCATTTATTATGATATTGATCCGATTTGATGCACCATCGCTATTTGATCCATACTTCCCTTTCATTTTACTTTCTTTTCTCCTTTTGCACGTCATAGGCTAGGATTTGACAACGAGTATAACCTTGGTACTACTGGGGTTAATGAAAAATTTTACCTTTTAGCTATTAATTTTTTGTCATTTTTCCTGTATGATGCTTTTGTATACGAATTGTGGATATTCTCTAGGAAACTTTTCATTTTTTCCTATAGGATGTCTTTGTATACAAATTTTGGAGAATCTCTATTAAAGAGTAGGTAAGGATGGCTAAGCTGAGTGCAGTGGAGATGGAGATGACTAAATTGAGAGAGCAGAGGCAGAGAGCGATAATGACAAAAAAAATTTGGGGCTTGTAGAAATATGGAAATTATAATCTTCCTCCTAGAGTAGAAATTAATGAAGTTATTCGTGCCTTAGTAGAGTAAGCCAACAGGATTGTTGAAGTTGACAGTACTACATACAGAAATGCGGTATGTATTTTTGGCCTAATTTTTATTTTTCATTTCTTCTAGGTTTTTAAAGGCGGTTGGCTAAATCTTTGTATTAAATGTTAGGGAATGCATGAAAATAATATGATTCTGAGCATGAGCATGAGTCCCTACAGGGGCATAGTTGTGCGTTTTACAGGTGCTGAAAACCCTAGCTACGCAGAAATGGAGGCTTTGAAGAATAGTTCACTGGAGGTGGATTATAGAAGCAGAGGGCAAGAGAATCACTTTGTTTCCACCATCTATGGCTATGAAATGGTATCTTTCCCTACTTTTTCAATCGAAATGCTAAATTGCAAAGGTTCTCGAAATAGATTCTGGTCACTAGACAATTGTACCACGCCTGTTGATAATCCAGCAGCTCAATAGAGTCATTAGGAGGTTAAACAAGAACAACCGGAGGGATCTTTGAACCAGTCAAAGATTATGGAGAGTGGGGAAGGGTTTGGTAAAATGAGCAGTTGTACTGGAAATTATGCAAGCATTGTAGAACTGGCCGCATTAATAAATTTAAAGAAGAGATCAGCGACGGCATGACATTATGAGGAAAGCTTAGCCGTTTCGATGGCGCTACCCCAATATTATGAAGAATGTCTTGCCGCTTCAATGTTGGTG
Organism: Chamaecyparis obtusa; assembly: GCA_027943335.1. NCBI lineage: Eukaryota > Viridiplantae > Streptophyta > Pinopsida > Cupressales > Cupressaceae > Chamaecyparis > Chamaecyparis obtusa. The sequence goes on along the minus strand of BSBK01000269.1, from coordinate 676,351 downwards.
CCACCTGTATCTTAGACTTTCACCATTGCTTCTCATCAGTACTCTGAGATATGGCAGGGATTGTGGGCTTTTGCACAGCATAGTCTGTCATAAATTCTCTATAAATCATCATGTGTTATCGTATTCTGTGCATTTTTGAATGACTTACTCAAAGAATTTAATTTTTACCATAATTTTGGATCCATGGATTGTCATTTTGTGCTCAAAGAGAAGCTGCGGATTGCAAGAATTTGATAAATTTGGTTTATCTCATTTTCTTTCTCTGTCATTTCTGAGTAATACGATTTTGTTTTTGTCTATCTTAAATGATTTCGCCTGAAGTTAATGAATTTTTTTAGATGACTTTTTCTGAAGTTTTAATGAAATTTCTTCCATGGATGCTAATGAAATCTCTTCCATGAATGCTGATAAGACATTTAAATTCAAAGTTAATAAATTCTATAGCTTGAATGTTCTTTATTGTAGAAGGTTATTTTCATGGTTTGTGATTCATGCAATTCCTTAATAGTTTCATTCTTAACAGAATTCATAACTAGATTTTCAATAGCCAATTTTCTTCTTGATCGTTGCAATATTTTCTCCTCAACTGAACATTTTGTAATCAGTTTATATACAATCACATTTTTCTCTTGGCCAATCCTATGGGCTCATGATTGAGCCTGTAGATCCACAAAAGGGTTGAAATCTAGATCTGGTGGAAGAGTAGTATTAGCAAGAAGTCATTAACTAACATCTCATCTAAGTTATAAGAACTAAATTTGGATTCACTAGAATCATTAAAGAATCTGGACTTCCTAGGACCCCTTCGGACACACTTGAGCGTTCAACTATGTCAAAAGGGGTCATGGAGACTCCCAAGGGGTCCTAGTAAGTCTTATCACGCATTAGGACCCCTAGGAAGTCCCCATGACCCCTTTTGACACATTGGAATTTTCAAGTGTGTCTTAAGGGGTCTTAGGACCCCTTCAGACACACTTGAGCATTCAAATGTGTCAAAAGGGGTCATGGGGACTTGCTAAGGGTCCTAGTACACCTTATCACGCATTAGGACCCCTAGGAAGTCCCCAAGACCCCTTTTAACACATTTGAATGCTCAATTGTGTCTTAAGGGGTCCTAGGACCCCTTCGGACACACTTGAGTGTTCTAATATGTCAAAAGAGGTCATGTAGACTCCCTAGGGATCCTAGTACTCCTTATCACGTGTTAGGATGCCTACAAAGTCCCCATGACCCCTTTTGACACATTGGAATGCTCAAGTGTGTCTTAAGGGGTACTAGGACCCCTTCAAACACACTTGAGCATTCCAATGTGTCAAAAAGGGTCATGGGGACTCCCTAGGGGTCCTAGTATGCCTTACCATGCGTTAAGACCCCTAGGAAGTCCCCATGACCCCTTTTGACACATTAGATTGCTCAAGTGTGTCTTAAGGGGTCCTAGGACACCTTCAGACACACTTGAGCATTTGAATGTGTCAAAAGGGGTCATGGGGACTTGCTAGGGGTCTTAGTACACCTTATCATGTGTTAGGACCCCTAGGGAGTCCTCATGACCACTTTTGACACATTTCAATGCTCAAGTATTTCTTAAAGAGTCCTAGGACCCCTTAAGACACACTTGAGCATTCCAATGTGTCAAAAGGGGTCATGCAGCCTCCCTAGGGGTCCTAGTATGCCTTATCACATGTTAGGACCCCTAGGGAGTCCCCATGACCCCTTTAAACACATTTCAATGCGCAAGTGTGTCTTAAGGCATCCTAGGACCCCTTAAGACACACTTGAGCATTCCAATGTGTCAAAAAGGGTCATGGGGACTCCCTAGGGGTCCTAGTATGCCTTATCACATGTTAGGACCCCTAGGGAATCCCCATGACCCCTTTTGACACATTAGAATGCTCAACTATGTCTTAAGGGCTCCTAGGACCCCTTTGGACACACTTCAGCATTCTAATGTGTCAAAAGGGGTCATGCAGACTCCCCAAAGGTCTTAGTATGCCTTATCATGTGTCAGGACCCCTAGGAAGTCCCCATGACACCTTTTGACACATTGGAATGCTCAAGTGTGTCTTAAGGGGTCCTAGGACCCCTTAAGACACACTTGAGCATTCCAATGTGTCAAAAGGGGTCATGGGGACTCCCTAGGGGTCCTAGTATGCCTTATCACATGTTAGGACCCCTAGGAAGTCCCCATGACCCCTTGTGACACAATAGAATGCTCAAGTGTGTCTTAAGGGGTCCTAGGACCCCTTTGAACACACTTGAGTGTTTGAATGTGTCAAAAGGGGTCATGGCAACTCGCTAGGGGTCCTAGTATGCCTTATCATGTGTTAGGACCCCTAGGGAGTCCCCATGACCCCTTTTGACACATTTCAATGGTCAAGTGTGTCTTAAGGGGTCCTAAGGCCCCTTAAGACACACTTGACCATTCCAATGTGTCAAAAGGGGTCATGGGGACTCGCTAGGGGTCCTAAAATGCCTTATCATGTGTTAGGACCCCTAGGGAGTCCCCATGACTCCTTTTGACACATTTCAACACTCAAGTGTATCTTAAGGGGTCTGAGGACCCCTTAAGACACACTTGAGCATTCCAATGTGTCAAAATGGTTCATGGAGAATTCCTAGGGGTCCTAACACATGATAAGGTGTACTAGGACCCCTAGGGATTCCCCATGACTCCTTTTGACACATTGGATTGCTCAAGTGTGTCTTCAGGGGTCCTCAGACCCCTTAAGACACACTTGAGCATTCTAATCTATCAAAAGGGGTCATGGGGACTTCCTAGGGGTCCTAACATGTGATAAAGTTTACTAGGACCCCTAGGGAGTCCCCATGACCACTTTTAACACATTAGAATGCTCAAGTGTGTCTAAAGGGGTCATGGGCAATCCCTAGGGGTCCTAGTACACCTTATCATAAGTTAGGACACCAAGGGACTCCCCATGACCCCTTTTGACACATTGGAACACTCAACTATGTCTTAAGGTGTCCTAGGACCCCTTAAGACATAGTTGAGTGTTCCAATATGTCAAAAGGGGTCATGGGGACTCCCTAGGGGTCCTAGTATGCCTTATCACGTGTTAGGACCCATAGGGAGTCCCCATGACCCCTTTTGACACATTTTATGCTCAAGTGTGTCTTAAGGGGTCTAAGGACCCCTTAAGACACACTTGAGTGTTAAAATGTGTCAAAAGGGGTCATGGGGACTCCCTAGGGGTCCTAGTACACCTATGGAGTCCCCATGACCCCTTTTGACACATTGGAATGCTCAAGTGTCTCATGGGGACTCCCTAGGGGTCCTACTATGCCTTATCATGTGTTACGACCCCTAGGGAGTGCCCATGACCCCTTTTGACACATTGGAATTCCCAACTAAGTCTTAAGGGGTCCTACAACCCCTTCAGAAACACTTGTGCATTCCAATGTGTCAAAAGAGGTCATGGGGATTCCCTAGGGGTCCTAGTATGCCTTATCATGTGTTAGGACCCTTAGGGAGTCCCCATGACCCCTTTTGACACATTTCAATGCTCAAGTGTGTCTTAAGGAGTCCTAGGACCCCTTAAGACACACTTGAGCATTCCAATGTGTCAAAAGGGTTCATGGGGACTCCCTAGGGGTCCTAGTATGCCTTATCACATGTTAGGACCCTTAGGGAGTCCCCATGACCCCTTTTGACACATTGGAACATTCAACTATGTCTTAAGGGGTCCTAGGACCCCTTCTTACACACTTGAGCATTCCTATGTGTCAAAAGGGATCATGGGGACTCCCTAGAGGTCCTAGTACACTTTATCACATGTTAGGATCCCTACGAAGTCCCCATGACCCCTTTTGACACATTCGAATGCTCAAGTGTGTCTTAAGGGGTCCTAGGACCCCTTAAGACACACTTGAGCATTCCAATGTGTCAAAAGGGGTCATGGGGAATCCCTAGGGGTCCTAGTATGCCTTATCATGTGTTAGGACCCCTAGGAAGTCCCCATCACCCCTTTTGACACATTGGAATGCTCAAGTGTGTCTTAAGGGGTCCTAAGACCCCTTCAGACACACTTGAGCATTTGAATGTGTCAAAAGGGATCATGGGGACTTGCTAGGGGTCCTAGTATGCCTTATCATGCATTAGGACCCCTAGGGAGTTCTCATTATCCCTGTTGACTCATTTCAATGCTCAAGTGTGTCTTAAGGGGTCCTAGGACCCCTTAAGACACACTTGAGCTTTCCAATGTGTCAAAAGGGGTCATGGGGATTTCCTAGGGGTCCTAACTTGTGATAAGGCATACTAGGACCCCTAGGGAGTCCCCATGACCCCTTTCAAAACATTGTAATTCTCAAGTGTGTCTTAAGGGGTCATGGGGACTCCCTAGGGGTCCTAGTACACCTTATGATGTGTTAGGACCCCTAGGGAGTCCCATGACCCCTTTTCACACATTAGAATGCTCAAATGTGTCTTAAGGGGTCCTAGGACCCCTTCAGATACACTTGAGCATTCCAATGTGTCAAAAGGGCTCATGGGGACTCCCTAGGGGTCCTAGTATGCCTTATCACATGTTAGGACCCCTAGGGAATCCCCATGACCCCTTTAGACACATTTCAACACTCAAGTGTGTCTTAACAGGTCCTAGGACACCTTAAGACACACTTGAGCATTCTAATGTGTCAAAAGGGCTCATGGGGACTCCCTAGGGGTCCTAGTATGCCTTATCATGTGTTAGGACCCCTAGGGAGTCCTCATGACCCCTTTTGACACATTGAAACACTCAAGTGTGTCATGGGGACTCCCTAGGGGTCCTAGTACACCTTATCACGTGTTAGGACCCCTAGGGAGTCCCCGTGACCCCTTTTGACACACTGGAATGCTCAACTATGTCTTAAGTGGTCCTAGGACCCCTTCGAACACACTTGTGCATTCCAATGTGTCAAAAGGGGTCATGGGGACTCCCTAGAGGTCCTAGTATGCCTTATCATGCATTAGAACCCCTAGGGAGTCCCCATGAACCCTTTTGACACATTTCAATGCTCAAGTGTTTCTTAAGGGGTCCTAGCACCCCTTAAGACACACTTGAGCATTCCAATGTGTCAAAAGGGCTCATGGAGACTCCCTAGGGTTTGTAGTATGCCTTATCATGCATTAGGACCCCTAGGGATTTCCAATGACCCTTTTTGACACATTAAAATGCTCAAGTGTGTCTTAAGGGGTCCAAGGACCCCTTTGGATACACTTGAGCATTCCAATGTGTCAAAAGGGGTCATGGGGACTCCCTAGGGGTCCTAGTATGCCTTATCATGTGTTAGGACCCTTAGGAAGTCCCCATGACCTCTTTTGAAACATTGGAATGCTCAAGTGTGTCTTAAAGGGCCCTAGGACCCCTTAAGACACACTTGAGCATTCCAATGTGTCAAAAGGGGTCATGGGGACTCCCTAGGGGTCCTAGTATGCCTTATCATGCATTAGGACCCCTAGGGAGTCCCCATGACCCCTTTTGACACATTAGAATTCTCAAGTGTGTCTTAAAGGGTCCTAGGACCCCTTCAGATACACTTGAGCATTCCAATGTGTCAAAAGGGGTCATGGGGACTCCCTAGAGGTCCTAGTATGCCTTATCACATGTTAGGACCTTTAAGAAGTCCCCATGACCCCTTTTGACACATTGGAAAGCTCAAGTGTGTCCGAAGGGGTCCTAGGACCCCTTCAGACACACTTGATCTTTCCAATGTGTCAAAAGGGGTCATGGGGACTCCCTAGGGGTCTTAGTATGCCTTATCATGCGTTAGGACCCCTAGGAATTCCCTATGACCCCTTTTGACACATTGCAATGCTCAAGTGTGTCTTAAGGGGTCCTAGTATGTCTTATCATGCATTAGGATCCCTAGGTAATCCCCATGACCCCTTTTAACACATTGGAATGCTCAAGTGTGTCTTAAGGGGTCTTAGGACCCCTTAAGACACACTTGAGCATTCCAATGTGTCAAAATGGGTCATGGGGACTACCTAGGGATCCTAACACATGATAAGCAATACTAGGACCCCTAGGGAGTCCCCATGACCCCTTTTGACACATTGGAACACTCAAGTGTGTCTGAAGGGGTCCTAGGACCCCCGTAAGACATAGTTGAGTGTTCCAATGTGTCAAAAGTGGTCATGGGAACTCCCTAGGGGTCCTAATGTGTGATAAGGCATACTAGGACCCCTAGGGAGTCCCCATGACACACTTGAGCATTCCAATGTGTCAAAAGGGGTCATGGGAATCCCTAGGGGTCCTAGTATGCCCTATCACATGTTAGGACCCCTAGGGAGTCCCCATGACCCCTTTTGACACATTGGAACACTCAAGTGTGTCTTAAGGGGTCCTAGGACCCCTTAAGACACACTTGAGTGTTCCAATGTGTCAAAAAGAGTCATGGGGACTCCCTTAGCATCCTAGTATGTCTTATCATGTGTAAGGACCCCTAGGAAGTCCCCATGACCCCTTTTGACACATTGGAATGCTTAAGTGTGTCTTCAAGAGTCTTGGGACCCCTTCGGACACACTTGAGCATTCAAATGTGTCAAAAGGGGTCATGGGGACTCGCTAGGGTCCTAGTACTCCTTATCATCTATTAGGACCCTTAGGGAGTCCCCATGACCCCTTTTAACACATTGGAATGCTCAAGTGTGTCTTAAGGGGTCCTTGGACCCCTTCAAACACACTTGAGCATTCCAATGTGTCAAAAGGGGTCATGGGGACTCCCTAGGGGGCCTAGCACACCTTATCACACATTAGGATTCCTAGGGAGTCCCCATGACCCATTTTGACACATTGCAATGCTCAAGTGTGTCTTAAGGGGTCCTAGGACCCCTTAAGATACACTTGAGAATTCCAATGTGTCAAAAGGGGTCATGGGGACTCTGTAGGGGTCCTAGTACAACTTATCATGCGTTAGGACCCCTAGGGAGTCCCCATGACCCCTTTTGACACATTTCAATGCTCAAGTGTGTCTTAAGGGGTCCTAGGACCCCTTAAGATAGACTTGAGCATTCTAATGTGTCAAAAGGGGTCATGGTGACTCCCTATGGGTCCTAGTACACCTTATCATGTGTTAGGACCCCCAGGGAGTCCCCATGACCCCTTTTGACACATTGGAATGCTCAACTATGTTTGAAGGGGTCCTAAGACCCCTTAAGACACACTTGAGCATTCCAATGTGTCAAAATGGGTCATGGGGACTTCATAGGGGTCCTAACATGTGATAAGGTGTACTAGGACCCCTAGGGAGTCTGCATGACCCTTTTTGACACATTGGAATGCTCAAGTGTGTCCGAAGTGGTCCTAGGACCCCTTAAGATAGACTTGAGCATTTGAATGTGTGAAAAGGGGTCATGGGGACTCCTTAAGGGTCCTAGTATGCCTTATCACGTGTTAGGACCCATAAGGAGTCCCCATGACCCCTTTTGACATATTTGAACGCTCAAGTGTGTTTGAAGGTGTCCTAAGACCCCTTAAGACACACTTGAGCATTCAAATGTGTCAAAAGGGGTCATGGGGACTCCCTAGGGGTCCTAGTATGCCTTATCACACGTTAGGACCCCTTGGAAGTCCTAGTGACCCCTTTTGACACATTGGAATGCTAAGGCACGAAGAACTTCATTAATGTATGCTCTAGGAGGAAGATTATAATTTTCATATTTCTGTAAGAGATTCTCCAAAATTTGTATACAAAGGCATCCTACAGTAAAAAATGAAAAGTTTCCCACAAAATATCCACAATTTGTATACAAAAGCATCATACAAGAAAAATGACAAAAAAATTATAGCTAAAAGGTAAAATTTATCATTAACACCGACAATACCAAGGTCATATCCGCTGTCAAATCCTAGCCTATGATGTGCAAAATGAGCAAACCAAGTAAAATGAAAGGGAGGGGATCGATCAAATAGTGAAGGTGCATCAAATCAGATCAATATCATAATAAATGTAGAAAATACTGTTACAGACAAAAAAATTTGGATATTAATTTGTTACACCTTTCTCGAGCTTCTGTACCTTGCTACATGATTAGACATTTTTGTTAGCAGAACTAAATTTTTAGGTTAAGTTTTACAGATCATCTTTTTGATCCAAAGGATGCAGATTGGCTAATGTATCTTCCTAAGGATCATTTCCCAAAGAATATCAACAATTCATATACAAAAGCATAATAGAGGAAAAATGGGAAAAAAATAATAGCTAAAAGGTATTATTATATATAATATATTAGTATACCTTAGTATATGTATTATATATTTATTATATACATGTTAGTATATATAATACATTAGTATATATATAATATACATTATATATATTATATGCCTCTTTTATATATATATATATATATATATATATATATATATATATATATATATATATATATATATATATATATATATATATATATATTATATACATCAATGTATGTAAAAGTTCAATTTTTTTCATTTGTTCCCACCCTTTTTTCATCTGCCGGGGAATGTCGGGTACCCAATATGGAATCGGATACCTGATTTTTGACAAGTAATATTTGACCAAAATATTCCCTGTCCCCATAGACCAGACAATCATGGGATTTTATACTTTTTTCACGCGTTGCCAAAAAAAAACTTGATTTGGGACCCATTATTTGATTTTTGTCGACTTGTGGTCTCACCATGGGAAGCAATAGTCATTGAAAGGCTAAATGCAAGAGGAAGCTAACAGATGAAGAAATTCAAGCATATAGGGAAAAAGATAAGGAAAATCACTAAAGAAGGAGAGAAGGTATGTTAAACATTAATCAAGGTGACCCCGTAATTGTAGTTGTAAGTGAAGAGGATGTTCAATTTGAAAATGCACAGATGGAGATTGAAAATGTAGACTTTGGGAATGAAAATGTTGCACAAGAACCACATGAACGTTATACATGTCCAAATTATATGCAAAATGAAGTCCCTTGCAAGAAAGATAATCAAACTTCAAATTCAGGGCTTTCAAGAACACCTAAATGGTTAATTGAAATTGAGGAGAACATTATGAATAATTGGGAAGGAAAGAGGTCACATAGAACCATTAGGTTGTGGGCTTCAAGACTTTATGATCAATTTTTTGGAAACAAGACATTGGTTGAGCAATGTCAAATTTTTGTGCAGTTGTTAAAGATGCAAAAGATGACACCTGTGCTTTTGAAATTGAAGATTTGTGTGAACAAGAAAATGGAGAGAAATGCCATTGTTGTGAAGAATCTTTTCAATGCTCTCAATAGCATTGGGAAGACTACCAGAGAAAAAGATGAGAGCTGCTCGCAGGATTATTACAACCTCCTTAGTAAGTCATCAGTTGAGAAAGGCTTGTTTGATGAGACAAACTTGTGTTGACTTCAATATAGACCATAAAACTTTGGGTAGAGCACTTGCAAGAAGAGAAATACTTGATGATCCACTTCAAATTGATACATGGGCTTATGGTGGGAGACTTCCACGTTTCAATAAGAAGCTAACAGATGTTGTCAAGGATGAAATTCAAAAATTTTGGGATGCTAACTCAAGAGTGTCACCAAATGTGAAGGATGTCTTGAAGTTGAGAGTTGGCAATTGAGACCGCACTCCACATCCTAAACAATATGTGGAGGTAAGTCAAACAATGTTGTATAAAAAATTTTGTGAGACACATCCAACATTGAAAATATCACAAAGGTCTTTTGAATCCGTGAAGCCATTTTATTGTGTACCCCTTAAGACTCAGAATACATGTTGTTGCAAATATCATGTTGAGTTTTCAATGCATCATGAATTATTACGGTCCATTCGTTCTACTTTGCATACTAATGAAATGCTAGAGGATTGTGGTGCAAGTGGTCTTCCCAAATCATCAAGAGACTTGCTAGATCAATTTTTATGCCATAGAGATGATGGTTGTTTATTTTATAAAAAAGATTGCTTAAATGCCAAGTGCTCAGAATGTGGTGGCTTGTCCAAGTTTAGAAATTGTTTTCATGAGGGTTTAGAACACAATTTTGGAAAGACACTCATCCAAAAAAAGGTATATGAAACAGTGAAATATACATTGAAGAGTGGAGGTGAAGGCTCTAGATGTGAGTTAGTTGCAAAAGAATACAATGTCGCTGATTTTATCTCATATTTCAAGACAAATCTTTTTTACAAGTATGCAAGGCATAGTCACAAGTCTCAATGGTTGGATCAACAATTTAGGACATGTAAGGACACTTTCCCCATTGGAACTATTATATCCATTGTAGACTTTGTGGAGAACTATACATTGTAGCCCCAAAATGAGACTCAAGCTCAATATTACAATTCCATTCATGTTGCTATTTTTGTACACATCACATATAGCCATTCCCCTGATAGCATAAAAGATGAGTGAAAGATAATCAAAGAGTACCATTTTTATATGAGTGATGATAGGTCTCACTCTCATGAGTTTGTTCAACATTGTTTCCAGAACTATTTTGACTTCTTGCAGGAAAATGGTATTGCTATGGATAGGCATCTCATTTTGTCAGATAATTGCACCGGTCAATTTAAGAATGCCAAAATGTTTTATTGGTTGTGTAGGATGCATGTGGAGAGAGGTGTACCTCATATTTGGAGTTTTTTTGAGTCAGGGCATGGGAAAGGGGAGCATGACGGAGCAAGTGTGTGTGTGAAGAGAGCTCTAGTTAAGGAGCAATTGAGGATTTTAGGTGTTGTACTTCTTAACACTCATTTTATTGTTGATTGGTGTACTTTAGCATTGTCATAGTGGGAGACTCTTGATTCTACAGTGCATAGATTCTTTTGGTTGGTTGAGGAGGGAACTATAGGAGATAGATTGGATTGTCAAACAGTGAAAGACTCTTCAAAAATGCATTCATTCTGAAGCTCCAATAGTAGTACATGGACCATTTGGACATGAGAGTTGGCTTGTTTTTGCCCCATGTGTTTTCAGTATCATTAGGATCATTTCAAGTCAAGTGAGTGGGTGGATACATGGGTTCCACAATATCTGACTCCTTTATCTTTGACACTCTCTATAAGAAATGATGACATGGACACTTCAATTGACTATGACCATCTTTCAAATCTTCTGAAGCCAGGAGATGTTTTTGCATTGGTTGCACCACAGGGGAATGATGAGAGGTAAGATTATTGGTTAGCACGTTGTGTACAAGGTAAATAGAAGCTTGTACAATCGATGATACATGGTGATGGGTTTACATATCCTACTGGTTCAGTTGTTGTTGTGGGAACATGGTTGCAAACATACATGATTAGAAAGAATGGAATTCCCGCATTTGAAGACTATGAGAAGCACAAAACTATTCTCATGTATTCACACCTTGTAATAGCAACAAATGTCAATTTTTCAAAGCATCAAGGAAGACCAAAGACAAAATAACTTTGGACTATTAGTACTACTGATCATGAAGCACTATTGGAGACTCTAAAGCAAAGAGATGACCCTTCAGGAACACTTGACTAGGTAATAAGTTAACTTAGTGCATTGTTTTCTAAGTTCGTTAAGCTTAATTTCAATACATTAATTTCACCTTTCTTAGATTGTATTTTGAGTCAATAAACTTAGTTTTGTATGTGGATTGTAACTTGTGCAGGAGCACCTATGAAGACGCCTACGGTCACCATGGATCCAATCAGAGATAGAAGGACAAAAGGATGCTTAATGGTTAATTGAGATCTTTTGAAGCCTATAATGGCAATTTGTAACAATCAATTTGATTTAAAAGTTAAATGTCCTAAAACTCTTCATAAGGACTTATGACCAAAATCATGTATGGGTGGCCAATAGTGCCAAGAAGGGATCTTACATGTCATATACTTATGTCATTTACATGGTTTGAATTCTTATATGTTTGATTGTTGTTTCTAATGATTTAAGGATATTATTTTTTATCATTTCAAACAATCTATAAAAGTTAAACCTCAAACATAATAAGCTCCACAGTTCAAATTTCACAAGATTAATCATGATTAATTTCACAGTTCAAATTTCAAACATACCACTAACAGTCAGTTGAAAGCGGCTCAGTAACGTATCTTTCAAACCGATAGTGATCTTCCGTGGCTCCTATCTCAAACCTCATGAGAGGTATCAACAAACCATCAAGGGCTACGGGATCATGTTTTTGAGGTCTACAATAACCTCTCTTAGTTTTGGGTGATTCAACTTTGTTTGCATTTGGCAAGGTGATCTCAGTCGATGCCAAAACTTGTAGTGAGGGTCAGTTGAAAGTGGCTCAGCAGCATATGTTTCAAACTGTCCAACCTAAAATTGAACCATTTTCTCCATCAGCTCCGATTGGCTAGGTAAACACCATTGACAACCCGATTCCACCCACAAAGTCATTGGAACGCTCATGACCACGCTTGACCCAAGTGACCCCAAGGTGCACTAAGCATGATTGGGCAGCAATCTTCTGGGGCTCATATCTCAAACCTCGTGAGAGGCATCAAAAAATCATCAGGTGCTACAAGATTTTTTTTTTTAGTTCTACAATAACCTCTCTTAGTTTTGGGCAATTTGACTTCATTTGCATGTGACAAGGTGATCTCAGTCGATGCCAAAACTTGCAGTGAGGGTCAGTTGAAAGTGGCTCAACAGCATATCTTTCAAACCGTCTGACATTGCATCGAACCATCTACTCCATCAGCTTCGGTTGGTCAAGTAAATGCCAATGAAAACCCCATTCTTCCCATAGAGTCACCGAAACGCTCGTGACCATGCTCGACCCGAGTGACCCTAAGGTGCACTAAGCACAATTGGGCAGTGATCTTCTGGGGCTCATATCTCAAACCTCGTGAGAGGTATCAACAAATTTTCAAGTGCTACAAGATCTTTTTTTTGAGGTCTACAATAACCTCTCTCAGTTTTGGGTGATTTGACTTCATTTGCATTTGGCAAGGTGATCTCAGTCGATGCCAAAACTTGCAGTGAGGGTCAGTTGAAAGTGGCTCAGCAATGTATCTTTCAAACCATCTGATATTGCATCAAACCATCTACTCCATTAGCTCCGGTTGGCTGGGTAAACACCAATTACAACCCTATTCTACCCACAGAGTCACCGGAATGCTTGCGACCATGCTCGACCCAAGTGACCCCAAGGTGCACTAAGCACGATTGGGCAGCAATCTTATAGGGCTTATATCTTGGACCTCGTGAGAGGTATTGACAAACCATTAGGTGCTATAGGATCATGTTTTCAAGTTCTATAATAACCTCTCTCGGTTTTGGGTGATTCAACTTTGTTTGCATTTGGCAAGGCGATCTTAGTCGATGCCAAAACTTGCAGTGAGGGTTAGTTGAAAGTGGCTCAGCAGTGTATCTTTCAAACCGTCTGACATTGCATCGAACCATCTACTCCATCAGCTCCAGTTGGCTGGGTAAATGCCAATGACAACCCCATTTTTCCCATGGAGTCACCAGAAAACTCACGACCACACTCGACCCAAGTGACCCCAAGGTTCACTAAGCACAATTGGGCAGCGATCTTATGGGGCTCATATCTTGGAACTTGTGAGAGGTATCAACAAACTGTTAGGTGCTACAAGATTTTTTTTTTAAGGTCTACAATAACCTTTCTCAATTTTGGGTGATTCGACTTCATTTTCATTTGGCAAGGCAATCTCAGTCGATGCCAAAACTTGGAGTGAGGGTCAGTTAAAAGTGGCTCAGCACCATATCTTTCAAACCGTCTGACATTGCATTGAACCATCTTCTCCATCAACTCCAGTTGGCTGGGTAAATACTAATGACAACCCCATTCTACCCATGGAGTCATCAGAATGCTCACGACCATGCTCAACCCAAGTGACCCCAAGGTGCACTAAGCACGATTAGGCAGCGATCTTCTAGGCCTCGTATCTCAGACCTCATGAGAGGTATTGACAAACTGTCAGGTGCTACGAGATCATGTTTTTGAGGTCTACAATAACCTCTCTTGAGGGAAATTTGACTTCATTTGCATTTGGCAAGGTGATCTCAGTCGATGCCAAAACTTACAGTGAGGGTCAGTTGAAAGTGGCTCAGCAGTGTATCTTTCAAACCATCTGACTTGGAATTGAACTATCTACTCCATCAGCTCTAGTTGGTTGGGTAAATGCTAATGACAACCCCTTTTTTCCCACGGAGTCACTAGAATGCTCGCGACCATGCTCGACCCAAGTGACCCCAAGGTGCCCTAAGCACGATTGGGCAGAAATCTTTCAGGGCTTGTATCTCAGACCTCGTGAGAGGTATTAACAAACTATTAGGTGCTACAGGATTGTGTTTTCAAGGTCTACAATAACCTCTCTCAATTTTGGGTGATTCAACTTTGTTTTCATTTGGCAAGGTGATTTCAATCGATGCCAAAACTTGCAGTGAGGGTCAGTTGAAAGTGGCTCAACAGCGTATCTTTCAAACCGTCTAACATTGCATCAAACCATCTACTCCATTAGCTCTAGTTGGCTGGGTAAACACCAATGACAACCCCATTCTTCCCACGGAGTCACCGGAATGCTCACGACCATGCTCGACCCAAGTGACCCCAAGGTGCACTAAGCACAATTGGGTAGTGATCTTTCGGGGCTCTTATCTCGGACCTCGTGAGAGGTATTGACAAACTATTAGGTGCTACAAGATCATGTTTTTGAGGTCTACAATAACCTCTCTCAATTTTGGGTGATTTGACTTTGTTTGCATTTGGCAAGGCGATCTCAGTCAATGCCAAAACTTGTAGTGAGGGTTAGTTGAAAGTGGCTCAGCAACGTATCTTTCAAAGCATCTGACATTGCATCGAACCATCTACTCCATTGGCTCTAGTTGGTAGGGTCAATGCCAATGACAACCCTATTCTACCCATGGAGTCACTGGAATGCTCGCGACCATGCTCGACCCAAGTGACCCCAAGGTGCACTAACCACGATTGGGCAGTGATCTTCTAGAGTTTGTATCTCAGACCTCATGAGAGGTATCAAAAAATTTTCAGGTGCTACAGGATCATGTTTTCAAGGTTTACAATAACCTCTCTTATTTTTGGGCGATTCAACTTTGTTTGCATTTGGCAAGGCGATCTCAGTCGATGCCAAAACTTGCAGTGAGGGTCAGTTGAAAGTGGCTCAGCAGCATATCTTTCAAACTGTCTGACCTAGCATCGAACCATCTACTCCATTAGCTCTAGTTGGCTGGGTAAACACCAATGACAACCCCGTTCTACCCACAGAGTCACCAAAATGCTTGCAACCATGCTCAACCCAAGTGACCCCAAGGTACACTAAGCACGATTGGCCAGCAATCTTCTGGGGCTTGCATCTCAGACCTCATGAGAGGTATTGAAAAACCATTAGGTGCTCCAGGATCATGTTTTTGAGGTCTACAATAACCTCTCTCAGTTTTGGGTGATTCAACTTCATTTGCATTTGGCAAGGCAATCTCAGTCGATGCCAAAACTTGCAGTGAGGGTCAGTTGAAAGTGGCTCAATAGCATATCTTTCAAACCATCCAACATTGCATCAAACCATCTACTCCATCAGCTCTGGTTGGCCGAGTAAACACTGGTGACAACCTCATTCTTCCCATGGAGTCACCAAAATGCTCGTGACCACGCTCGACCCAAGTGACCCCAAGGTGCACTAAGCACAATTGGGCAGCGATCTTTCGGGGCTCATATCTCTAACCTCATGAGAGGTATCGATAAACCATTAGGTGCTACAAGATCATGTTTTTGAGATCTACAATAACCTCTCTCAGTTTTGGGCTATCCGACTTTGTTTGCATTTGGCAAGGCGATCTCATTCGATGCCAAAACTTGCAGTGAGCGTCAGTTGAAAGTGGCTCAGCAGCGTATCTTTCAAACCATCTGATATTGCATCAAACCATCTACTCCATTAGCTCCAGTTGGCTTGGTTAACTTCAATGACAACCTCGTTCTGCCTGATGGAGCCTTAATTTTTTACAAAAATTAGGGCCTCCATTTGAGAAATAATGTTGGAGATTTGATAAGGTTGTCATTGATGTCATTGAAGGTTTTTTGGTTGCTCACAAGATATACGAACACATACCATTAAGTGGAGATAAAAACTAAGACAGATAGCAAAGACTATTGAATAAATAGCGTCGACAACTATGCAACTTGGCAATGTTGGAACATTAAGCATCATATCAGCATTCAAATGGAGTGAAGTATACACACCAGCAATTAATGATCAAAGTCAACCCAAATAAATTTCATTTCCTTGTAGATGTTAACAACTGCAACATATTACAAAGATGACAATAAACATATTATTTGGAAGAATATTATAAGAGGCGGTAAAGTAAAACTCATCATGAATGTCCAGTCAACAATAATCAACCCATGAAGCAACAACTTCATCAAATGAAGTGAACACAACATGAGTTAAAGATTGATTAAACATAATCATATGAAGACATTTGAAGGAGCCATGCAGTAATAAAAAATAAATATACACAGTGTTGAGCATAGTTCGAAGGCAGTATTAAAATCATTCAATGAACATTTGAGAGACGATATATTCAAGAGATATGTTTTTGTAAGTCTGAGGGATATCATGTTATGCAAGCAATCGTATATTATACACAATAGAAAAGTCAATAGTCACATGTCATATCTATCAATGGTAATATCAAAGATTGGAAATGAAGACCATAAGCTTATATGATAATGGAGATTTTTCATAGCATGAAATGAAGGCTCCTGCATACACGATGATATTGAAACATTATTGTCGGCAATTAAAATTATTATAAGTGCGAACAAAAAGCATTGAAAATGATAATATATGAAATTAGAAATGCAAGTATGAGACTGAATGCGCACACAGTGAAAAATAGCAACATAATTGATGGTATAGAATTTGTATACGAAAATTCATAGAAGTGGTAAATGAAACTCTCATATTAGCAGCGATTGAAGTTTTAATTTAGCGATGAAGAGAAGATGGCATGGTTTTTGTTTTGCAAAGAAATGATCTTTAGTATCAGTATTGATGGCCTCATCATTGTCTCAAGCACAGGGAAAGTTAAGTACCAGAAATCTAAGAAATCTATAGAAGTTAAACCTCAAACATAATAAGCTCCATGAACAGGGTATTCCAGAGTAAAGAAAAACAAATGTAACTTCAACAAGATATAATTTAAATCATAATGATAATCATAGTCAAGATATAACTTCACCATTCAATTCCATAAACATGAATAATAAATATGTATATACAAAAGATGACGCAAATATAACATATAAATGAACATGTTCTATATATGTATCAAAAGTATGTCCATATACAAATATGGCACATGCCATTTCAAAATGTCTACAAAATAAATGTTTTAAGGTGTACAATCTGGCATATATATGCCATCTCAAAATGTTCCAAGTGGCATCTCTAAATGACCACAAAACTAAAACTGCATCCTATGTTGTAGGGGATCATCAAAATGTAGCCTCTTTGAAGAAGTGTCAGGCTCTGATTGATCCTGCATAAAAAATGAGTTCAAACTAAAGTTAGATTGCTTACTTTATATGATTTGTACATATATATATAATTCATAATTCAAACACTAATTTAATTAAAATTATAACTGAATACAAATATTTGTACCTGGTCTCTCGATCACCTACCATGATCAGGTGTCCTAGCATAAGTCCTAGGCAACGAAGGGACCATGCCAACAATACCAACTTTGACCTATAAATATATATTTGCAATAATGAGGTTAGTAGAGTGGTGCAACATAGAGTAATAAATCTACAAAATAGGATGATAGCATAATAAAATTACAAATTGATTGAACTAAAATTAAAACTTACATCTGGTGATCCCTCCTCTGGAATAGTGGGCTGGGTCAACAAAGATACAAAAGATTCTCATGGGCCCTCCCTCACAGTTGGAGTAACCTATGAGAGTAAAAAGATTGTCAATTATATATCAATGTACTTCATCATAGCAACCTTGGTTACAAAATACAAATAAAAATATGTAAAAGTCTACGTACAATTGGGCTATCACTCTGAATTGAGATGCCTGTAACCCTACCCTCCCGAACCGGTGTTGGGACATCATCAATAGCCACACCTTATACAATAAAGTGCAAGTAAAATATTTATTACTACACACAAGTGGCATACATATGCATGCATAATTAATCTTAAACAATTAACTACCTTTCCTTTGTCGACACTTGATGAAGGAACCCCCTCATGCCCCCCACTGACATCAGCTGTAGCCTGCAAGAACACAATAAGATGATAATATATTAGTAAATGTATGAATTTTATTGCTCTAATTGATAGAGATTTAAGCATGTACACCAAATGATATAAAAAAAAACTAATGGGTACATAATTTATAATATACCATATAGTCATCAAGGCCAAATGAAATGGCCGAAAGTGTGGACTCATCCACCTATCTCACCTCCTCCTGTGTCATCGACTGAACATAAATGGAAAAAATATATATACATAAGTGCATGCAATCATTAAAACTAATCTAAATAAATAAATTATTTTTAAATTAAATAAGTCATGTGAAAAATTTATTTATAATGTTTACTCTTACCATATCAACAGGAGTCAATGGCTCTATGTGCACCTCCTGAGCACTCTCATGAGATGTAGATGCTCCATGAGGTGTTGCAGCCTCTATAGCTGCATCTCCTATATCCTCCTCATCAATAACATGAAACTAATATGTATCAGAATCAGTAAGCGGTCCGAGGCACATATGCCTGCACATAATGCACATATGGGGCTCGCATACATGTGAACTCTGATGAGATGTTGATGTGTCAGCATCATCCACACCAGGAGGCAACACTAACCTAGTTTGCATGATCAACTAATCACTTAGTAAATGAATGGCCCTACTAGTCTATGAGGTAGCCTCTGCAATGATATCGAGATGTTGCACTGGAGGAGGGGGTTCGACATCAGTGGGGGGAGAAAGGTAGTGGCCTTTCAGCATTGGGCAGATGGCCTAGTCTGAGGAGCTCCTCCGCCTATGCCCATGTTGGGCCTCATACTCCAATAATCAACATGGTGACCAAGCACAAACTCAGCATACAATTTTTTAATGAAATAAAATGGGACCTCCAAATTTCTATGGGGTGGTTTATCAAAAACCATCCACCAATGATCCCAAAAGTTTGTGCACATGGCTTCATTTGTACACCATTTTATTGATAATTTGGGTTTTTTGGGATCAACTGGTATTCCAGTTTTAGGATTGACAAAAAGGGCAGCTATATCTTCCTTACTTATATTAAGGGCCACAATCCCATCATGGTCAAGCCCGTCATCAAATTGGGCATGCATATCATCACGCCAATGAAGAGTAGCATTATGTTGCTGTGTGAGTGTGTTAATATTTCCAACAATTGTATTTAGTGTGGCAAGCATGGGACCTAATGTAGGTATATTTTGATACGTGTTTTGGAAACCTTGTATTGTGTTCAAATTTTCTTGTATCAAATCTTGTAAAGATTTAGGGTTTAGATATGGGGGATTATTTTTGGGATCGTTATTTGGTGCAGGAGGGTTATTTTCTTCATTTTTGTCATCCATGCCTAATTAAATAAAAAAAAAATCTAAATTTCAATCTAATTTCATATATTATTACAAATATAAGTACAAAACCCTATTTCAAAAAAAAACACTACATTTAGCATGAAAATGAAATAAAATAATAAAAATATACAAATAATTACTTACCGAATATGCTTGGGAGTCAAATTTGTTGTTTCCAGAATTAGGTATCCGAAAATATATTGGGTATATGATATATCAAGCCATTTTGGCAAAGAAAAACATGAAAAGAAATGAAGAAAATGGCTCGCAGGTTTCAGATTTATGCCACAATTATCGGGTACCCGATATTGTATCGGGTACCTAATTAGGCCTGTGCTTTGGTGTCAAGTTTTCCCAGGTGTACTAACACCTAGGCCTACTAAAAATTCAACAAGCATTTTCATGCACTTTTGAATGAGTGAAAAGTGAATATTTTTCACATCACCACTTTTTGGCCCCTCATGATCTTGCACATACCCAAAATCCCTTGGAGACTAGTTGACAAGTACAAGAATGACATATGTTTCATGGTGGATACTGATAGCACATGCTTTGAGGAAGTGGAGCCTAGAAATTCATGGGCCATCCCCATGGGCTATGAATTTGATTACACAATCTTGGAGATTCACATTCAACATGTCCTAAAATCTCCCAAAGACCCCAATGCTCCTAGATGGGGCACATATGAAGAAAAATGCAAAATTGTAAAAGAAGAGCTGGTAAAGGGGAGAAGGGAGAAGAAAGTTGAGTCCCTTATTGACAAAATAGTAGGGCAACATGACATATCAAAAGAAGAGATGAAGACTGTTAGGGAAGAAATGGTAGAACTTGGGGAGAAATACAATATTCTTCCTCCTCAACCCAATATTGAGGCACCTAAAGTGGTGGAGGTTGAAGAACAAGAAGAAAAGGACAAAGATGACACTCCTACACCTACTAGGAGAACATCACAAAGATAGACTGCTAAAGAAGCTACACAAGGTCAAACACCTCCTAGAGATAGACCAAAGGCCATGGCCAGTGGACAAGGAAGAGAAAGTAACACACTTGATACTCCTCCATCTTTGCATGGGAAAGATAAACAAAAAAAGCTTGCAGAAGAACATGAAAAAGAAGAGGATGTTCAAGTAATGGATACAGAGAAGACCGAGGAACAAAAGAAGAAGGAACAAGAAGATGAAAAGGATAGAAAACTTCAAGAGGCCAACCTAAGGGCACTTGAAGTAGATAAGAAGAAAGAAGAAAAAGAAAAATAGAAGAAACGCCAGGAAGCACAAAGGTATTTGTTTAAGCTCTTCTTAAAAGCTCTATAAATGAGAGCAGTAAATAATGGCAAGCTTGCCTCTATTGGAAAATACTTTGATAGAAATGATGAAGAAGGGAAAAATAAGATAGAAGATATAGTTATGGAGCACATGTTTTCCTTCAAAAAGAATACGATTGAAATAGAAGGTCAAATCAGTAAAGACCTATTTGAGAGATTAGAAGGAAGAAAGAAGAGATCCCTTGATGAAGACACCATGATGAGATAGGATATTCTCTTATAGAATATTCCTACCATGATAGGGAGTGATATGGTAGAATAGCTTGAAAATTTAAGGCCAAAGCTAAGGACCAAACTAGAATCATTAAGTTTATAGCCCAAAAATATGAAGAGGTTGAAAAAGAGACACATAACAAGGTTGGATAGCTACTCCTAGAGGAGCGACTCGATCTTGGAAAATCTACAAGGACCCCAACCCCAGTAATAATCTCCATAGAGCCTACAATTGCCAAAATTGCAGAAGAGGATGAAGTTGAAAAGGAGACATAGGTAGTTGATACTACCTTACCTAATTTCTACATTGAAAATGTTGGGATTTCACTAGACACAAAGCAGGATACATCAGATCTATTTTAGATAACTGAATGTTTGGCCAACATTGATGAAATAGTAAAGAATCTTGATCCTCCCAAGATTTCTTAAGAAGAATCAGCTGAGAAAGAGAAATAAAAGGAGAAGACACCTAAAAAAGAACAAGTGTCATAAGAAAAAGATGAAGAAATAGAAATAGAAAAGGAGAAGGAACGGGAAAAGGTAGAGGAACAAGCAAAAGGACTGCTACCTATCAACCCTTTTTCTACACCAAGTTTATTGGAAAGTGGATCCCAATCACTTCCAACCAACTTAGAGGATATGGATGTCACAGATCTTATGCAGTGGTTAGTACTTGCTTTTGCCAAAGCAAAGGAGAAATCAGACAAAAAGACTGATAAGACTACAAAGACAATCTAGTGAGCAACAATAGTATTAAGTAATTTTTTTATTACTCCTCTTGTAGATAGTGGAGATCCTATAAGTAATCTAGATAATGTTCTAAGTACTATAGAATAAAATTTTGATACACTAGAAAAATCAACAAGAACAAAAGTAGTAGAAGAAATTTAAAAAAGTTAAGGATGAAAGATACTCTTGATGAGATCAAGAGTGATCATAATACATTAATTTCCACTAAAAGGAAAATCAAGTCTTGTCTTAAGGATGGAAAAGACCTATATAGACTCTGTATAACTTCGCATAAGCATGTAAAGAGAATATTAGATATAATAGCTCAGGATGAAGAGGTTTTGGAAAACCTCTCTAAGGATTTTGAAAGTAAGAAAATTATTGACATAAACAAGGAAGAAAATAGGATCATGGATAAAATACATACCCTACAGTTAGAAAAGGATAGAGTTTAGAGAAGATTCTTAGAATTAAGGAGCTTTTTGACCGCAAAAATTAGTGTCTTGGAGAGTACTCATGAGGACCTTCAGCTTGGCCTCAAGACATTTCAAGGATTAGTACCTACTAATGTAGAGGAAGCAGACATTTGGTCTTAATGTAATGATTCATGTAGCAGAGCCAATCAAAGTAGCTTGGGATGCTAACATGCAAATTTTGAAGACAAACTACAAAGATGTATTACAGATAGTTAAGCTGTAATTTTGTGTACTTCAATTTTGTTGTTTTGGTAACTGATTATGACATTTTGGCACCCTTTTCCATTGATGTCAAAGGGGGAGAGATAGAAGAAAAAATGTAATGAGAGAAAGAGGGAAAGTGTGTGTAAAAATAAAATACATAAAACATAAATAAAGGAAAGTTTCTTCTAA
This sequence comes from Chamaecyparis obtusa, assembly GCA_027943335.1. Lineage (NCBI taxonomy): Eukaryota > Viridiplantae > Streptophyta > Pinopsida > Cupressales > Cupressaceae > Chamaecyparis > Chamaecyparis obtusa. The sequence continues at coordinate 653,646 of BSBK01000269.1, read as the reverse complement.
AGGCTATGTGTTGAATTTTTATGTGTTGTATTTCTGTCAATATATTTCCTTTTACATTTTTGCCTTAATAATGCATTTAGTCATTTTTTCACTAATTGTTGCCATCAATGCTAAAGGGGGATTTTGTTGGCAAGTGGTCAGCACATGTACACATATGCACATGTATGCACATGTACATATATGGAATCTTATCATTTATGGAAACACTTTTTAGTTTTATGGTCACACATATTAGGTATGATGAATATGTTTGAATGCAGTTGATGAATGGAAAAATGCCTAAGTCCACAAATTGTTCTAGTAACCCAGTCTGACAGAGAAGCTTAGCAAGCTTCACAAAAGTTGTATTAAGGCTTGTGATCTTAATGCAATGCTTGCAGGACACCAATGAACACATGTGTGAGGTCGTACGTGTCAATGTTGAAGGATCGAAGAGATATGTTCAGTTGATTGGATGCGAAGATAGTAAATAGAGCATAACATGTTAGCAATCATTGATGCCAACCTTGTGAATGTTTGAAAAGTTATTTTTGGATGCTACTTTGTATTTAAGGCCGACTGAGGATGTTAATAAAGTGTGAAAGTGCACTTAAATTAATATGATGTTTAGCTAGAGAAATGCTGACTAGCTTTTGTAATTATACTTCTAACATGGTATAAGTATACAAACACTTTTGTATAAGTGAGTGATGAGGATATGATGATGATTGATGGCTATTAGATGCGAATAGTGAAAACATCTAAAAGGCATAGAAGAAGTCAAGAGGAAGGAGAACAAGAGGATTTCTTCCAAGAATACTTTGTTAACTCTTTGTATTCAGGACAACAGATTTGTTGTAAGTGCTATTGCACCTATTGTACACCCTAACAGGGTTTGTTTTCCTTTAACAGGGCTAGGACCTTTAACAAGTTGATTCCTTAATAGGGATCTTATTGTATACATCCCCTAACATGGATCTGTCTATATTTTAATAATCAGCTCCTAACAAGGCTAGAACTCCTAACAGGGTTTCAAGATTCATAGTGCAAAATTTAGTGGGTACCATCCCCACTGGGGTTTTTCCCTTAATAGGGTTTCCTCAAAAACAAATATGGTGTTATGAGAAGGGATATTTTTAGTGGTGATTATTCACCAATTAGTGAATATTTCCTGTTGGGCATATAGAAATTAGAAAAAAAATATATATTATAAAGGTTGACCGATTTGCCTAGATTTTATAAAAGACACGTATAGAGGTGATCTTGTTTGCCACTATTAGTATGTAATTTCACTATAGTAGTCAGGTTGTTCACCCATTTTTCTATTGTATATTTTACTATAATTCACCATGGATTAAGGAAGGGTGTATTTATCGAGAATCACCATTCGCCAAGGCCCATTGTCCCAAGTGAAATTTTTATTTGCACTAAGACCCAATTCACCATGCATCATATATAATTGTGTCCTAAATTCCATCCCTGTTTGCCTAGTCAATTACTTGAAATTACGTGGGCTTTGCCAAATATTAGTTGTTATCATATGCAATTGTCAACCCCTTCGCCAAAATTTGAAATAAGCATTTGTATGTAAGGATAGTTTCAAGAGATTTACTAGTACAAAAAATCAGTTGATTCTAAGCTCACAATTGTGATCGGTAGCAAACCAGAATGAGTCTGTAGTATCTTATACAAGTAAAATTTTATTGCAACCTTAATTTGTTGGAGATGTCATAGTCAAAGTTAAACATGAAGAGGACTATTAAAGGTGGAGATGTCCAAGAGAGGCCAACTAAATGCAAAAATATATCTTCATACTTTGGTAGGGGTAGACACAATGGTGTTGGTCAAAGTGAGGAAGGTACATCATCATAGGAACCTGTACAACTTTAAGGTTCTCAACTTACACAGGAGTCTATTTGACAAATTGGGGAACCTAATAAATCTAGTGACGAAGTTGTGGAGCCTGATATCTCTGATGAAGATGACCTTGAAGAAGAATTTCAAGTAAATAACCAGTTCTAGGATGAATTGATTGACTTCGGTGATGATGATCATGATGGTTCAATTAACAGTAAAACTAAAGGGAGAGGAAAATCAAAAGAAAAAATTGATCGTCAATGAGAGATGTCCAAGAGATTTAAATTTGATTGGGCATAAAAGTATCCATTCATTGAACCCGTGGACAATCCAATTGTAGGTGAGACACCAGTAGAATGCAGATGTACGATTTGTAGTTGGAAGTATAAAAAGGAAAAGTAGTTGTATCTTAAACTAGACACCATAGAAAAACATGTTAGTAAAGTTTATGAAACCTCAACTATAGATAAAAAGAAATAAAAGTGGTAAGATATTAAACAAAGGAGCAATGTCAACATAAAAGGAATGTTGAGGAATATTATTTGTTTTAGAAATTTAAGACGAAGCCTGGTGAAGTTCAAGGTTTTATTAATGCTATTTTTGCAAAAGCAAGTGAAGTAGAAGAACACAAAAAAGTTGTTCAATTAAGTAATGTTTTCCATATTTTGAGCAGAGGGTGTCCAATGATAGAATATCCAGAAATGAGTGGTTTGTTACACTTTATGAAAGTTCCTAACTATCCTATCACTCATTGGTCAATAAACAGTGAATGGGAATGGGCAAGTTGTATTTCCCAAGTTGAAATAGAGGATGTACAGAGAAAAATAAAAGAGTCAACCTTTATTGCATTGTCCTTAGATGAAGTTACAACAATAGATAATACATCGTGGATATGAATGCATTTTTATACTGTACAAAATAATGTCCACCAACCACATCTACTAACTATTGCAAAATTGAGGGACAATGCGACATCAGAAAGTTTATTTCAATTAGTAAAGAGCTATTTAATTAAATATGGAGCTATGGATGAATTGACAATAGCGAAGAAGTTGCTCTGTGTTGTAGTGGATGGAAATTCAATAATGCAAGATCATAGGAATGATCTTTGCACAAAGATGTAGGCTTCTTGTTCACCATATGTTGTTGGCACTCACTGTATGGCCCATAGGATGAATCTTTCTTTTAGAGTTGTGAAGAAGTTTCCTTTAGTAAACAAGGTTGAAGATTTAGTAAGAGAGTTGCACTCATATTTTTGTCAAAGTCCCAAACATTTTAGGGAATTTGAACACTTGGCTAATGGAATTACCAATGGAAACAAGATTCTTAAAGATGTTGATACCAGATGGATCTCTTTGGATGGACCAACACATCAAATTTTTTTTTGAATATCAATCTTTGATTGGACTTATGTACAAAAACCATGACAATGCAGAAAATTAGAGATGTGGTGACCTGCATCGAAGGTTAAGCAATATAGAGACACTTTTAAATTTAGCATCTCTTCTTCCCATGCTAGAAGAAATGGCATTCATTATGAAAAAAATCCCAGCAAAGAACCATGTATATGAAAAATATGCTCAGTTGTGTAAAATGTCATGCCAGGCCCTCAATAATCTCTATCAAAATGACCCAAATTTATTTGATGAAAAATTTGATCATTGGTGGAAACTAACAGATTTGGGCAATCCTGATAATTATTTAAAGATCATTGAAAATGGAGAATTATGTGTCTATGTAAGGGGATTTCAGATACCAATGTACTAAAGTGCCCCAAAGAAGCAAGCTACTAGAGTTACAAGGGAACATTTTACCAAGATCGTCGAGTCTATAGGAGCTCATGCAAGGGACATAGCCTATAAAGTTTCCTCTAAAATAAGATCCTGATTCCCATATGAACAACTACTTGAGGCCATGGAAATTGTGTTTCCTCAATGTTGGCACTTAAACTCTAAGGAAGATTATCATAATAGGTTGTTGACTTTGATAAAGGAATTTTGCAAATTTGTAGAATTCAATGAAATGACTATTAATGGAATTTTAGATGAGGGTCTTCTTAGACAATAATCAGGCACTTTTGAAAGGACTATGAAGCATCAATATCAAATAATGCATAACCCACATGAAGAGGGCTTGACAATAAGGCTTTGGACAAAACTAAAACAGAGCACAATGTTGCATGATGAAATTTCAAAGTTCTTCAAGCTTGTTGATCTATGTCAAACCATGATATTGGCTTTAGTGGAGGATGAGATAGTTTTTAGTGCTTTGGGCTTCCTAAAATCAAAGCTAAGAAATAAACTAGACAAGAATTTGGAAACATGCTTGAGGGTCTACACATCTAGGTATGATGTCAATACTTTTCCTTATCAAAGAGAAATTGAAATCTGGAAGAAACGATGCAAAAGAAGAGGATTGGGAAACAATATTAACCAATCTCCGATTTCAAGTGTGACAACTACAAGTGGTGATGGGAGTGGGTTTCATAAAAGCAGAGGTCAAAGTGAAGATGAAACAAACAAAAATGAATAGATCAATGAAAGAACTGGAATGCCAGAATTAGATGATGACAATGACACCAAGATGAATTGGCAAATTTAGGAAATTTCTACTAAATTAGCAGTAGCAATCAATAGGTATTTTTTCAACTTATTAACTACTATATCTTATCATTCAATGTTCATTCTAGAAAAGAAAGAATGTATTTTGTTTCATCATTAAAATTTAAGAACAAAGAGTATCATTACTGTAGTTTGTATTGTATCATCAATGATCATTCATATTTGAAATTCCTAAATGAAATTTTGTGTTCCAATAGCATAGATTAGAGTAAATCAACTAAGAATAACTAAATAGAATAGAGTAACTCAATGTACATTAAACTAGAAAACATGAAAATTAGATAGAGCACAATTTTTTTTGTATTCATTTGCAATACATTAAAATTTACAATAGTTCAAAATTCAGAGCATTAGCAATGTTTTTAGGCCAGTCCAAACATCCTCTAATGGCAGAACAATTTGGTTCAAAGTATAGTCACACTCTTGCAACTTCGTTAGAAATTCATATTTGGAAGTGTGAATTGACAACACTGTTGCTTCTAAAACTCCATTCAAAGATATCATTGGTTTGATGAAATCCATGAATGTATCAGGAGATATGTCTATAGGAAGAAAGCATAAATCAGTATTTATTTTGTCCTGCAACCTTATTTTTAAGTTTCTCTTCCAATGAACTTATTTGTGTCAAATCCCTTAGGCAAACCAAGACTTTCCAAATTTGCTTTCCTTTCTTCCATCTTTGTGATCTTCTTCTTAGCTTTGTCATCCAATTCCTATGCTTCCCTTAGCTTCTAACATTTGTGAGTGATACTTGATACCTTTACTGAGGCATCAAGGTGGGTGCTAATTCCCTTGTTTGATAGATAACTATCACCCTTACTGTAGAGTTGTTGTATAATATATTTTGCATTCTTTTCTTTCTTGACAACATCCATGCTTTGTTCAATGTTGTTATGGAGCTTCCAATAACATACTCTCATACTTTGAAGCATTTCAAACTAGTCACACAAGCTATGAGACATCCCCAATATTTGGCCCCAAATGTGTTCTTTTGTAATCTTCACTAAATTATTACTAGTATTTTTTAAAGTTTTAATTGTATTATTTTCCTTCTTTAGTTCTTGTGCCATTTTTTCACAATTATTTTTGTCTTCCAGTGCTTTGTGTTCCCAGTGATTGGCTTTATCTACCTGAGAGTCCAATTGCTTTTGTGATTCTCGATTGGAGGTAACATTACTCTCCACGGTTTTAAATAACTTTTGTGAACTGATTCTTTCTTCCTCTATTTTTTTATTAATTTCTGCCAATTTTCCCCTCAGTGCCTTCAGCTCTTCCTGCTCCTGTTCCTTTACTACTGCCTCCGCATGTTTCTACTCTGTATTTGCTGATGTAGAGGCCAATTTTTTAATATTTCTCTGTAATTCTTTCAAACTGTTCTTTGAAGCTTTCCTCTTTTCTTTTTCATTGGCAATGTCTACCTGTAACTTTTCTATATTTTTCTCAAGCTTACTTTTCTCTCTTTCCAGCTTTAGCAGTGCACTGTAGACCACTTGGTTCATAGACTTTGACACATTGATTTTGTCCACATTTTTAACTTTGGAAAAATCCATTTTGAGAGTGCTAACTTGAAATCCAGACGGATCTATCTGACTCTCTTGTGGGTTTCCATCTTTTTTGGGTGGAATAACAACCATGAACTCCATCACGTCTCTATTTGGGTTATATGTTGGAAAAACCCTGTTGGATGTAGGTTGTTCCTCTACAGCTACAATAAGGGAACCAGTCTGCAATGCCTTCTTTATTTCCTTATTCTTGGTTGTTGTTTCTACAAATTTATTACAGAAATATTTAAAACAAAAATATGGTGTTGTAGAAGGAATTGAATGTTTGAAAGGTGAACAAAATCTTACAATGCTTGTTGATTTAACTAATGTTGTTTGAGGATTTAAACTTTTAGAGGGTTTTTCTAAACCTGAAAGTGCAAATAGAAATTTAGGTTCGAGTGTCAATGATCTGGAAACCTTTTGCTTCATGTAGATTTTACTGGCCTCTTTAGAGAGGGAAATTGTTGTATAACTTGCCTAGTCCCACTGGCACCAGTCCCAATACCAAACCTAGTAGTAGTAGATTCCCCAATCCCACCCGTTGCAATGGATATTATTGTGGTCATAGTGGTTCCTGATGAATCCAATGGGTCCACTCCAACTCCAATCCCAAGGCCTGCACCATGATCAATTTTTTGTGCTTCATGTGTGAAAATTGGCATCCAGACACCTTCTCCTATGGGACCCAAACCACCACCTTTATAACCTATTTTTTCCATAATTATTTCCCCTTTTCTATATATTTATTTGTGGTAGTCACTTACTCCACTCTAACTTGATGGAGTAAATGTAATTGGTGGATTATCATCCTCATTGTCTGCATTTTCATCCTGATCACTTTTGTCGTATCCACTGTTGGAATGTTCCAAATTTCACAATTTGCTAAACTCTATATCCTCCTCTATGTCATCCAGATCTGCACTAGTCTTTGGTTCACCAGGATTCTTTCTCATAGTCCAAAAATTAGTTTTTTTCATTTGAGTCTATTTTCTATCCTTACAATCTTCTCCTATTTTCTTTGGTATGTTTTTTTTTATGGATTAGCAGCTTTTTCATAGAAATTGTAGGACATCCTAGGCTGTACAATGCCTTAGTTTATTGATGTCATATTTTTTATGACAACTGTTCGGCTAAATTTTTTCCCTTAGCAGAAACTTTCTCCATCTCTTTTGTAACATCATCCCAGCTATCCTTGTTTTTCAACTTCTTTAGCAATGGTTTACTTTCATGTTGAAATAAGTTTGCAAAGTTCTTATTAGCAACAAGAATTGTTTGAATGCCATTGAGTGGATCATACTTCCAGTACCAGTCTAAATCAAATTGAAAAATTTGTAAAAAAAATTGCCACTTTGAATGCCTTTCTCTCAAATGTTAATCCTCCAATTAAGAAATGTAAAGAAGGGAATATGCTCTTCTTTGACTGGCCAATAAAGAGTCTATCTATTCTATCTAGTTTTAGTACATATTCTATTGCAAACACCCTATTTGTCACATGCATTGGAAGTTTGTGGGATTCTACTTCTGATCTATAAAACCTTATCACAATGTATTCTTCCATTAGGTACCAATCAACCAATTGAATTGTGCTTCCACGTTGGTTGCAATCCCTACATGAAGCAGACAATTTGGGCATTGGAGTGCTTGTTATTTTTTTGTACAATGGTGCCAAAAAGAAGTCTACAAAATTACTATAATTCCTTCTATTATCATACATCCTTATCTGAGGTGTCCAGTTATATATTGGAGTACCTATCCCCCTTTGAATTTCAAGCTTGTTGTCATTGCCCATTAATATTGTAGTATGCTTGGCTAGAAAAAGATAGCACAAGTAGGTTGTGAACCTAAATGTCTTAGAATTGCTTCTTTTAATTAATGCTAATTGTTCTTGCATCAATTGAACCATGCGTCCAACAAAATTATATCTTACTAGTTCATTGACACAATGGATATCCCAAATCAATTGAAGAATGCTAGCACCCACTTCCTTATTGTTTTCCAGTCCCAGGCAAAATGCTAGCGAGGATATAGTATCTTGAACCCATGGCACAAAAATGTTAAAATCATGAGGCTTATGGTTCTCACCCAATAAAGCCTTTGCCTCTATAACTATTAAACCCTTTATAAATGAATCTTTTGCATTTGGCGCGACTGCCTCATATTGGTCTACCAATAATCCTAGGTCAATATGGACATTACAATTTTTTTGGTCAAACCCTAGGTCTACCAAACTGATAAACTCTTCTTGGGTTATTGATAAAATATCTTCCTAATTATTTTTATTCACAATTGCTTTTCTTTCTTCATCATAATTTTATGCACAAATCAAGACAATTTCTAGGCAAGGGAAAACTTTGGGTAACAGCATGCAACCCAAACCAACATCCCATGAAGCAACTTTATTCATTTTTGCACGTATCATTAGATTAAATTTTATAAATTCAGACCTCTTTGGCCCAGTTTCCTTACTGCACAATGTATGTTTAATTGCTATAATTCTTCTTTCACCATGAATAACAGGATCATAAACATCATGATACTCATCAATGAAACCAGGGATTTCTACTAGTTTTCTCTAGTCTATTAAATTTTTCCCATTTGCTTTCCCTTGGCCTTGAGTTTTCACTTTCCCCATTGTTCTTCAGGAGAATGAAAAAACATAGAATCACAAATATTTACTAACAAAATCACAGATAATAACTAACTAATAAAGAAAACCCCAATTTAAGAAAACCCCAATTGTACTTGCAAGAATTAAAATTTCAAAACCAAGTTAAACTAAATATTTTACATTACAAAATTGGGATGCATTAGGCTAGATATCTTACCGGAAATTAAATTATGAAATCTGGATAGATAGAAGTTAGAATGACTGATGCTCTCACAAGTTACAGTCTCAAAATCTTCAGCGATGGTTCAAAAGTTGTTTTTAGCTTTCTACTGTTACAAGATGATAGGTTTTTAAAAAACAAATGTTAAAGACTTTTCAATAAATGTATCATTTAAACCAAAATCCCAGAATACATTTATGTTTTATCTTCACATGATACGTAATCTTTTCGACGAATTACACATGTCACATTTCTAGAACAAATTTGCAGAAAAGGTTTTTGAAACCCAAAGTACTTCTGAAATACAACTTCAACTGTTCATCTCTCACAATCGAATGGTTGTCACGATTTTAAAATATTAATACACAGTAATGTATCATTTAAACCAAAATTCCAAAATACATTTATGTTTTATCTTCACATGATATGTAATCTTTTCGACGAATTACATGTGTCACGTTTCCAGAATGAGTTTGCACAAAAGGTTTTTGAAACTCACAATACTTCTGAAATACAACTTCAACCATTCATCTCTCGTAATCCAGCAGTTGACACAATTTTAAAATATTAATACACACTAATGTATCATTTAAACCAAAATTCCAGAATACGTTTATGTTTTATCTTCACATGATACATAAAATGTTTGACGACTTACACATGTCATGTTTTCAGAATGAGTTTCCAGAAAAGGTTTTTGAAACCCAGAGTACTTCTGAAATACAACTTCAACCGTTCATCTCTCGTAATCCAATGGTCATCATGATTTTAAAATATTAATACACACTAATGAAAATAATCATTAACTATATTCACTTAGAATTCATGCATTCGAGAATCGAGAATACCTTACCCATGAAGTTTGAACCAATCACCATTACATGATAAATTTTGGAAATATTTAATTATTACATGAAACAAAAGTGCAGTGCAATTTTTTATATTATATTAGGAAAAATTTCATTACAATTCAACAAGGCCCTTGGCCTTGAGTTATCACTTTCCCAATATCTATTAATGATTTTTATAACAAAAATAAAAAAGAAAAGCACTCAGAATTTCTTAAAACATTTTCATATTTTTTTTAAACATACATGATTACAATGTACATCATTGCAAAAACTCTGGTAATCTACTAGCACTAGAGGGAGGAACAATAGAGTCTAGGTAGGCTCAGGGACTATTCGGCTCCCTTCCTTTTGTGTGGAACTCTGAAGAGAGGATAATGTTAGAGAATTATTCTATCCATCGATAGTCATCGGTTCCCTCCAGTAGGTGCCACTTCTAGAGGAAATCCCTCCCAATCTGTGCCCACTTCTAATGATAAGTGAGTTTCTCAACATCAAGGTTGAGTAGAAATGGTTGCCTGGGCACATTTACCCCTGGTTGTAGAAACCTAGGCAAATCATTTTCCCAAGGAATTCCAAACCCAATTTTTGCAAATACGACAACATTCACATCAACACCGAGGTACCCTTCTTTGAAAACTTTCCTTAGTAGCATGAGGATGTGCACCTTTTCCCCCCAGGTCCAACAAAGATGCCAAGAAATGAGATGAAATGTCAGTGTTAACTCCATACCTATTTTCATTCTCCATAAATTCACATCCCAGCACCATCCTTATAGTCTCCTTGGTGAAGGCTCCCAACTCCGTAGAAATAGATGCCAAGATTGGGTCTGTGACCAAGCCCAAAAGGCCTTGTGATCTTCCAAGGAAGTGCATCTTAAATGAATTAGAGTGTCCATTGAAAATTGAAATTTGACAAATTGATATTAATATTCTAATTTTTGAGAAAACTCAAAGAGAAGCTGGCACTCGTAGACTATTTTCACAAAATCTTCTTTCACAATCATAATTTAACAAGTGTAGATCATCTATTTATAAGCCCCTGATTGAAATTCTTTGTCTTCCCTAAATATCTAATTAATTCATTAGTTAAATGGTAACTATCCTTCAAAAATTTCCAAATCTTTCATATTTAATGCAACAATGGGTGAAATTGGAAACAACACTTATGATAAGACATTTTCTATCTTGGGAATAATGAATACATATGGACATAACAATTCTTTAATATATAAAAACTTGACACCTGTGCCCACTCTGCAGAAACAATGAGCAAAGTACATTAGTTGCAAAATGGCAGTAGGAAATGAAGCTTTACCATTGATGTAAGATCATCGAACGGTCAGAAAACAATGTCAAAAACCATTGATATAAGATCAATTAAGCCTTAATGCATTATTCTATCGAGGTAATGAATCTAATGATGTCAGACACGTATCTATCATTGAAAATTGAAATTGAAAGGTTCCATCTAAGCAGCCATTAATTGATAGTTACATTACTTTATTTGATGTCATCTACTCATCACCATTGGCATTAATTAATAATTTTATGAGGTCACAGACTCACATGTCCGTTGGATTACAATATATCAATGGACAAAGGTGAATTTCAAGCCTATTGTTCATCTTCATAACCTTTACAATAAAATTTTGGCAGAATCATGACACGTGGTATGACTGATCATGGGCTTATTGGATGAGGATCATAGTGATGGGACCCACTACACCTGCTAGTGCAACTTCAATATCAAATCAAAACCATTGGATTAAGAGAAATGAATGATGGAAGGTGCATTTCAAATAGAATGTGGTGGGATAATTCCTTTACTAGAAAACTCTCTCTGGAATCGTCACACGTGTTGTTAGCCCATTTTCCTGTCATACAAAAAATCTTTGAAAATGGCCAATTTCTACTTCAAGTGTGAGAGAATAGGATTTTTTCATGCAAAGGGTTTCAAAAAATTTGTCTAAGTCCACAAAACCCCACCCTTGTCTATTTTCTCGTTACTTTTTGGGCACTTAAGTCCCTTTTTCTACACGTGCTTGTCTTTTCCTTTGTTCTCCGAGTCTCCTAATGTTCGGCAGTTAAGTATTTTATTCTACAACTTGGTGACCAAGGCTATCTCCTAATCTCACAATGTGTGATGTTAAGTCTTTAAATTCTGGAGATTGGGCAACAAGGTTAAGACTTGATGAGTAATGGTTATCTCCCGATCTCCAAATAGTTGACAGTTAAGTTTTGACATTTGGTGACTTGGCAAATGTGGTTATCTTTGAATCTCCAAGTGCCGGTGGTTAAAGTGAAATATTCAATGATTAAAAGACTACCATTGATGCAGGTCTTGATCGACGACTATCGCTAAATCTCAAGATAAAATTTGGGCTAAGTGAAAGATTCAATGATTTAGCGAAGGAAGGTTATCTCCAAATCTCATAAAGGTTATTGTTAAGTCTAAAAGATCTAGTGACTTGGTGAAAATGGCTTACTCCAGGTCTTGCGACGTTGGTGGTTAAGCATATAGCATCCAATGATCTGGCGAGTGGTTAAGAAATGTGTTATCTCCAAAAATTGTAATGAAATGGCTAAGTCATGAAACATTCAGTGATTGAGCAACAACTGTAGATGATGGACAAGATCAAGGGTTGTCACTGAATCTTGTGGTCTTTGTTGAGTTAAGTAAAGTTTATGAAGATTACGAGATTTTCCTCAGTTGCTCATTCTCAAGAACTAACCCTAGTCAAGACATTTACTCAGAGATTATGAGGAGGCTTTATCTCTAGATCTCATAATAAAACCATGGTTAAGACAAGTGTCTGGATATTGCGAGATATGTGTTGGTCATTGAATCTCCCGTGTCATTCTTTGAGAATGAAAAATTGTCCAGAATGTTAAATATAATAATTATTTCCAATTATTAAATCACCATACCAACTCTACAACTGTTGTATTAAATCGCCATGTTTATATGCATTTTTTAAAAACATTTGCCATGACAAATAAATTAATTAAAATATTTGGAAAATAGTTTTGCCATAATTTATTAGTATAAGGAAGTCTAATTCGCCAATTAAATTAATAATTTTCCTATAAAAAAAATGTAGTCACCATATTTTTTATAAAAATGCTATACGTTATAAAAAAATTTGCCACCAAATATCCATATTTTGAAACACAATTCGCCATGATCAATATTAAAAATTTTCCCTCAAAAAACTATGTGATTTGCCATGATTTTATACTTTTCGGGAGGGGGGGTTTCTTAAAGTTATCCCTGGTTATGAGTTCTTCTATGCTTATCCTTGTTGCATGGTTATTCATTTTCTTTATCTATTGGTTCAAGAAGTTAAAGAAATTAAATAAGCACTATAACATTGATTCACCCCCCCTCTCAATGTTCCAAATCCTAACAGTATGTTCATGTCGCATGTATATTTTTCATGCATGTCAATTAAAATGCAATTAATGTTTAATTAATTTACATTTCATGCATGTAGCTAAAATCAATTACTGTATTTAAATGTCATAAGCTAAAATCAAACATAAAAGTATTTTATTCTCACTAATGTCTTAAAAGGGGATGTCTTAAGGGGACATACATAAAAGCATGTGCATAACAAAAGAAATAAAAGTGCATACATAAGAACATATATAAATTTCATAAGAACGTACTAAATTGAACTATCAAAACATATGTGTCCATGCTATGAATGCTCGTGTGTTAATTAAATAGATTTATTTTATGTATGTATGTTCGCATGTCATATGTATATTTTTCATGCATGTTAGTTAAAATGCAATTAATTTTTAATTAATTTACATTTCGTACATGTAGTTAAAATCAATTATTGTATTTAAATGTCATAAGCTATTTAAGAAAATATAAAAATATTTTATTCTCACTAATGTCTTAAGGGGACATACATAAAAGCATGTACATAACAGAAGACATAAAAGTGCATACATAGGAACATATACAAATTTCATAAGAAACATACTAAATTGAACCATCAAAGCATGCATGTTCATGTTATGAATTCTTATGTGTTCATTAAGTAGACTTATTTTATGTACAGCGTCATGTCATATGTATATTTTTCATTCACATTTTAGTTAAAATTTAATTAATTTACTTTTCATATATGTAATTAAAATAAATTACTATATTTAAATGTGATAAGCTAAAAGAAAACATAAAAACATTTTATTCTTACTAATGTCTTAAGGGGACATACATAAAATCATGTGTCATAATGTGTCGTAAGGGCTCCTTAGACCCCTTAGGACTCATTACGACCCCTTGCAACCTATTACGACCCATTAAAACACATTAGAACCATAAATTGTGTCTTAAGGGGTCCTATGACCCCTTAAGATACACTTTATAGTTCTAATGTATCATAATAGGTCATAATGGGTCATAAGGGGTCATAATGAGTCCTAAAGTATCTGAGGACCCCTTACAGCCGATTTTGACACATTAGACCATAAAGTGTTTCTTAAAGGGTCCTGTGAACCATTAAAACCCTTTAGGACCCATTAAAACCCCTTACAACCCATTAGAACCATAAAGTGTGTCTTAAGGGGTCATAAGACACACTTTATAGTTCTAATGTGTATTAATATGTTGAAATAGGTTGTAAGACATCTTAATGGGTCCTAAGGACCCCTTACAACCCATTAGGACCCATTAAGACACATTAGGACCCATTTCAAAACATAAATACACATTAGAACCATAAAGTGTGTATTAAGGGGTCTTATGACCCCTTAAGACACACTTTATCATTCTAATGTGTCGAAATGTGTCATAAGGGATCTCAATGGGTGCTAAGGGGTCTAAGGGCCCCTTACAACACATTAAGACACATTAGAACCATAAAGTGCATCTTAACAAGTCATAGGACCCCTTAAGACACACTTTATGGTTCTACTATGTATTAATGTGTTGAAATGAGTCCTAACATGTCTTAATAGGTCCTACTAAGGGGTCCTTAGACCCCTTAGGACCCATTAAGACCCCTTACGACCCATTTTGACACATTAAGATACATTAGAACCATAAAGTGTGTCTTAAGCGGTCTTATGACCTCTTAAGCCACACTTTATGGTTCTAATGTGTCGAAATATGTTGTAAGGGGTCCTTAGACCCCTTAGGAACCATTAAGACCCCTTACAACCCATTTCAACACATTAAGACACATTAGAGCCATAAAGTGTGTCTTAATGTGTTGAAATGGGTTGTAAGGGGTATCAATGGGTCCTAAGGGGTCTAAGGACCCCTTACGACACATTAAAACACATTAGAACCCCTTAAGACACACTTTATGGTTCTAATGTGTATTAATGTGTTGAAATGGGTTGTAAGGGGTCTCAACGAGTCCTAAGGGGTCTAAGGACCCCTTACAACACATTTCAACACATTAAGACTCCTTAGGACCCATTAAGACCCCTTACAACCCATTTTGACACATTAGAACCATAAAGTGTGTCTTAAGGGGTCATAAGACCCCTTAAGATACACTTTATGGTTCTAATGTGTATTAATGTGTTGAAATGGGTCGTAAGGGGTCTTAATAGGTCCTACCCCTTAGGACCCATTAAGACACATTAGAACCATAAAGTGTGTCTTAATGATTCCTATGACCCCTTATTCTAATGTGTCAAAATATGTCAAAATGGGTTGTAAGGGGTCTTAATGGCTCTCAAGGGGTCTGAGGACCCCTTAGTATCTATTAAGACACATTATGACCCATTTCAACACATTAATACACATTAGAACCTAAAGTGTCTCTTAAGGGGTCATGTGACCCCTTAAGAGACACTTTATGTTTCTAATGTGTCTTAATGTATCGAAATGGGTCATAAGGGGTCTCAATGGGTCCTAAGGGATCTGGGACCCCTTAAGACCTATTAGGACTCATTAAGACACATTAAAATCATAAAGTGTGTCTTTATGGGTCCTATGACCCCTTAGAATACACTTTATGGTTCTAATGTGTCGAAATGGGTTGTAAGGGTCTTAATGGGTCTAAAGACTCCTTACGACCCATTTAAACCCCTTATAACCTATTTCAACACATTTTATGGTTCTGATGTGTCTTAAATAATCTAATGTGTTGAAATGGGTCATAATGGGTTGTAATGGTTCCTAAGGGGTATGAGGACCCCTTACAACCCATTATGACCTAGTAAGACACATTAGAATCAGAGAGAGAGAGAGAGAGAGAGAGAGATGAATTTAAATAAATATAAAATTAAAGGGAAAGAGATATTTAGAGAGAAATAAGTAAATCAAGAGAGGGCAAGAGAGAACATACCCAATTAATCTAACTAATGTCTGAAGGGGATGTCTAAAGGGGACATACATAAAAGAATACATACATTTAACAAAAGACATAAAAGCATACATAATCTAAAATATACTAATTTTATAAGAACATACTATTGAATCATCAAAGCATACATAAAAACACATGAATAAAAGAATTTCAAACAAAACATGCATAATTATATAAAGGCATGTACATCAAAGCATGTATATTTAATTGAACCATTAAAGCATATATAAGAACATATGAAAATTACATACTTGAACATACTATTGAACCATGAAAGCATAAATAAAAGCATACATCATTTAACATACATAGTACAACATGCGTAAAAGCATTTTATTCTCACTAATTTATCATAAACTTAATCTGACTAGTAAGAAATCTAGCTAATATCTTAAGGGGACATACATAAAAACATGTACATAACAAAAGACATAAAAGCATACATAAGACCATATACAAATTTCATAAGAACATACTAGATTGAACTATGAAAGCATACATAACAACATGCATAAAAGAATTTCAAACCAAACATGCATAATTATATATATCAAAGTATTATTTTCCAAGCATGCATAATTTAACCAAGAATGCATAATTATATATCAAAGCATATCCAATATCCATTACATCATTTATGAGTTTTAAGCTACAAAAAGCACTTGAGTCCAAATGTGAAAGTACAAAAGCTACAAAAAATAAGTTTAGCCTAGAGCTCCTGACACATATAGCCTAGATCCTCTCTATATTTTATTATCTCCAAAAAAAATTCATGTTATTCAATAGGCAACCTCCACTTTTGGTTGTCACATCTTTTTTTTGACAATGTCTCGAAGTGCAACTTTGTCACTATAACCAAGTGACTATAATGTAGAACTTTTTCCCCAAGCATATATTCAATAAATTGAACATCATTTTTGTCTATCATCTTCATAAGGAGACATTCTGATCAAATCCTTCATATCCCATTGTGAAACATATCCATTTAAAATATTCTCACATTTACTCATTGAATTGTCCTAAACACAGTCAACACAAAACATGATTTTTCTCTTACTTGAATCAATGGAGGCCTATGTTGTCCTGTAGTCATCACTTGATGTAAAATTATGATACCACCAATTATTTGACGATTGTAAGGATTGGATTGATCTATATCTATTACAAATATGAAATAAAATTTGCACATTTTTAGATCAACAATTACATGATAAAAGTGAAAAGAACATATGATTGAAAATTTTATAAATAAGAATTTGAACAAAATAAATTTTACCTTTCACTTCCAAAAAATAATGTTTGTTGTATTGGGTGTCTCGACTAGAAAAATGACCTTGGAACCATTCAACAATTTTCTTTACATTCTCTATCATGTTACATGTATGTAAATATATGAACTAAATTTGTTTAAAGCAAATGGATCTAGAAGCTTCTTTCAATATATTATATTGCTTGAACACCATTTGTGTACCTACAAGTTCATGTTGGTTAAGTGAACACTTTACACATGCTCTCGCGCCATCATGCTCCGCTTTTCCATGTCCATTTTCAAAGAAGTTCCACAAAAAATTAACATCACGTCTAGCATGTTCCATGGCTAGCCAATTAAAGGCTTTTGCAGATTTAAATTGTCCTGCTCAATAAAGTTGTACACATACATATATGTAAGATCATTAAATGTAACATTTATTAAATTGTTCAATTAATTACTATAAAGATAAGAATGTAAATTTAATAACTTTTAAAGATAAGAATGAAAATGAATTGAAATACGCGTGTACTTACCTACACAACCATTAGACCAAATCTAGTGTTGTGAAGCCTTTATCCCATGATTCACAAGATCTTCAAAAAAATTTGTAAAATAATGAGCCACATAGCTCCTATCATGAACTCTATCATCAATGATATGGAAATGAACCTCCTTGATGATAATGCGTTCATTTTGATCAATACTTCCTATCTCATCCAAATCAAATTGTGTGTCTATAGATCACTTGCACAAATATCACAACTTGTTCACAATGATAATATTGATGTTGAAGCTCTGACTGAGGGAAAGATGCATATTTCTTAGAGAAATCTACAATTGAAAGAATACAACCAGGTGGAAAATAATTTTTGGAATTTGGAAACTGTTTAGCTTGCCATTGTGCACCATGACAATGTTGGATATATCATAGTATGTAATTTGGTCACAAAATTAAGGTAGGGAAATTCACTCTCCTTCAATGCATTTTTTTTGGATTCATCTCTTGTCTTAGTTTGGTATGTTTCATATTCAAATCTCTTCCACAAAACTGGTGTTGAAATATCAATATTCTCAATTTATAGTGGAAATTTATGCAAATCTCCACAATCATTGCATGTATTTTTTATACATTATACTTTGAACTCGTCTGAATCTTTTGATTTATCACATAAAATAGACTTCACAAATTGTATCGTACTTCTAGGGATAACCATATCTAGATTAAGTACTGCCATAGATTTTTTTATATGATTGCAATTATAGATGAAATTCATCATGATTTTGACAACAACAAGTTTTGTGTACCTTCTTTATGTGTACAAAGAAAGGATGAAACCTCTCAAACATTCTCTGACATATTTTCATATCTGAAAACTCTTTCTTGAATGCTTGAAATAGTTCACTTTGTGTTATATCTATAAAATGTTTTGAATGTTCATATTTCATACTTGTCTTTTCATCTTTCATTTGTATAGTATCTCTTCTATTGGAAGAATATTCAATGACCTATCTTTTTACATCTTCAGAAATTATGTCTTTTCGAGGAAGTCTACAAATATTTACCCAATTCTTTTCAATGTTTTCATCTAACATATTTCTCCTCCTGATATATCTTTGAACAATTCTTATAGATACTTGCATTAAATTAGAAATTACACAAATTTGTTTTCTCCAAGTCAACTTCCTACTAGATTTTTTAGTTATCAATGTTCTACGTGAAACACTTAAATCAGCTCCTGGAGTTGTGTTTTTAATGTTTCTTAATGCATCTTGCAAATTTTCAACTATTTTTCAATTAACATTATCTACAGAGCTTTTTGTGTTATCAACACCCAATAACTCCAAAATAGGAGTCATCTCTCTTTTCCTGAATAACCTTGCAAATAATTGTGCTATTCTAAACATGCTTTTATTTTTAAAATATTCATCCCAAATTTTTTTGTAATGCAATTTAATTGTGCTTTCAGATACCATGTGTTTAGATGAAACTTGACTGAAAATTGTGTCATCATTCATCTCCATCATATTTCCCATGTCAAATGATATGTTTCCACATTGAAAACTACCAATTTGTTCCCCTACTTGAATTGCATCTTTTTGAATATCAATAGGTTCTTCCTGAACTTCAACATGTTGATCTTCATTATGTTTTGTATGACCTTTTGTTTTGGCATTTCTTATTTGATCATATTTTCTTGTTTTGTTTCTTTTTATTCCCCATTGAATTGAAAGCTTCAATTCACCTACATATAGAAAACCATATACCCAAAAACTATAAATAATATTTATAAGTTCATAAATCAAGTAATAATTGAATAATTTTTTAATTAATAAACCAAATAAAACAATGCTCTAACTTAAAAAACAAAATAAAACAATGCTTTAGTTTAAAAACTAAATAAAACAATGCTTTAATTTAATAAAACCAAATAAAATAATGTTTTAATTTAAAAAATTAAATAAAACAAAATAAAGCAAAAATAAAATATAAAAATATCTTGCAAGAAAAAACATACCTGCTTGATGATTGTCCTTCATAATTATCTTTCGAATGCAAAAAATAATAATAAAAAAATTCAACTAAATAATTTTATTTAAAAAATCACTTATTATTTTGCAAGTACGAAACAATTTATTTTTTATTTTTTAATTCATAAAATTTTATTTTTATATGGGGTTTAAGTGCTCTGTATCTAAGGGGACCATGTTTGGTCGGTCGTAGTTTCAACTAAACCAGGGTTGGCCGAACCGGGTTCAACCCAAACTACCTATGTGTCATCTCATGTGGCAGCCAAACAAGCAAAAATTGAAAATTTTTAGAACTTCTCAATTTTGCAACTTATTTCTCTATCAAAACTCAACTTTCTATATTTTTTCTGAGCATGGGTTGATTTGCAGATTCAAGGGATTCTGGCCTTCTCTACCTGATCTTCATTCCTGGATTTCCAAAAACTGGGAACCCTTAATCTCTGGTACAGTCCATATTTTCCCAATGGCTAAAAGTTTTTTTGTGGCTAAATTTGATAATATTGAGGATAGAAAATCTATTTTGTGTGAAAATTTCTTTACCTAGGAGGATCATTTTATGCTATTGTTGAAACCTTGGCATCCTAATTTTTCTTCATCTTCTGAATTGTTTGATATGCAACCTATATGGGTTAGGTTTCCTCATCTTCCCCTCCATCTTTGGATTGATTCCATTCTGGAGACTGTGGGGGATGCTATTGGGGAAATGATGATGGTGGATGAGAAATATTCTAATTTATTCCACTCTACTTATGCTCATATCCTGGTGGATATAGATACCTCTAAAGGCCTGTCATCATAGATTAAACTTTTTTCTCCTCAAGGTAGAAGATGGATTCAACAATTGAACTATGAAGGCCTCCCCTTTAGATACAAAAGATGCTTTAAGGTTGGTCATGTTGCTTCTCAATGTGATCTTCAGAGACTTAAAAAGACTGCTTCATGGTGAAAGGGTGCCTCCTCTCAGCACTATACAGTGGAGAAGGTGTCTTTTCATCAAAGCTTCTCGCAAGTGGTTGAGCAGGTTGTTGTTGGCCCTGACTCTACTTGTCCTCTCATTGATCTTGTTCCTTATCCTACTTTGTTGGCTGGAAATGTTCTCCCATCCACTAGTCCTCTTCCTGATTCTTTGATGGATGGGGCCCCTGTTGGCTACTTGGTGGGTGTTGTTTCTGTTGTCCCTGTTGGGGTTTCGACTGGAGCTGGTCCTATTTTTGATCCTCTTGTTGTTTCTCCCTCGACTGGGAGTATTGATGGTTCTTTGATGGGCATTTTGTAGGTTGTTCCAACACCTCTACTGGGTGTTGGTTCTTCAGTCTTGGATTCACAGTGCTGGTAGGATGAGGCAGCTAGAGTTGAAGATGGGTGGATTACTATTAAAGGGAAACATTCTAAGAGATCTCCATCCTCTTTTGACATGATTCTTCAGTCCCATAAAAGGGATCAAAAGTTTAGTCCCCTTCCTTTGTTCTATTTTTTTCCATTGGTCTATCTTGTGCAGTAGAATGGGGTGTTCTTAGTGAGAGGTTTGAGGTGTTTATGCCTCTGTTTTGGCTAGACTGTTGTATCTTTGGAACCATTATAGTTTTATCTTAAGTTTCGGTTTTGTAAAGGGTTTTGAAATCCCTTCAAAACCTGGTGTTACCTTAATCAAAAACAAAAAAAATTAAAATTTATATTTAACACTAGAGGAGAGAGTCATCTTCAAGAATATGTAATTTTTTTTTCTGAATAATGTAGATTTGATAGGGAAAATTTGGTGGGAGCCAAAAACTATCAATTTTGGATAAGTTTGACTTTGAGTAGTCATAATAGAAAAAATATACATTGAAAACCAATATTTCTCTTTTTATGCACTATCTATACATGCCATCTATAACATATTTTGAAATCAGAGGAAAAAAAGATTATTTGCATATAGTTTTTTGGTGAGAACTAAACCCCAGATATTCAACATTTTTCAGCAATTAAAAAATGGACTTCAAAAATTAAAAACTGTATCAATTCTTGTTCAAAAAAATTTAAAAACATTATAGACATAAACTTCATCCAGTTTTACACATTTCATCAATTTACATCATCTTCAAATTCTAAACACAATTGCAACTTTTATGTCATTAAAGTTTAACAATTTGTGTGTTGTTGACCTTTTCCTTTATAAAAATGTGACACGAGTTTGTACTTTAACCCTCTTATGTTTCTTTCGTGTGTCCAAATGAAGTTGTGATTAATGTGGCATCTAAAAATAATGTTGAGAATAGTTGGGAAGTCTTGAGAATAAAATGGGATGGAGCAGATCTAATACATTATACTTGCTAGTTGATCTTAATGAGGAATCAAAGGTTAGGAACAATCCCCTTTTTGAATTATCTAATTTTGAATCAATAGATGTGAAATATTTATGAATAAAAATGGGAAAATCATATGGACACTAAATCTTATGTTTTTTTCATCTCTCAACAAGTGGAGAATGGTCATGCTTGTAACGTTGGCATTCCAAATCAGTGCTTAAAAGCTTTTGCTAGTCATCATTTTCTTGAAAGGGAGACTGTTATACCTTGCCTACAAACCTTGGTTGATAATTCTTCAATTGATGAAAAAGAGGAAAAGTTGGTGAATTGGTTGTTGAAGAAGATAATGTGATTGCATTTATAGATGGTTACTATGTATCTGAAACAAATCATGATGCTAGGACTAGCTATACCCATGAAGTATATGATGAAAAATAGCTCTTTGGTTGCATGCTGATATACAAGGGCTTCTCATGTAAGCTAAGTTTCTATTAGACCTACATGTTTTTATTTAATTTGTTGGTGCTTCATTAATATACATCCCTTTTTTTATGGCGGGTCCTATTTCTCAAAATCTATCAATGGCCTCACATGATCAATTTTGGACATGCTCTGAGATTGGGTCTTATAACCATGTATATATGTAGGAAATTTTGGTGTGATTAGTCTAGTTTCTTTTCTACCTTGTCCCAGTTTTAGCGTGTTAGTTTTTGGCTTGTGTCTAGTGCCCCTCCACCCTTCTGCAAGCAACTCCCTATACTCATGCATTCCTTTGATTCTATAGCCCAGTAGAACTAGGTATTGGTCTTTGTTTAGATTTTAGATTCTTTGTGTCCTGTCTAGTCCTTGTCCCCCTTCACAGCTTGTTGTTACCCCAATTCTTGAATTTGGGCAAATTTTAAACTTTCGCCCATGGACATATTAGCCTTTGCATTTAATCTTGACCCCTTGATGAAATGATTTGTTTATGTCTCTGCCACGAGAGTGTTTTCTTTAGGAGATAAAGGTTAACCTTTAAGGCTTCATATGTATAGCCACATAAGTTGATTGTTTTCATAAATCAAGTAAAAGTACAAAGATATGCTCTGATAAAATAATTGTCGAGGTTTAAAAACATGATAGAGGAGAAAATTTTATCATAGAATACTATTGTAATGTTCATAGTAGATACATCTCAAATGTAAATTTTAGTTTTTGATAGCAATTTCGAAGAGACCACATGCACATATACAAAACATCTCATTATTTAATAAAATGCTTTGATGAGATGCCATCTCATAGATAGAGATGATAATAAATATGTGCAAATGTTTTATTGAAATTTGACACCTCGTGCATAAAGTTTGGCCTCTTCAAATTTATGAGTACTCTATTAAGTGCCCAAATTGCACATGGACCCAATCGACAAGTTAATAGCCATGAAATTTGTGAAACTCGTATGTGATCGATATGTCACATTTTTTATAAACACTCAAACCAATATATAAAGTTACGAAAGTTGTGTTCTCTCTACTTGTCGATGACACATACTGTCAGGTTGCATGTGTGGTTTCTTAACTAAAGAATCTGACATGGTTCTATGACTACACTACCACACCAACCATCAGCAATAGTGTATTGTAATGGACATACGAGCATCACACACAATCACAATTTTCCATTTCACTCATCGGGCTTCATATTTCCAAATCAGCTATGGAATTTGACACCCTGACATAAACAATCAAATAATTTTATTGTAAAGGCCTTATGGTCAGTGACTACATGTTTTACAAATTATGTTGGGCACTTGGTTTGATTCATGAATGATGCAGACTCACCGATGAGATGTATTGTCAAGTAGTACAAAGCTGCTACAAAGTTAAAAATATGTTCATTTTGTTAAAGAAAAAACCACCAAAGTTTTCAAGGAATATATAAAAATGTCTTGTGCACGTGTCATTGCAATCCAAGCAGGTGTTCCTTGACATATGTTCCAATTGAGGTGGTTATGTCAAATTACTATGGTGAGAGTGAGTGGTTGTTGGGTTAAATATTTAATCTTGCAAATGAGCTTCCCTATGGTGCCCTCATATTCCTAGATGAGATTGATACTTTGGCCACAACTCATGACAAGGAAATGCATGAGGTGACCCAGAGGATGTTATCAATACTTCTACGCTGAGCTTTTACAAAGGAGAAAATCTTTAATTAATGGCATAAAAAATGGTATAGATGTTGATGATTGGAATCTTTGAAGAAAGAATGAATGCAAAGATGCTCTACAGAAAACCAGATGTGCCATTGATTGGCTTCATTGGAAGATTGGATTACCAAAAGGAATTGATTTAATATAATCAACTCTTCTAGAATTAATACAAGACAACATACAACGCATTGTGCTTGATTTTGGAGATGCAGGTTGTTGGTTCAGTTTCCTGTCATGCCAAAAATCCATGGAGAATTGTCATTTTCCTATTCTAATGTTGAGAAATAGGGTTTAAATCATGCCAAGGTTTTCAAAATTTGTCTAAGTCCTTTAACCTTCCTATGTTCTATTTCTCCATTACCTTTTTTTTATCACTTAACCAGTTATATAGGTCATGTGTCTAAAGTCATCAAAATGATGGGGCCAAGTTCCTTTTAAGTTTAATCACCTAGCGGGCCTGATTTAATCTTTGTTGCTAGCCTTGTTGCTAGGTCCTAGACTATTTTGGAAATTTAATATTAACCGCGGTGACCTAGCGAAGGTCATGTCCATGCTTTTATCACTAAGTCACAAATATTTTTTATAGTTGTTCACTAACCATGGTGACCCGATGATATTTCATGTTTTCCTTTAGTCGTCAGCTCGTAGACTTGTCTGGCGCATAACAAGAAGACTTAATCAATGATGGTCACTTTCTCATAGGGAATCAAAGAATATTCTCTTTTTTTGGCGAGTGAGCGAAAGGCGAACACGTGGTTCATGGTGGGACCTCAGTCGACCCAAAGGGAAAGATATTAAAGGAAAATTTGATCAAAGTTAATCCTACGGTGTGCGTGATACCGCTATCCAGAGTTGCAAGCTTTTTATTCATTGCAGCATCACGACTGAATGACATATACCCACCTTGACGTTAGAAACCAAAGGATAAAGCAGAAGATAATCATGAGTCAAATCTAGTTGATCTGATAGCAGGTGTGATACCGCAATGGAAAGGTGCTTGAAGGTTACTCTTCATAGGATAGCGACTGTGTGACACGTGTCCTACGTGACATCAAGTCCCCGGGTTGAAGGAAGTTAATGTTCAGCCAGATTAAAAATGATCATGTGGTTGGTGTGTTACCATCATAGAGATTTTCAAGGTTTTTAGTGATCGTGGGATCATGCCTATGTGACACATGTCTGGTCTGGTGAGAAAGATAAAAGATGGGCCCGGTTGCCAGGTGTTGCTAGTCTATTTTCTTCTGATTGGTCGCCAAGGGAGGTGATGTGGCTAGTTATTTTTAATGTCAAATTAACTATTTTGTTGATTTTTGTGAGTTGCACAATATGCTGGGAGGACTTTGCATCAACGACTGTGTTTTAAACTTGAGTATTATCCATTGTCGGTCAAAATATTTGAATTTCTGTAGGGGTTTTTAGCAAGGTTGGTGAAGCCAAAGCAAGTGAAAATTTATTATCTAGATTGGATTTTTTCCTTGATCCAATCTGATCTAATAGAGTATAAAAAACAGACTGCAGTTAAGAACTGATGATTAAATGCAATATGGTCGATCTACTAGTTCTGATCCTATTAGCCACCATAGAATATTTTGAAGGGACACTTGTCTGGGTGAAGATGTCCATGTCGTGGAGAAGTTGGTGAAGCAGTCCTTCTTATTTTAAATGCAGTCGAAGGCACATGGGGTTTAAATGATGAATTTCCTATTCTTGTGACATGCCAGTTAGGGTTTTACCTGAACTAGAGATCAAATTAGATCCATTTTCTCTGAATTTTGTGGCATGTCTTTTCTGCAGTTATTTGATGGTATTGTTAGTTGTTGAGGTAATTGTTGTGTTGCCCTAATTTTTTCCTAAATGAACCTAAGCTTTTAGCAATCCTTGTTCTTATAAAAGGATTCCCAAGGTCATTTAGGAGAGTCTTTTTTCTGGAGAAGTGTTCTTCTTTTGTTGAAAATACCGACTGGAAACTAAGTCTTGCTCTGAGATTTTGTGGCTATTGTTTGATGAAGCTTTGTTCTTCTTGAATACATGGAGGCTTGATATATTAGTGAAGGTGTTGTTTTTCACCCCTTTTTCAGAGTTTTATTGTCTTTGTGAGTTTCTTTAAGTTCCTTGTGAACTGGGATTTGTAAGGCACTTCCTGTTCACCAATCTGTAAGGCAAATTGTGAGATAGTTACAAGTTTCTTTCAAGGAAAGTGTAAGTCCCAGGGATTATTTATGAGGGTTTGAGAAGGTTCATGAATTTGATTAACTTGTACTTATTTGTTGAAGGTTCTATGTAAGGCATAGATTACTTTTGGTTTCAAATTTCCTTTCACTGATATGTTATAGTTGATGTATGTTCATCTAGACTCTGTGCCCTTGGATAATAGCACTAGTCAAAGATAGTAAGTCTTTTAAAATCAAATCAAATATTTAATTTATATATTTTTTATGGAAAATGATAAAATTTGTGTTATGAGACACCTATCCACTACATGATTTTCTTAAGTTCAGTGAATCAAGAAGGTACACCTGCCTGAGTCTGTAGAGCTCAAATTCAAAGGAGGATCCTTATTCTCAGCAATGTTGTTCTTTTCCTAGTAGATTAGAATTGGGTACAAAGAGTCAAGGGAATTTTTTTCCATACAATAGTCTGCAAGAAAAAGTGACAACACACGCATCGAGTCTTGGATGAAAGCATTAGAGTGTTCTTACAAATATTAGTTCAGAGGTTGGGTTGGGTTCAGTATTCTAGTTTCCCACAAAGTGGTAGCAAGATGTGACATATTATTAATGTCATTAAGATTTGAACCATGTGGTCTCAACCAACTTTATTTCAATATATGTGAAAGGCTACATACCTTATGAAGAATTCAATAATATAACTCAAATTAGAAATGCATATCATATCAATGTAAATTTGTGTCCTTTAAGTTCTAAATATGTTTGTGTATTTATAAATTTGTTTAGGATAGCATTACCTTTTAGGTGGTTGCAGCATTGTATATTGAAAATGTTCATGAGAACTTCAAGGGATAATTTTTATTAAATCTTTAAAACTTCCCATTTCAAGATTCGATCATGAAAACTAAAAAGCCACAAAAACTGAAAGGATAGGGAGAGATGGTCTTTAAGTTGGTAACTAAGTGACTTTTTTGGAAGAGGAGGAAGAGGGGATTTTTCTTCTGATACTTATTCTCAGGGGATGGAATCATTTTGTGGTTCTAGTTCTGTAAAGGGGATATCAGTGTATTCTTTTAAGGGGAACAAAATCTCTGTACATAAATAGAACCTTTGAACTCCATGATTTTATCCAAGAAAGAAAGGAGGACTTTTTAAAAAAATTGTTCATTCGTATTTCTCTATAGGTTGTCATCTTCTTATGTCGATTGCAACAATTCCTGGGAAATTTCATCTATTATAGTGAAATACGAGTTTGATCATTTAATGAACTTTGTGTCTTGAATGTTCACATGATTTGAAAAGATTTGTTGTTACTTTCTCTAACTATTTGTGTTGTGGGTGTTGGTTTAATTAACTATGTGTCACATCCTTTCACTCTCATTTGTATATAAACTTATTATTTGCATCTACAATATAGATATGATCAGATTTTAGTTTACCTTTCCACTTTTCAAGTTAAAATCATACCCCAAAAACTCAAATTACATCATAAGAGGGAGTTGTACCTCCAAAAATTAGAGGAAGATCATCCATTTAATGGAGATCTCTCCAACTAATATTTTTCAGTTGTCTTCCATCTTGAGCATAAGGAATCATCATTAAAGGTTATTTTAGGAAGGCAAACTCTGCAACTAACAACATGAATGATCAAAGGTGAGATAAATAGGATAGGAAAATCTAAAAGGCGTGATGCCTCAACAACCACAATTGTGACCCTATTGGTTCAAAGATCTAGTCAAAAGCCATTATGAATTTAAAAAATATATTTTAATAACTATTTGTTCTTTTATTAGTTTCTAATAAGGTGATATATATGCAATTTTACTATTAATTATTTTAAAATATTAACTTATAATTTTAAATTTGTTGTCATCGCTTGCAAATAGGTATGGGTTATCTCACAGAATACCTCTAGCTAAGCTCACCTCATGCAATGGCTCCTGGTGGCAGTGTACAGGTATAATTAAGTCTTAATTGCACTTAGCCCAGCCCATTTCACGCGTTGAAACATCAACTAGAATGCCAATACTTTTTCCATGAGGAATTTGCCACGTGGAACTTTATGCTCTATGTTTGTCATTGAGTGATCGATACGGAGACCTAGATTTAATTCAGTATATGTGCGAAGAGGATCAAGCCTGGATATCAAATATGATATCAATTAATGCTGGTGATTTGATGGGATATTTGGTGTGCCCTGTCATGAATGTCATATTATGTGGGCTGAATATAAATCTTGTTCCCCTTCCTTATTAGGTGCAGTGTGAAATGTTAGCAATATGGCGCTCACCCCAAGTCTTGTGCCCGCGTTGTGATTCATGTGGATTACTACATGATGAATTGTTGACTCAGGATTATAGAGTTTATCTTCTACCAAGGGAAATAGAGGTGCAATTTCCTACTCGAGTAGATGATAATTTTCTCGATTATGTCTTCCTATGCCATTCTTAGGGGATTCGCAGGGCAATTTGTAAGGTAATTGGGGAACATGTGCTAACACTGAGATCAAAGAAAGTTCTTTTTCCATCGCAATTGGTTTCAATATTTCTTTCCAATTCAATGGATTTGTTGCAGTCTGTGGATTTATTAGCATTAATTGCAAACAAGGTGATTCGATCACAATACATTGTGGGCAACAAGTTATTGCTGGCTATTCACAAGTACAACTTGTGGATGGGTTGTGCCTTTGTGGGTGGTTTATTCCCTTGCCATTTTATCTTGGCCAAACATGAGCACATGATGATATATGATAGTATCAAGCAGGCATTTGAGCGACATAGCTATAGGATTGTAAAATCCACTCTACAAGTCATGGCTAATGCACTAGGTAAGAAATTAGAGGCCAACATTAGAAGGATTTTCAATGTCATGCTTGACCTATTGGGCACTCCCAACATCTCCTTGTGGCCACCTTTTCAGTTATCAGCTTCTAAAAGAAGATTAGATGTGCCAACTCATCCGTCGACTATTTTGGACCTCAATCTGCCATCTTTAGTGGGCACTCATCCAATTAATAGCCACCACCTGCAAGCAGATATACCTGTCTGAACATCAGACCCCTGGCAAACTGACAACGATGACTGGGATACAGATATTCCTAATGCTCCTCCAATGGGTTGGGGGATGCTTGGAGTTTATCCCAAGGACATAGAGGCAATCGACAAGCCAACTTGGTGGATATGGAGGAATGATTAGTAGTTAGTAGGGTTTTGTAATTTTGGATCTTCTTGGGGTTGTTTGTGATCATTTAGGCTCTCAAGTCATCTTACAGTTTGCAGTTTGTGCGTTTGGTTTTTTGGGGCCTGTGGATAATTTTGGGTGTGTGATAAAAATGTTTATCTAATGTACATGTAATACTTCTTTGTTATTAGATAGAATCATTCTAGGTAGGTTTGCTTTGCTTATATATATGTAATGGACAAGGATTCTGGGTTTTCTTCACTGGTTCTTTCCCGGTTGAGTCTTCGAATCAGTTTATATATATATAGTGGCTAGTCTTCTTTTGTTTTTTTTAAACTAAATTAAATTTGGTAAATTTTGTTATTTTTTTCAAAATATAATACAATATTATCATTAAGTGATTTTTTATTTAATTTTAATAATTTTAATAAATATAATTAGTTAAATAAATTTTAATAGATTGTTTAAAAATACAATTTTTATTTTTATTTAAAATTAATAGTTTAGACAATTAAATTTTTTAGACGATAGGCTATTTGTGGGAGCTTTGCTCCTAAAAATTTATTTTTTGCCGAAAAAATGTCAACCTCACCAACCATCTTTTTTTTTCGATTGTGCTTTTAGATTAGATACTATCTTATCTTTTTTTCCCCTTTTATTTCTATTTTTTCCCATTATCTATGTTTCTCCACTTTTATTTCTATTTTTTTTTGCCATTATCCATATCTTTGATTTATTTTGTCCTATTTAAAATTTATTTTATTTATAATTTTTATATTTTCTTAATTAATGCAAAAGATGAATTTTTATTTATTAATTTAAAAATTTGGAAGATGATTTTTATTTTTATTTTGGACATTTGAAGATATTATTGTTAGGAATGGGAACACTGAGAGGGAAGGGTGAATCAGTGTTCACTGTATTTAAGACTCCATATTCTATACAATACTCCCCCTTTGACATCTTTTTTACATATATGTAAGACTCCATATTCTATACAATACTCCCCCTTTGATATTAATGACAAAGGTGTTCCAAAAACTGTATCTACAAGTACTTACAATGTTAGGACATCTAGATATGCTATCTGCAACTTTTGGATCTCTTTTTTCCAAAATGCAATTAGTGCATTGACAGTTTGGAGATGGGTGCATAAGGCATATGTCAGCTTTTCCATCTTCTCCAAATCTATGCTAGGACCTTGATCATATGTCACCATGGTGGCATTGATCTCCTTGATATTCTGATTAAGCACATCTAGGGAGGGCGCAAGAGCATTCCTGAGTTGTGTTTGCCTTGCCCTTATCTTGGACATCTCCTTCTCAGATTTTTCTATTTTATCTATCTGTCCCTGGTATACATTGTTGCACATGCTCACATCAATGGATGGATCTTCCATTGAATTCCTTATACTATCAATCATAGCTTCTGCGTCTTGGATCTTCTTGTATAGATCAGTAGTTAACTTATCCTGGTTCATACAGTCAGCAATAATCTTCTTGCCCTTTGCTGCAAACTCCTTCAAAGATGCTTGACCAGTCTTTAGTGAACTTAGGTTAAGTGCAAAGTTGCTAACCAATTCACTTAGCCTCTTCTTCATATATTTTTCTTCTGCAACTAGGGATGCAGATTCTTCCAAGCTAGAAAATTTAGTCTTGAAGTTTGAAAGAATTGTGCCTACATCATCAACTGAATGGACCTTAGACACTTTCTTATCTGAAGGTAACAAGTTGTTCAAAATGTTGACTGATTCAACAAACAAAGGATTCCTCATTACCTATTTTTCTTTTGCCTTCTCCATGGCTAGGACACTGATCTTTATCAAGTCTTCTTCTCCCCAAGATTCCAAACTAGTGGTGTCTAGTGTCAAACTTTACAACAATGATGCTGAGGGTAATGGACTGATAGGAGTTCTTTCCATTACTTCTTGCTTTACCCTGATTGGCATTTCAATAGATGGCTTGTCTATTGATTCTCTTCCTTTTACCTCTTCTTCTCCTTTCTCCTCTTCCACCTTTTCTTCCTCTTTAATTGTTTCTTTTTCTACCTCCTTCTCTTCTTCTTCACCTATTATATCTTCTATTTGTACTTCTTGTAGCTTGGGTGAATTGTCACCGCAAAGGATTTCAGCTTCTTGTGTGCTCACAAAAGCTTCCTCAAACTTATCCAAGTCTCTATCTATGGCCACCATGGCTATCTCTACATTATCAATGATGATAGTGTTATCTTTTAGTGTCTCTATCATGGGCATAGACTTTTCTGCTTGTGTAGGTGTTTCAACTGTAGGCACTAAATCCTGAGGACCTATAAATGGTACATTTGTGGTCTTTGACTCCTTGGCTGCCTTTGTGAGCACTTGAGTTGTGGGCACAGTAGGTGGGTACATGTGCCTATTCAAAAAAACTTTCTCAAAGGCTTTCTTTGTCTCTTTAGCTACCAACTCAAAGTTCTTATCCATAATGTGCAGTGTTCTTAGCTTTGTTCTAAGGTACGGCTTCACTAGATGTAATAATAATGTTTTCTCTTCTATGGAACATATAGGGAGGTTCTCATCTAGAATCTTTTCCCTTATTCTTAGATCTTCTTCAATAGCTTGTTTCTTCAAGGATTCTAAGATGTTCCAAACATTGTCTGGAATGACTATCTTAAGTTCCAAGACTATCTTTTTGAACTTAATCATGTGTTTTATGATCATGCTATGAATCTTTGATTTATCAATTTCACTGTACTTCTCATAAAACTTCCCTATCTGATCTATTCTGCCTTCATCAACAATCCTTGTTCTTAAAACTTGAAGACTAGGTCTGAAGTCTACTTGCAGAGGTGCTTGAGTGTTTTTCTTACTTTTGGTTGACCACAAGGATGGGTGGCTTGTACCTGACTCTTTCTTCCTCTTAGCCATTGTCTTATACTCAGGAGGAGCTGTAAGATCAATTGTTTATGTGGGCACAAGAGGGGTAACATCTATTTTGTCCTATTTATCCTTTGGTTCATCATTTTTCTCACTCTTAACCCTTTTAGTCTTAGGATCATCAGATTATGCTTCTACTACAAATGCGCTCTCAATTCCCAAAGCAATCTTTTATTGTTTTGCTTTGTCAAGGTCTACCTATGTTACTCCATGAATTATGAGTATTTCTAAAGTAACCTTAGCTACTTTTTTCTTAGTTGTTGCACTATTTAAAACTGCATCAACTTCTCTTGTCTTTTCTTCATAAGTCCCCCATCTTGGTTCATTAGGGTCCTTAGGTGCTTATAGAAATACTTTTGCATATGCTTCTAGGATTGGTTCCTCAACCTCATATCCAAGTGGATGGATCCACTTTGTTCTAGGTTCAACTACTTCCATACAAGTTATATCAGTCTCAACCATAAAGCAAATGTTGTCCTTATATTTTTCAACAATACTCTTTGGTATTCTATATATCATCTGCATCTTGATCATGAATGTCTTTAATTCCAACTCCATGTAGTCCTTTAAGGTACTTTCAGTAGATGCCTTAAGGGAGATATGAGGCATTATAGGAATACTCTTATCTAAATACAAATCAGACACCTTTTCAAGTGTGTGGAAGTACATGTATATGATTAAAGACCCAAACCTGAATATTTTGGTATTGTCATGTTTAATGGCTCTAATATTGTCTATCAGTTGTGCACACAAGATCTCGTACAGATTGAACTCACCATTTTCTTTCACAAGTCTTATTGCTGCAAGAATAGTGGCCGCTGACACACTATTCACCCTGCTAGTGTGTTGAAACCTATATCCTAGTATCATAGACATCAATTTGATGTCTTTCTCCTCTATAGGCTCAATTTTCATTCCATGCCTATCACTTCTTGATTTACATGCTTGTTCAACTAGTTTTCTTACATCCTTTCCTGCTGGAAGAATGGCACACGTCCTTGAAAGGCCTGTCATTTCATGAATTAGGTCTCTTGTGATTCTCACTGGTACTTCACCTATCCAAAATAGGTCATCATGAATTCTGCTGAGTACAATCTTTATCCATTTATACTCATAAAACTCATATGTCATAGCATATTCAACTATGGGATGATTTTCCAACTGCGCAAACTCATCAAGGAAGGTTTTATTTGGTTTCAACATAGTCTCAATGTGTGCTCTAATTCTATCAAGACCTATTGGTTCCTTCTTACAGTAAATGTATATATGGATGTCTTCGACATGCATAACCCCCATAGGGGTTTGGGAGAATGCTCCTTCTAGGTCATCCAAAGTAGATTTGAAAGGGTGTCTCTTAAAAATTTATCTCTTCTTCTCTGCAACATCAAACATAACAGGAGTAGCCATAACTTACTTTTATATCACTTCACAATCGGTACCCGAGAACTTTTGAATCGTCGCAATGGATTAGGGCTTCCGTAACTGATCAAACACACTTCTTCACTAGTGAATCAAGCTTCAATCCTTCACAATCAACTGCTAGGACTTATGTGCTCTCCAATTGCTCAAATTCAAATGCAATGAATGATCTACAAGTCTCTTATTACTTTAAAGTGAAAAAAATTTCCATTAATGCTTGTCGCGTAAACTCAACTTTCACTGAAAATCTCCAAATTTCATTCTGTAATCAATCAGGTAGTGCACTCTTGCACATACCATCATATTGTCTCCAAAAGGTTAAATCCAAAGGTGCATACTCTAAGGGTGAGTATACTGGCCATGCAGAGGTCTAGAGCTAAATTAGCTCCCCCTATGACCCTAAGGGTCATTCATCTAGATGTAGAGGGTGTGTCCATTGTGGATGCATCCAATACATACTCATCAACCTTATCCTTCTTTGTCTCTGACCAAATCAAGCTCACATCTTCTAAAGCTTTCACAAACTTGACTTCTCCTTCGGTATCCAGTATTGATTCTTCTGGCTTTTTAGGGCTTCCTTGGCTTTGCGTCCTCGATCTACAAAACTTTGAGATGTGTCCAGCCTTGTTACAAGAGTGACAAATAATTGGAGGCCTTAAATTCCTCGACGCATTGATATGGGTTACCATTATACACTGTCTAGCTAAGTGACCATTATAATTACATATCTGACATGTAATGTTCTGAGAACTTCTTGCATTTATTTGATTCTTATTTCTCTGATCATGTTGAGTCTTATTTTTCTTACTTGTTCTACAATTCATAGCTCTATGACCAAATTTATTGCATGAATAATAGTAACCATTGAAGGGTCTTACCTCTTTACAGTTCCTTGTTATGTGCCCATGCTTGTTATATGCATAACAAGTTCGGTCTACTAGCTTGCGCTCATTCTTAGATGGTTCAATATTGTCTTTAGTCTAATTTCCAGTCTCCTTGGCATCTTTGTTGATTTTTGGTGCTTTTATTCTTGCTCGCATGTCATCAATCTGATTTTGTGCTTCATTGAATCCAATGCCACTAGTATCTCCTTTAAGCTTCTGAGCATATAACTAAGATTCTATCAGATCCTTGCTTGTGTGTAATTTTTCAATGTGATTCTTTGCTTCAATCAATTCAGATTCTATCTTTTCTTTGTTGTTTCTTAGCTCCAAGATTTCCATGTTTGCTTGCCTCAATTCTTCATTCAATTGAAGGTTCTCTTTGACCTATTCTTCATACACTTCTTGATTGTTATTTAGCTTATCATCCAGTTCTTCAATCTGATCTTTTAGAGATGTGTTTTCTTCATTTATATTTTGACCATTATCCCTAAATCACTATTGGAACAATCTTTCAAATCTTTTGTTAGTCTTTTGATGACTGCTTGAGAATCACTGACTTTTTCTTTAAGTTCTTCAATTTCTTTTTCAAATTTGTCAAGGTCTTCAAGAGCAACTTCAAGATTCTTTTTCATATGTTTCATTTCTCCCTTATCTATGATCTCCTCAAGTGGTTAAACTTCTTTGTTGATGACCAGAGCTCTACTACCAATTGTTAGGAATGGGAACACTGAGAGGGGGGGTGAATCAATGTTCATTGTATTTTATATTTTTCTTAACTCTTGAAACTCAACTTAAATGCTTAAGTATTGAAATGAATCTTAACATAAACAAGAAACATAAATGAAACACATAACACCAATATGATTAGGGAGAAACCCAAAAAGGTAAAAACCCCAGTGGGAATTGACACCCACTAAGAACTGCACTAGTGTCTTGTGATCCTTGTTAGAAGATCTTCAACCTTGTTAGGAGTTGTTCTTTACAATGCTTTTAGTATAGTGACCTTATCAAGGGTCAGACCCTATTAGGAGTATTTTACAATAACCTTGTTAGGGGAGGGGAAACACTGTCCTAAAGATCATTGCTCAAGTGGTGAAGGCTACAACCTTCTAATGTCAGATACACACTATATCTGCTAGATGAACTGGTCTTGTGACACTGCTTGTCTGATCAGTTCCTTTGATGCGCTAATACTTTGACCTCTTGCAAAGCTCTAATACATTCTATCTACTTTTTGCATACCTCTACTTTTCTTATCTTATCTCTCTAACCACTTCCATACCCATTACAAAGGGCACATCTCATATTTATATGTGCTCATCAAAACAATTAACTAGGTCGCCTATAACGGATTACATACAACGCTTCCGAGTGAATTGGTTCAAGCGTGTTTACAAAAAAACATAATTACATGTTTACAACTTAATTGCAATAGGCGCATAGCCTTTACAAAATAATATTATAACCACTAAACAAAATACTACCAGTCGACTGCATACTTTGTTCTGTTCTGGCATTCGTTGTCTATGTAACTTCAACTATCTATATCTTTGTCATACTTTCACATATGATCATGCGCTCTTAGATTTAGCATGAATACACTCTTACCAACTTATCTTCTAGGTGCATACCATAACTTGGTCATACGCACGTGCGTTGATGCTCTATTCTACTGGTGCTTTGTTAACTGTCTAGTCTTCTGTACTTAGCCAAATTCTGATCTTCTGATAATGTGCACTAACTCCAAAACTCTATATGACTTTGTTGTCATAATGAAAACACTATATTTAGCCATATACAATAGTATAGTCAACTTGCCAACAATTATTTTATCCATTTTTATTTATATTAAAAGAGTTTTTACAAAATTTATTTTAAATATATTAGATTTTCAAGTTTAAAGCTAATGAAATTGGTTAAAGATGATTTTTCATTTATTATTTTAAATATTTGAAGATATTATCATTGCTAATTTGAATTTTTGTATTTCTTTAATTAATATAAAAGATGATTATTTATTTATTATTTTATAAATTTGAAGATATTATCTTTATTAATTTTTAATTATATTAAAAGAGTTTTCTTACAATAATTTATTTAAAATATATTAAATTTTTAATTTTAAAGCTAGAATTGAATTGGTTGCAAAAATATTTTATATTCTAATTTTTTTAATTTAATATATTTTACTGTATACAATAATTGATATATTAAATTTGGTGTTCACATTATCAGTATAGATTGATACACACTACCCACCCTTGCTGCTAATTTTGCCCACTAGTCCAAAATTGTCCTCTAGCAATGAAATTAGGCATTTCATGTTCATTTATGTATCCACAAAGCCTTCATCTTTGGATGGAAATTCTTATACACCATCAACACAAAATTCATCAACACCATCTATATTATTAACTTTTTGTGAATTATCATAACTATCTCTTATTCATCCTCCATTTTTATTTTTATCTAATCAAAATGAAATTGTTGGTGATATTGAAAAATGAGTTTGTGGTATATATTGTAAGGGTTTTCCACACACTTTTCCTCATCACAATTCACTCTTCATGTGGTATGAAATTTTAATGTAAGCATTATAATACAATGCATTTGTATATATAATTATTATATTATAGTTGTAGGACTCCTCATTTCATTGAACACTTCCTATCATTTGATAAGTAGTAGATATTTTCCATAGCAAGTCAAATTATGATATTGCTATCATAATGAATGAAACACTTAGTACTAATTGCATCTAGGTGATGCTCACGTAGGTAAAGCACCGGGAGGTCACCATCCAAGTACTACTCCAGCTCAAGCACATTCAACTATGGAGTTTCCTCCATGGCTAAGCCCTTTATGATGGAAAACCCATGTTTCATGAGTAGTAGTTTACAAGAACCCATCTCTCATGAGAATAAATGGAATACTTAGAACTCATTTCATTTAGGTGATGCTCAAGGGGCTTTCTAATGAATGGTTCATAAGGCACAACACTTGTTGAAGGTTTTATAAATTGGGTTGTGAGTAGAAAGGGCTTAACCACAAAGCCAACTACATAGTTAAGTGCACTCGATCTGGGGTAGTACTTGAATGGTGACCTCCCAAGAAGTCTTTGTGCTTAACCTTTGTGAGCATAACCTAGATGCAATGAGTGCTAAGTGTTCCATTCATTCTCATGAGAGATGGGGTTCTTATAAACCACTACTCATGAAACATTAGTCAATGAGTTTGAATAAAAAAGCTACAATGTTGAATCCTGATAGCAATATCATAATTTGACTTGTTGTGGAAAATATCTCCTACTTATCAATTGGTGAGCTTAAGGGATTTATAATTAATGGGTCATAAGGCACAAAACTTGTTGAAGGTTTTGTAAATGGGTTTGAAAGAAGAGTGAGCTTAACCATGGAGGAAACTTTGTAGTTAAGCATACTTGAACTAGAGTAGTACTCGGATGAGCGACCTCTCGAGAAGTATCAATGCTTCACCTCTATGAGAATCACCTAGATGTAATGAGTGCTAAGTGTTCCATTCATTCTCATGAGAGATGGGTTCTTGTGAACCACTACTCATGAAACATGGGTCAATGAGTTTGAATTAAAAAACTACATAATTGAATCCTGATAGCAATATCATAATTTGACTTATTGTGGAAAGTATCTCCTACTTATAAATTGGTGATATAAAGGGGATTTTTAATGAATGGTTCATAAGGAACAACACTTGCTAAAGTTTTTTCAAATAGAGTTACAAGAATAGTGAGCTTAACCATGGAGAAAACTTTGTAGTTAAGCGCACGCAAGCTAGAGTAGTACTAAGATGGGTGACCTCCCAAGAAGTCCCAATGCCTCACCTTTTTTATCATCACCTAGATGTAATGAGTGTCATGTGTTCCATTCATTCTCATGATAGGTGTGTTCTTATAAAAGGCTACTCATGAAATATTTGTCAATGAGTTTGACTCAAAAAACTATACAGTTGAATCCTAAGAGCAATATCAAAACTTCCTATTATTACTGAACAAAATTTTGTGAATGGAGGTTTTTTATGAGGAAAAACATGTGTGCAAGGAAAATGGCTCTTTTTTTCTCTAGACATTTTGAGCATTTTTTAGGGAAAAATAAAATATCCTATTAGTTCACCATTGCACGCACAAAAGCGTGTGACTACTAGTAGTATACACATGACAAAAATATCATATATTTCAAATGTTAATAAAATTTAAATCGTGACACAAATTTTTATTTTTTATTTTTTGTTGGAGGTTCAAAGAACCTCTTCAACTAAGAGCCAAGGACTGAGGGGTATCCATTCCACCAAAATCCAGCTAGGGCATGATCCTAACCTCATCCCTTATGATGTCAAAGCCTTTTCACTCAGCAAGACTTGATCCTTGGTGGGCTCATTTAGAGTCATTCAACTTCACTAGCAGATAAAGGGCACATTGATTTTTTTTAAAAACATTAGATAGTTGGAATTCTTATATAGGTACAATTCCTTTTCCTTTATAAGTGAACATA
Organism: Chamaecyparis obtusa; assembly: GCA_027943335.1. Taxonomy (NCBI): domain Eukaryota; kingdom Viridiplantae; phylum Streptophyta; class Pinopsida; order Cupressales; family Cupressaceae; genus Chamaecyparis; species Chamaecyparis obtusa. The sequence continues at coordinate 614,284 of BSBK01000269.1, read as the reverse complement.
CAACTAAAATATATATATATATATATATATATATATATATATATATATATATATATATATATATATATATATATATATATATATATATATATATATATATATATATATATATATATATATATAATAATTTATTTGAATTACTCAAGAATTTAACATATTTACTTTCTAAATTGTGTTTATTTTAATTTGCTATTATTGAATTTATATTTAATTTAATGCTAATATCGTTTGAAATAAATTAATTATATATTTTGAGTGAATATTTGATTAATATTTGAATTAAATTAAATTAAAAATACTTAATTATTTATTAATTTAATAAGTTCATTATTTAAAAAAAAAACCTTTTTATTAATATTTGTTTAAATTATTTCTATAATATTGAGAATTATAAATATATCAAAAATTATTGACTAAAATATTCAAATTTAAAATGGTTTAATGACTAATATATTTAAATTTAAATGTTTAAGTTTAGACATATGCATAACTTGATTTGTTTGAAGTTATATATGTTTGAGAATATATTATTTTTATCATATAAACTTAAATTAATTAGATCATATAAGGATTTATGACTTCCTAACAAAAATGACAAACATAACACTTTTTTTATGATTCTAGAATGCAAACTAGTAGAATCTTATTGTTATGCCATTAAGTAACATAAAAATCTTATCTTTTTGCAAGCAAACTCAATGAAACATAAAGAAGTAAATAAAATAATAAATTATACCCTTTTTACCTTACTCCCTGTAGCTTTATTTCACTGGCTTCCTTCTCTTTAAATTTTCATCAAGGTGATGAGCTCTCAGAACTTGAATCAACCTCCCAAAATGATTTCAAAGGATTGGAATAGTGGTGCTAATGCAAACTAGGATGATTCTATGATACTGAAATTCTCACAACTGATCCTATTAGATGGATTAATAATGGATTTACGATGATCTCAAAATAGCTAATGATGATAGCTATGCTCTTAAATAACCAATTAATAAGTCAAAAGCACACCTTGATAATGCTAAATTTCTCTTGAAATGCTTATAAATCTCAAAACACTAGAATACTAATTAGCTTAAAGGCCTAAGTGCTCTTTTTATCTTTTGAAAATCAAAATCCCATGTGGAAAAATCTAAGGGCTATGATTGAATCTTGGAGAAATTAATGATTGATATTGAATTAGATAAAGGAGTTGAGAAGGAATAGGGAGATGTTCCTCCTACAATATTAATGTGGAAGGTTATGTGGGAAGGATAGGAACTTGTCAAGTGTCTCTCCACGACTCGTGAGAGGATGAGGGAAAGAAAGTTTCTAAGGTAGGACTCTTTGTAAAAGTGTCCCTATGAGTCACCACTGACCAAGTGAGGTGGAGAGACAAGCCACTAATTAGTAGGAAAGGTGGCATAGACTTACTCCTATGAGGAAACGTAGTCATGAGACTAAGTCTCCTTAGACCACATAGCCACATTGTAATACCCCTCCCATAGTTTTCTTTTCAATTTAATTGTCCAAAATCTTTTAGGCCACTTTTCATGTGTGTATTAAATCCTCAGATAGATTTGATGTTATTTATTTTTATGGTTTTACTAACCCCATACTTGCATGTGTATGGTTGGTGTGTATGTTTTATATTTCTATTTGATGTACCTAATATGGTTGAGGGACAAAGTCATAGTTACTTGCTTGCAAGATCCATGTGATTGGTTGATCCCCACCATTGTTTGTTAAATATTTATACATGTATGTGCATGCTCATCTTTTATGAAGGATTTTAGGTACTGGGCATTGACTTCCCTGAATTGCTAGGATGAGCGTGCCCTATCATAATGTCTTAATGGTAAGAGAGGGGAGATAACATACAGGTCCAATCCCAACCTAATCATTAATTGTCTTGAAATAGTGGATAAGTATTTGATTTTCTACCTATCCAGATTTGTCAAGGTGACATAAATTCACGAACCCTTCCTTTAGACTTGATTATTGCATTTTGGTTTAGTCGATTTTGCTTCATGGTTGCATGTCATGTGGTTTGATGTGATTTTGGTGTTAAAATAGATTTAAGAATTAATTAAGATTAATTAAATGAGATTAAATAATTACACCTTACGATACATTAAAATATTAAATATAAGGTTAATTAATTAATCAGAATTAATTGATTATTTATATTTAAAAAATTATTAAATTATAAAGTCAGAATTAATTAATTCAAAAATTTAATCATTATTCAATAAAACTTAAATGTAAATGTGCAATTTGAGTTAAGTGGTTATTAGTTGAGTTGTATATTTTAAATTAATTAAAATAAAATAATGCAACTTAAAAAATATTTTATTATAAAAGTAGAACTTAACCTTTTAAAATCAAGTTGAGTTAAAGTAAATTTAAGTTGAGGAAAATTAAATAAGTAATTCTTTTAATAAATTAAAGTTGATAAAAATAATGTTGGAGTTAAGTTCTTATTTCTAAAATTTTGAGTTAAGTAATTATTTTATTATTTTTAAAGTTGAGTTCATCTTGTTTTTGGAGTTGCATTCTTTCAACTCTAGTATCTATGTTTTCTATATAAGAGAGCTAGGATATCATTTCGAGGGATTATTCAATCAGGTTTTGAAGAATTCTCTCTTGGTAAATTTTTGGAGGATTAAAGTTTTGGTGTTTCGAAAGTTTTGGGTTTTCATTATCTTCTTCGTGTTTGATTAGATCTTGTCTGTAAATGATGAGTGTTTGTTTAAAAGATGTGTTTCTTTGATAATTGAGAATGTTAGGGAATCTTTAGAAGAAAAATTTGATTAGGGTTTTCTTTAAAAGTTTTTCTTTGATTTATTTTCAATTATGGCCTTCCATGGTTTTGAGGGTCTTGAAAGAGTTCATTTTTAGAGAAAATGCATGCTTTTGAAATAGAAATATAGTTATGTGCATACAAATAATATAGATTTGCATGTGTGAAAGATAAATATATTCAGTTGCATGCAATTTAAGGAAGATATATTCAGTTGCATGTTATTTAGGAAATATATATTCACTTGCATGTTATTTAAAGAAGATATATTCAATTGCATGTTATTTAGGAGAGATATAGTTAGCTGCATGTTATTTAAGGAAGATATATTCAATTACATGTTGTATGCACCCTAAAATGGTCGCCTAGACTTTGAGGCCCCATTCAGCAATTTATCAAATCCCTGAATCAATATTTTCAAAAATCAGCATTTTATCAATTATATCAATTTCCTTGATCAAATCCTATTTTATCATTTTTTATTATTTTCTATGGGCTAACCATTTTATCCTAAGTCTTTATTTATTCAAAAGGAATATTTCCTCCCCTTTTAATAAATAAAAAGCCCCCACTTTTCCTCTTATCCTAAGTTGCACAAATAAAGCATTATTCTTATTTTATAAAAAGAGAAAAAGCACTTTTTGTCTCATATGGACACAAAATTCAACTCTTATTTTCCCATTGGAGGATATTTGTGCACATGGATTGCTCCTCTTTCAAGCTCCACCCTTAATTAAATCTTTTGCCTCTTAATCTCCATGGTCCATTCTTTCTCATTTCCTATAAAAGAAGAGCTCTCTTCCTCATTCTAGGTCATTCACTCTTATGCTAACTTTATGCTACAAGAATTCTTGAAGACTTTGAAGCTTTTTGGAGATTATTGTTGCATCACCTCTTGGCTTTCTTCATTGCTTCATAGTTTAGTTTTCATTCTTGCATAGTAGCTTCATATTTCATGCTTTCATAGTTTAGATTTTCTTTCATGCTTTAGAATAACTCATCTAGTTTAATAGGAAGGATTGTAACACTTGTTATTTTCTTTTCATAGCATAGCTTGTACTTTCATTTCCATAGCTTAACTTGCATCTCTCATTTCTAGCTTGCATATTCATCTTAATCTACTTTGCATTTGCATTTCATAGTGATTCTTTGGGATATTGGCACTCTTGCCGTTATCTTCACTTGAATCTCTCATTGTGTGGTTGACTAGCAAGGTCATTAAGTTTATTAGCTCTAGCTGAGAGCAATTTTACAATCTTGAAACTCCATACATAGAGAGCTATGGATCAATTTTTGAGACCTCATTCTTGAGTGTTCTTGATTGTAATGATCCATAGAAGTGCACTATTTTATGTGTACATTTTTTGCGCCCACCATGGGGCAGAACATTAGCATTTTGTCCTTTATCTTCTGCATTTTCGTTAAATTTTTCATCAATTTTTGGCTTTATTTTCAGTCTCTAGTTTTCTATCTCAGAGTGTCATACGACATCTTACACCAGTGTCGTGTGACAGTTTCTTGTATAGCAGTGCAACACTTTACCAGTTAAAAGTGTCACACTATTTGACAGAAAGTGTCGCACTGTTTTAAACTGTCACCTGCAGATCAGCGAACTATGACATCAAGCTAAACTATCGCACTTTATGCAGAGAAGTGTCGCGTGACAATCCTGCTAATCATAGTGTCACCTGTGTGAATAGTGAGTTGTTTTTAGATCTTTTTGGCCGAGTTTAGATTTAATTAGTTTGCTGGTTTAGTTCACTGTGGTTAAGCAAAGTTTAGTTGCAGATTTCATTTAGATTTTGGATTTTGCTAACCTTGTGGGCCTAACAAGTTGTGGTTGTAGGTACATTTGCTTGAAATATTTTGCCAAAAGAACGCATGTCAAAGCTTCAAATGCACAAGGGCTACTAATGGTTTTTGTAGGGCTGCCCAAAGCATAAAAACCCAATCAAGTGTGCTTGTTTTTATTTTCATTTCAAGTGTGGCAATCTACTAGTTGTTTCCTTTAGTAGGCACATAATATCTTGTGGAAGATGTTTTGAGGTGGTAGGAGAAGTATGCTCTTCACCCTTGTGGTGAACCAAAAAATCTTGACCCATCTTAGGATTTTGGAAACAAGAGGGTAATTGAACTTTATTTGGTGTGTTTGGGAGAAAGCTTTGAGATAAAGGAGTATGTTCTTCACCCTTGTGGTGAAACAAAATCTTTGAATCTCATAAGTTGATCCAATTTTTGTTTAGATTGTTAGAATCCTTTAGCGGGCCTGCTCTTAAGCAATCAAGAGGAATGACCCAAGTGGGGACAAGCTTATTTTTGGCTATTCCAACCCACTATAAACTCAAGGCTATCAAGGACACAAAACCTCGGTAGACGTAGTGCTTGTCTTCGCTTGATGTGAGTACTTGTGGGATGGTGACCATGAGAAAAATATTGAGCAAGAATGCTTAAGGTACTCTTGAGGCCACGAGGTCCATTACTTGTTGCAAGGTAAGGAGTCCCTTTGGGGAGCAAGAGGGGTACTACGAACGGAAGCCCTTACTAAGAACCATAGTTAGAAGCCACCCTATTTTTCCACTTAGCTTCTTGGTGCAAGGATTGATCCAAGTGGAATAACCTGGATCACCCCAAGACTACTCACCATATGTGTTCCTTTGGTTGTGTCTTTGGCACTTCCATGAAAAAGCCAAATCTATTGTGGGCAACCACTTTGTGTGAGGCAATGGAGCATCAAGTTGTGGGCCAAGTTGTTAAGTATTGAGCCTTGTCTTTTTAGGATAGATATTTCTTGAAGTGTCTTCGATTGTGTAATACCAATGTTAATGTTCTTGAACATTCAAATAATCAGTAGTATTCATAGGGTGTTTTTCTATTTTGATATCACAATTGTTTGTCTTGGAAAGGTTGCTTTTGCCCTTGTTTCAAGTGTTTGAAGACACGTTTGATCCCATACTGTTTGCAAACCTATCAATTTACTACTATCATTGTGATTGAAACTGGAAAAATCAACCCTCAAACTGAAAATTTTGAACCAGCAGTCCCAAAAACTGAGAATTTGCACTTCACTGGTCAAAGAGTCATGGAATACTAAAGAAGTGTCACACCCTGTCCTGAGAACTATCACGCGATAGTTTGTCCCTGCACGACTGTCACCCTGCTTACCTAGAAAGTGGCACACTCCTAGCCTGGAAAGTGTCACCTGGTGTGGCACAAAGTGGCGCTTGGTCTTAAAGTGGTGCACTGTTTGCCTAGAAAGTGTCACCTAAGAATTTTCTATTGTATACCTGGTTTCAGTTGTTTCGCAATTGCTTTTAGTTGGCTAGGTCTTTAGGAAGGTAACTTATCTTGTCGCTGGAAGCCTATCTTTACTCTGAACTTCTATTTTTAGCCCCCTAGGGGTAGTGTCATTTGATTTACCAAGTCACCTCAGGAAGAATTTTCAAGTTAGAAGATTATTCCTATTGAGAAAGTACATCTCTAGAGTTGTTAGTAACATTTTTGGAGAATTTTAGTACTCTTTTTGTCCAAATCATTTCCATTCAAATTCAATTTTAATTATACAATTTGGCTAAGTCTATCCTCCTAGTTCAAAAGTGCAAGGATATTGATCCTTTTGATTTAAGTACCTCTTTGACAGTGTTGGTAATGCCTTTTGCAATTTCTATCTTACCATCTTTTTTTTTGGACATTAGAGAACTTTGATTATCCTAGTTTGGTGTTGACACTTTGAGAGGTCACCCTATCATCAAGAATCTTTTTCTTTCATGTCAGTTACAACAAGGTACCAATTGAATCAATGGAAATGACCCCCAGTTGCCTTTAATCAGTTACCCTTAGTTAAGACTTGTCAACAGTGAAAGGGAAAAGAGCCCATTTTCGATCAATCTCCTAAGAGTGAGTCTAAGGTTTGTTTTGACCCAAAGAGTAATCCTAGTGAATTGAGTACCTCTGTAGCATATTTTTCATCAAATATGGATATGAGTTTTACCTTGACCAAACAACAAAGAGAAATAATAGATCAATCACTTGGTGACATTTTTCAGAGGCATAGGAGAAACATGTCATTTGAAGATGGCAATCAACCTGACTCACCTCCTATTAATTCAAGATATCTAGATGCTCATCAATTAGCTGAAAGACATTAAGCACAAGCTCATCAAGATGCACGATCACAACATGAGGACCAAAAAAATGCATCTAGTGAAGCTCATGTCAACGCAGGGCATGCCAATGATTGGTACAAACATTCAAGACCAAGTTCCCCGCTAAACACAACTTCAAGATATACAAGTGAGAAACTAAAAAGAATTGAGAGGGAAAAATAGGCTGCAGAAAATGAACGAGCTAAAAAAGAAGAAAAACTTAGGCTCCTAGAAGAGGAACAACGAGCCTTGTTGGACATAGAGAGAAAAGCATTCCAAGATGAACAAGATAGGATATTGGCCCAACAACTTAACAATCAATTCAACAACAGGGGTACCAATAGTGGAACCAACTCTCCACCATCAACTCCCTCAGCAACTCTAAGAAGTAGAAGGAGGTCAAGGACCCCTTCAAGATCACCTAGTCCTAGAGGAAGAAGGAATTCTCAACATGCACATTATAGGAGACGCACACCTCCTAGACTATCAAGAGATCCCTCCCAACGAGCACATCACAGCTCTCAACATGGAGGAAGTAGTGCCAACTTTGATTCTCATGATTTTATGAGAATGCAACAAGAACCACTATTTCAACAATATGTGGAAAAATATGTTGAGCAAAATAAGGATCAATTCTTGGAAAGCTAGATCAACAAGGGTGCAAGGGTCCCATACAACTTTGATGTGGACAGAAAAATTAAGAAGCAAAACCCTTCAACTGATGAGGTGATTAAGCAGATGTAAAAGACTATGGAGAAGATGATGGCTCCAAAGAATACCTTCAACTTGGACTCCATATGTCCCAATCCAATTGACAGGAGTGCGGTTATGGTAGATTTTCCTAGAAAGGTTGAAATTCCCACATATGAAAAATATGATGGTAGTGGTGACCCACATGACCATGTACGATAGTTCTATATCATGAGCTTTGAATTTCATCATGAGGACTCCTACCTTATGAGATTATTCCCGAGGAGCCTTAAAGGCCAAGCTATGGAGTGGTTTACTAACCTTACCCCTCCTGTTAAAACATTCAAAGAACTTGTCCAAAGGTTTGTGCAGCACTTTGCATATAATCTATCAAGGTTGGTCACCATGCTTGATTTGTGCAAGCTAAAACAAAATCAGGGGGAACCCTTTGTGACATTTTTACAAAGGTGGAGACGCTTATGCTCCAAATATTCTAGGACCATCCCTGAGGAAGAAAGGATTGATATAATTATGAGCAATCTAGTGCTAGAATTAAGATATGAAGTTAGAAAAATGGTCTTTAATTCTTTTGACACTATGGTAGAAACTGCATGTCGCATCGAGGATGTTCTAAAAGAACAAGGTATTTTGGCCAAACAAAGTAACAACAACAATAGCCAAAACAATAACAACAACAATAAGGATAAAAAGAACTCCTATTGGAACAAAAACAAGCAAGTAGTCAATGACAGAGTTATTGACTCTCCACAACCTAAGGAACAAGGAGTTCTTAATTTATCTAACATGGTTCAAGCTATGAAGCTGCATACATCCTTAGATCAACAAGAGCACAAGCCCAAGTATCAAGATAAACCTAAGTCAGGAAAGAGGCAATTCACTAAGCTTGGAGACTCTTATGCAGATATTTTTAAGACCTTGATTGCTTATAATTTGGCACAACCTCAAGATCCTACAAAATTTTGCATACCGGATCCTAAACCTTATTGGTGGAATGAGAAAGCTTACTATGTATACCACAATGGGATTGGACATGACATTGAAAATTGTTTTAAACTTAAACATCTTATTCAAGACCTTATTGAGACTAGGAAATTACAGGTTGATGGGTTGACCACAAATGTAGACCACAAGGCCTTTAAGGAGCCCTTGCCTAAGTATGAAAAGGGGGAGACTTCTAAAAATAAGAATGGCAAGGCCACAATCAATTATACTTATACAGCTGCAGAAAATGTCATCAATATGCTTGAAGTTGTGGATAATGATGTCAACATGATGAGAGGGAAAGATCCCTATGGTTATGATGTGAACTCACCTCCCATATTTGATGAAGGACTTATTGTTGTGCTTAGAGGTCCTCAATCTCAAAGGTCATCTCAGCCTCTCAATGCTGTTACTAGGAGTCAGTCCCAAGATCCTATTATCATTAGAGGTCCTAATTCTAGAAAATCTAAGCAACCGGTGTCCAAAAGTGTTCCTTCCAAGTCTACAGTTGGTCCTGATATGAGTTACAACCTTATCAATCAGTTACAATGAACACCAGCTCAGATTTCCATTTTTGAGCTCTTAGAATTGTCTCCTAGACACAAGAGTGTCCTTGAGGATGCCTTGTGAGCCACTAATGTTCCTAATGACATAGATGTCAATCAATT
>BSBK01000268.1:3420000-3433907 GCA_027943335.1 Chamaecyparis obtusa | reverse complement strand
GCTAAAAGAAGGGAACTCCACTTTCTTGTTGTAACCTCTGTATTAGTTCTCGTTTAGGTGACCAACTCCTTCGAGGTCCACAAATAGACCCATTAATTTCCCAAATTGGTTTGTTAGCAGGAAAAAATTTTATCAAATGTCTTGAAATTTAAATGAAGAATTTTGGTGCAGGAGCACCTCTCCAAACACCTAAGTCCACCTTGGAACCAAATGGAGGTAGAGGATCTAAAGAATTCCTAAAAGTGAATTGGGATATATTAAGGCCAATAATGGCAATATCTAATAAACAATTTAATTTAAATATTATAAGTCCTAGAAGTCCTGGCAAAGGACTTAGTTTTTCCTTGCAAAATCTTATTTTTTTGATGTTTGGTTGATTGTTTTGGGTTTGGAACAGAATTGTGGGTGATATAATAACATCATAACATCATTTTTCATCTATATTGAATGATTATATAATCTATTTTGCTTCAGATTTGGAAAGTTGCTATAGGTGGTCATATTGGTGCATTGAAATAACTCCATTTTGGTCTTTTTGATGATATAATGGGCCATTCAATGAATGTAATTGCTGTTTCTCATTGAATGGACCCTATGTAACATATGTATGATGTTACTAACCATTTGAATCTAGGAGAAGTTGTTTTAGTGGGTGTACACCACGAGAAAGAGTGGAAAAAGGGCACAAAATTGAAGCCACAAGTGTAGCAGCAAAGGATCCACCTTAACAAGGGTATAATTTTATTTAAAACAAAAAAATTATATGTCAAATGAAAGGTGAATCCACAAGGAGGAGTTCTGAAAATGAGTTTTGAGTTGTTTTTAAGAAGGCCCTAGTTTTGAAGGCCTAGAGGGAGCAATTTGGGGCTTTTGGGTATAGAAAGCCTATAGGATCCAATTGACTTCAAATTTCTCTAATTGGGACCATATTAACACTCTGTGAAAAGTGGCAAGGTTGGGTGTTAAGTCTGTAATAGCGTTCCTTTGTAAAAGTGACCTATTAGGTCTAGGAAGGAAAGTGGAGCAGCAGTTTTTGGGGGTTGTGTTCCAAATTAACCCTACCTAATTCTAAGATATGTTTTGTAAAACCATAAAAGGTATCTGAATATATAATTTATTTTGGAAGTGTTTTGGGAAAACTAAGAGTTATTTGGGAAAAACTCGCTGGTTAAGGCTACAAGGATAGAGAGCCTAGAGTGTGGATTGAGGGTAAGATCTTGGAGTAGGACTTCAAGAACCACTTGAACATTGATGGAGTCATATTTTAAGCCATATTGAATCCCTATAATAGTAAGGGAGTTGGGAGAAGTTAGATTGATAGGTTAGTGGCATATTGGCACTTGGGGCCACTTGGGTAAGGAACACTTTTGAGGAAACCAAGAACACTTTATTTATAAAATAACCCCAATCTAACCTACCTATTTGCATCAAATTTTCAACCAAGCTATAAATAAATTGTTGAAAAATTAGTATCTGGATTTGTCAGAATTTCTTTAAAAAATTATCATTGCAAGAACAAGAGCCACTTAGGCTTCTTACATATTATATTTATACATTTATGCATTCATTTCATTACTTTTGTTATTATTACAGTTAAGGAATTGACTGTTATTGAGGACAGTGACTGGCATTTGTAGTACAGTCAGCAAGTTAAACATACAAGCATAACTATAAGGCATGGAAAATTTACAAAGCAAAGACATGAACATAAACATAATTTAGTATACATCAATACACCAAACACATGAATTGCATACCTAAAACATAAAAAATATATATTCATTGGGCATGAAGTCAAATATATATGTCCAATAATGTCATACATTGAATATATTCGATACAGTAAAACTAACTTCCTCAAAGTCAAATGGATGTACAACATTTCATTGATACAATATACAAAAAATATGTCCACTAATGCCATATAGGCATACAATCCATATCCCTAATCTAGTCCTTTCCCGCTAGGGGAAGAAAACAAATCCCGAGCTGTCTTCGATCGTCGTGTCAATGGAGATGCAGTGGATGCCGTAGTCTTCTGAGTGTGCTCACTCGTCCTCCTGTCTAGACTCTTCTGTAGCTCGACCTGATAAAAAAATAAAATTAGATAGAGATAACTAATATACATCAAAATTGAATTATACAATGACATAAAATTGAATATTGGCTTACCACTAGCAAATAGTCACTATGTTCATCCACCGAAGGTGGATGTTGGCGATCTGGAGTCATAAGTCCCTACAACAATGATCAAAATAATAATTAAAATACATACATGGATATCATTATAAAATTCAATACAAACTATTAAAATAACAATTAAAGTTAAGTGATCTCTTTCATACCTCAGTTAGTGCTTTAGAACTAGCTACTGCTGCAGCTACCCCACGATCCAAAGTATCACGGACAGAAGGAGGAGTCTCTAATGTCAAAAGCTGAAAATGAAACAAAAAAAGTAAATTATGTAGTTATCAAGATTACATATATTTTTTACAACCCTACTAATGAGTAAATGATACCTCCGTGAAGGTTCCACCGCATCCTCTGGTGTGTGGTGTCGAAGTCGAAGCTTTGACATTCAACTAGTGCACATGTACATGGAAAATTATAAGATAACCATTCATATAAGAACGTACTACTGACATGTTAATTACAATGCATTATTACATGTATACCTGTGGACTCAATGGCGACCTCACAAACCCAGGTGAAAGAGTGTAATCATTGTGCCTCTGGATTTTGATCATAATTTGTCTAGTAATTTAGTCATTCATTCATTAATTAAATATGATCAAGTAAATCCAATTAATATGCAAATAAAGATACCTCAAGGAAAGTTGCACGATGCCCTTCCCTGTCTGTTGTGAACGTCGATGGTTCACCAATGCACATCTAATGCACATGCACAATAAGTTAGGATATAATTATTCATATAATTACATAGTAATCAAACATGTTAATTAAATTTTTTATTCGATACATACTTCTGCAATTGACGATGATGTGTAAAAGGGGACATTAGGATCATCGCCACTTCCACTGCCACCACCACCACTGACACTCTTGCCCTGAATTTTCATCATAAACAATAGATACTAAATTAAATAGTTATTCTTTTATAAATGAAATATGATCAAAGCAATTTAATGAACTTGGAAATATTTACCTGTGTGTCAATGCCAAATGTCGTATTTAGAAAGTTATCAGTCATCAATCCAGAATCCTCTTGCTCTCTCTCGCCAGTACCAAATGTGCACAAGCATCCACATGATCGATAAATATGCCCCCTCGAGGATTGACCATAGTCAACCTCAACTAAAGGAGTGGCACACTGAATGAGAGTCTGTGTAAGAGCACTAATTGTGCCTAGTGTGTCTGCCTCTACATGTTCCTTTACAATAGAAGGAATACTAACATGATCCAATGGTGGCTTGCCACTATCAACCCTAGGTGCGTTAGGGTCACGATGTGCCCCTTCTTGATCAAATGATGAACCCCCTCCTCTACCATGAGAATCCAACATGTCAAAATAATTTGGTACCTCCTTGAGTACAAACTCGCAATAGAGTTTCCTCAAAAAATATATAGGAACCTCATGATTGTTGCAAGGAGGAGAATCAAAGACCATCCACCATCTCTCCCAAAAATTATTTTTAATGTCTTCATTTATGCACCAATGAATTGGGAACCTCCTTGTTGTAGTTCTAAGAGTATCTGCGTCCCCTGGTTTTTTAAATAGCTGGCAAATGTCATCTTTTGTGATTTTTTTCTTTTTTATGTCCGCATAAGATAATTTATTTGCATAATATTGTTTTTGTTCTTCTCTTTTATCCTGCCATATATTAATTTGCCCACTAACTGCGCTTACGTGGGTCGAGATTGCTTCTAATGATTTTGCAAGTCTTTCCCTTTCAGGATTTGTACCACTAGAATCTTTTAACCTATTAATTAAAGATTCTAATTCTTTTTGCCCTCTTTCAATTTGGTTTAACAAATTTTGTTGTGTTCCAGGAGGAGGTTTCTCGATTGGTGGAGGCAATTGAGGTTCATTTTCTTCATTTCTTTCTTCATTCAGTTATTCATTTGGCTCATCATGAGGAGATAGAGGGTTTGGTGGAGGGATATTATTTCTTCCTGACAATTAAAAAAACTACATTTTAAAATATTGATTACACAATAAATTTAAACAAAAAAAAATTTAAACAAAACAAATTTAAACAAAAACAAATTGCAACAAAACTAAAATTTTAAAACAAATAAGAGGCATGAGAAGTTGTAAAAACACTTACCTCTTCTCCTGGATCAAACTTGACGATGTCGTGGAGCCATTTGATCGATGGATGACGAAAAACAATCAACTCACAAGCAACTATGATAGGGCGTGCACACTTCCAAATCCTCTCTAAGCTAAAAATGCGGGTTTGAGAAAAAAAATGAGCTCAAACCCGCGTGCAGCAAATATATGTGACTTTTTACAAAGGGCGTACACCCTATAGGGCGTATGCCCTTTGGAAAACATTAAGCATTCCAAAGGGTGTACGCCCTTTGGAAAACACTAAGTTTTCCAAAGGGTGCATGCGCTTTGGAAAACTTAGTGTTTTCCAAAGGGCGTATGCCCTTTGTCTTGGATTGCCCAAGCCTACGGCTTGGGCAACCCAAGCCATAGGGCGTGCGCCCTATAGGGCACACGCCCTTTAGTGCATGCGCACTATTCACGATGGGGGGCCAAAAAGAAAAGTGGCAACTTTTTGGTCCCCCATCTTTGTGCACTTACCCCACTATTTTGTGAAACAATCTACAAATTTAAAGTTATATTTGAGTTAAAATATAAGTAATATTAAAATAACACTTCAAATATTTATCAATATCAAATAAGTATTCTCAGTTCACATCATGTGGCCAACTTAAAACAATTAAATACTTTTCAAACATAATATTGTTTGCATTTAATTTTTATTTTTATGATAATTTATTCATAGTTATTTATTTATTTATTTATCTTCAATCTTTATTTGAGAGGTCACAATACTTAGTCATTGTCCATGTTTAAATGATTGTTTGCTTTATGTGACTTGTCTTCAATTCTTTTTAAAGTGTACGAGTTCCAACGCTAATGAAATCCATGCATTTGAAGTAGAATTATGTAAAAGTTTGAAATTAAAATACTGTGAATATAATCTAAAAGGAATGAAATTTATTAGGTAGATATTGCTCTACTTTAAATTTTTTTATTTTTTGTTTTTCCATATTTAAGTCAGCAATATGTTGTACACACACATATACTATTTTTTGAGTCAATAAATATGTTTCTATTTAAATATGTTTCTTGATTACACCCCCCACTAATTAGACATACTCATTTATCTGTTTTAATTTCCTCGCATGTTTTTGGTGGGACTTAATAGAGAATTTTAAGTCTTTAATTTTTATAAGTAATAGGGGTATTTTTCCTTTGGATTGGACATGCTTATTTTTGTTTTGGCAGTCCCAAATAACACTATCCTAGTCTACTGTCATTCCCAGTCACAATATCAGTCAGTCCAAGTTAGGACAATCCTTTGTTGAGTAGTAGTTCTTCATTCTTACAATTGATATATTCTCATGGTGGAGTGGAAGACTTTGTGTAACAAAAAAAATGATTGGGATCTATCTATGAGATTTCTTTTCAAAATGAATTGACTGATCCAAGTTACCTCTGTCACTGCAGCAAGCACACAAAATCAGTTAAAAAATGATTGTTAGGTATTGAAACAAGGATACATATATTTTTCATATATCTTTAAGTTGATCAGGGTCCCTTGGAACCAAATCACATTAATGGAAATTGCATTTACATAGGCCATTAAGTCTCAAGGTAGTGACTGTCTTGTCTTAAAGTTGAATTCCAGTCACAATCCAATTCATTCCATACCATGTCAATCCGCCTTAAGCATTAAATTCATGCATGTTAGGGTCAATTCAAAGTTGTATTATCCATGATTGCAAAATTGTCTTGTGGTAGTGAACACATCATTAGAAACAAAATACATATAATTGCCTCTCCTCTTGAAAACATCTCTATATCTTATATTGACCATTAAATCGCTGCTCTAATTGTTCCCTTTACCACTGCTACTCCTTTATACACAGTCACTGTGATTCCTCATGCCTTCAATCTTTTTTTATCTCACAACTCATAACGATTGATGTGACGATAGCCTCATGCTCTTCATTCCATGGTTTAAAACTTTGTACAAAACATGCACCTCTTGATGCTACTTCCATCTTTTACTCTACTCTTTGAAAGACAATATGACACCTCTCGTTACATACACTGTGGCCCTGTAGCTAACTATCATATCCATGGGTAAGATTTACATCTTTTAATCTGACCATCTTTTCATCATGTAGTCATTATGAAAGTAGTAAATATCATCCCTCAAGCATTTAATAACATTTTTTTGAGGCACTCTTCTTGAACACGAATCTTTTCTTTCACAACACTGTCATTCTATTTTGTAGAAACACTAACAATAGTCTCTTTATGGCATTGTTGATCACCGCACCTTCACATTCTCGAAAATATATTAATGCTTACATCTTTGTCATGATATAGTACCCTCATTTTAATCTTTGAATATCACTGCCTTTTAGAAACTATCCCTCTTTTGATTTTTATGACATCATTCCTTACTGTGGCTATGAGCCTTCATAATAGTGCTTGTTCTTTATTCATTGTGCTTTGCAATCATGCATGCATGACCTCTATTATCTCTTGATGACTATTATAAGAGTGTCTTTGTGACTTATCATAAACCATATGAATCATTATTTTTTATCACTTTATACCATTGTGACAGTGGATAAGCATTGAAGAAGAATTTTCTTTAAACATTTCTTATCCACATTGTTTTGGCATCTTTTTAAATCATGAATTGTTACACTTATCATCACCTCATCAAGCCTATTTTACAGTCAACCTTGTCTATAACTAAGAACTCAAAAGTGTTGTTTGTCATTGGGACTAATCTTTGCTTACAATTTGATCACCATTTATTGACATCCTTTTGATAGTCACTTCTCAAGAATCTTGGATGCATTTTTTTTCTTTCGTTCTTACTATTCCTTCACATGACTGATCATCTTTTGTGCTCACTGTCATGAGGAACTCTATGACACTCTAAAAGTGCCATTCCAACTTCATCAACATTATCTTTTCCATTTATAGTGTATACCACTGCTTTTGATGCATGTTGAATGCCCTCCCATTTAGCTAGTGTCTCCTCTAATAGTCATCTTTGAATTTTGGCCTTTTCTCTCTACTTTTGTAGATAATGCCATTCTCTACCTTATCATCTATGTCTACTCTTTGCTTTGACATACATTCTTGGAAGTTACTTTGAATGTGGTGGATCATGTGTTCTACACAGTATCATTGCCTTCTCTTCTCTTTTACAGTGACTGTCACTATTCTTCACAAGAGTGCTTTTGTCACTTACCATGACTACTAGATCTATATAAGAATTCAAAACTCTTAGAAACCCTCCTCAAAATATTAGAGATTTTATTTTCACAAAATAAAAGATGTATCTCCTGTGAACCTCAAAACCATGAATAATCCCTTGAAGACAACAGATGCAATATCTTAAAGAAAAACATAAGACTAAATAACTGATGCCTCTATCAGAAGTGTGAATATATGTTTCAACATAGTGAATGTAAGATCATTGATGGGAGAAGTAATAAATCATTAGACCATGCATTGTTAGTTAAATATCCATTTTAGATGCACACAACATGAAGTTATGATAGTAAAACCCTTTTTCCAAATGCATAGCCTCTCTTATTATCTTGTCTTTATCCCTGCAAGTCAGTGGTATTAACTGAAATTTCTCTTTGCCTTTGTGAACAATATATGTATTAGAGTAGCCATCATGAATTGTCCTTCTCATACATATTATATTTTTTACTTAGCATTCAGATTTGCCTAAGCAGTATTGTGAACTTTCCTCCAACACATGTACTATTGTGAAAATCATCACAAGTCCATTTGTTGGAGGGCAATTCATAGTACACATGTTTGGAGGTCTGAAGAAAACAAGAGAATTTGAAGAGTCACGAGTGGTGAGAAGATTCTTTTGAGTAGAAGCTTTGGAGGCATTGTAGATCAGTCCATATCTTTGGTCACAAATGTATATAGGCAATGTAGATCCTACATACCAAAATTTCATCTTAGTATTGGTTTCCTTCTGTTGTGAAATTGAAACCCTATAATTAGGAAAATGTCAACCAATGCAAGGAGTGCAACCAAAATTTGGAGAATTAATCAAATGGACACAACTCAAAAATTACAAACATGGCACAATCTTCAGGTAAAGTGATTCTTATCAAGGGCACTGTCCGTCCACATCTGAACATGGTTGTTTACTGGCTTCCCTTCAATAGGACACTTGATTGTACCTATTTGAACATAGTTCAATTCCCAAAAGTTTGCATTTCTAGGACTGTTCAGCATTGTCCTAGTCAATCCATGTTTGTATGCTTTTTGCCCATACCAACCTATATCACCTACCTAAGCAGTACTTTGAGTAGTCCTCCTACACATGTACTATTGTGAAAATTATCACAAGTCCATTTGTTGGAGGGCTACTCAAAGTACACATGTTTGGAGGTCTGAAGGAAATGAGAATTTGAAGAGTCACGAGTCTTAAGATTGTACCTAATATAGCCAAGCTTCATTCAATGGTACATTCAAACATGAAACAAACCATTCTTAAACTAGATTAAACTAGTAAACAAAAGGACATGCTTTTACTACTAAGTCTCTATTTGTTGGGCATACTGATTATAAGTACTTGACATATATCACAAATGTTGCTAATTAAGGTTGGTGGGATGATTACGCCTATCCTGAGAAAAGACTGTCAAATCATTATGCTTTCAAATCAATTACCTATCAACGTATCCCTTGCGAGGGAGACAAGCCAAACACATAAAGAACATGCACATAAACATGGCAACTAAAAAAATTAAATGGAATACACCAAGAAGTACCAAATGATGAATGCTCAATTGTTGTAATGGCAAAGCAATATCAGAACCGTCCATTTCTAGAACTTGATTTTTCTATAGTCCAAATGATTTTTCTTATTTCTTGTCTGTGCTTGGTGACAGGAGTTTGAACATTCTTGACATACTTAAATGGAATACACAATACCAAATGATGAATGCTTAATTGTTGTAATGGAAAAGCATTAGAACCATCCATTTCTAAAATTTGATTTTGTATAGTCTTAATTATTTTTCTATAATCCTAATGATTTTGAAAATTTTTGACAAAGAGTGTTTCTTTTTTTTATTATAGTATAAATGATTTTTCTATAGTCATAATGATTTTTCTTATTTCTTGTCTTTTGTCCCTTTTTGATTTCCTATGTCTGTGCTTCGTGACAGGATTTTGTCACCTTCTTTTGATGGTATATTTTATTCACTCTATGTGGAATACTATTTTGTTCACTATTTTATTTCAGCTTCATATTTCTTTCATTTTTCATATACACAAAGACTAGACATGCTGATAAAAAAATGAGCTATTTGATTTAGGTTTACTTTTTATTATTGTAAATGGTTAATATTTCTGATGGTACTCCTTGGTGTATTTCATATAAAAATAATCATATAAAAATAATAAATGTAGTAACGATGGTGCGGTGCATTATTGATAGACTTGATGACTCTTGTCAATGTGGTGGTGTGCAGTGTGTGTTGAAGACTTCATGAACACCGAACAACCCTGGAAAACAATTTTGGTGCTGCCCAAATAGAAAAAAGGTTGCTAATGTGTATATATTTCAAGTTTCTAATGTAAATACTATTCATTATAATATAAGAACTAGTGTAGATTGAGTATCACAAGGAAATAATGGCTGTAGATACTTTAGTTGGGTCGATGACAACTCATCTGCATCTATCTGCCCATCTCCACTTATCCGCGATGAAGGATTTGAGTGCAAAATGTGTCAGGCTAGGGAAAATTCTGAAATTATATTTTTACGATGCCTTCTTTGTATTGTAATCACATATCTTTGTTGCGACCATATGCAAAGATGAACTCAGGAATTAGTTAGTTTAATATTTTCATATTGTAACTAATATTTTAATATTGATATGACATAACTTCTCTTTGCCTCAAGTGCACATATATATGGTTTACATCTTTTTTTAGAATAATTCTTCATGTTTATGGCTCAGGTGAGCCCCAATCTGCTATCAATCATATGATTTAACATATAGTGTTTTCTTGGTTATTCCATTTGTTCCTTGACCTTGACTATGGATTGACTATCATTTTCAAGCTTGAGCGAGGCTTTGTACCATGTAGCATCTATAGATTTGTATGCAACATTGATTTATGCTAGAGGTAAACTACATGTGTCATGTAAACAACATGGTTGAATGAAATCTCTTTTGCATGTTTTCAAGAGTTTTCCCACCAATACAAGCCTAAATAATGCATTGAATGTAATCTAAGGATGCTACATGGTATGAAGTCTCACTGAAGTTTGAGCATAGCATGGTATGAAGTCTCCCTTTATAAACACGACAGTTGAGAAACATAAATGCAAATTTCACAACATCTGGGAAACATAATTGTAGGCATCACGGTCACAATTTTTTGGAGACAACGTAATTGAGTTGTATAACCAAGTGATGGAGTACAACTTCTGCACCTTCGATTCCAAGTTGACACTACGGGATACAAAGACCATAGATAAGGAATAAATTTAGAGAGTGGAGGAGGTCCATAATGACCAAAATAATATAGGATGAACCTCAAGTTAAATGAGGCAACTACAAACATTTTAATAGATTTTTATTATTAAATAATGAAATTTACATATACTAGTGTTTTAAGCCTCCTCATTACATGATTTATTATTGTAAGCCCCCTCTAACTTATGCATCTAGAAAATGAAACTACAACCTATTGGGATTGAGACAAACCTTATAGAACAACAACAACTAGGAATGATCGCTTTCCAATATTTGTTGAATACATCTGTAGCTCATGAATACAAGGTCCTCCAATAGATGTATTCAACAGATGTTGGAAAGCGATCCTTCCTAGCTGGTGTTGTTCTATAAGGTTTGTCTCAATCCTAATAGGTTGTAGTTTCATTTTCTAGATGCATAAGTTAGAGGGGGCTTACAATAATAAATCATGTAATGAGGGGGCTTAGAACACTAGTATATGCAAATTTCATTATTTAATAATAAAAATCTATTAAAATGTTTGCAGTTGCCTCATTTAACTTGAGGTTTGTCTTGTATTATTTTTGTCGTTATGGCCCTCCTCCGCTCTCTAAATTTATTCCTTATCTATGGTCTTTGAATCCCGCAGTGTCAATTTGGAATCGGAGGTGCAGAAGTTGCACTCCATCATTTGGGTATACAACTCAATTACATTATCTCCAAAAAGATGTGACCATGATGCCTACAGTTATGTTTCTAAGCTATTGTGTCCCAGGACCCCTCACGACCCTTTACGACCGTTTACAACCTCTAAGAATACATCTTAGAGGTGTTAAAATGTCATAAAGGGTCATAAGAGGCTCCTAGGAGGGGCCAAATGAGCTTCCACCTTCACGTGGTTGGCCATGTTAAGTAGAGAATTTTAATTAAACTATTCTCAAAACAAAGAGACGCTCAATAATTTAAGGTCTCAGTCCACAGACAAATTAAATTAGACTTACTAAGCCTCTTATTATAGTTTGTAATAAGATTGATTTTCAACCACTAGAGACTACTATACAAGCTTGAAGAAGTGGTATATTTTGGCAAATGAAGAGTGGAAAGAAGATGATATTCCTGAGATAATGGATGGACACAATGTTGCAGACTTTATTGATCCAAATATCTTGCAGAGGCTTGAAGAACTAGAGAGGGAAGAAGGGCTTAGGATGGCAGCTAAGGGTGATGAGGATTTCACAATAGCTGACAAACATAATTGTAGGCATCATGGTCACATTTTTTTGGAGACAACATAATTGAGTTGTATACCCAGACGGAGTGCAACTTATGAACCTCCAATTCCAAGTTGAGACTGTGGGATGGAGAACAACTTGGAACTAGAGGTGCAAAAGTTTCTCTCAATTGTCTGGGTATACCACTCAATTACATTGTCTCCAAAAAAATGTGACCTTGATGCCTACAATTATGTTTCTCAGAGAATGTTAAACTATTCTCAAAACAAAGAGAAGCTCAATTATTTAAGGTCTTAGTAGAAGCACTAGAATTGAGTTTTTTGGCACAGGCTGGGAAATTTTTGTATATCAACATGCAATAGAGTTTGGGCAAAAAACTCTATTGCATGTTGACATACAAAAATTTCCTAGCCGTGCCAAAAAACTCAATTCTAGTGCTTGTACTACATGACTAGTGCTAAAACAAGGCTCTCCCAATAATTGACTGTGACCCGCTGGCAACAAGCAACATAATGAGTGTGGACACCTGAAGATAAATATCAAATAGGGGAAAAGCACCTGCAACAACAGAGGCAATAGCTGTAGATACAAATGAGGATATCCCAAATCCCTAATATAATAATTATTACTATTTTGGAAGATGCAAATCCAATCGAGGAGATGTTGAAGAGGACAGATGAATTGATGGCACGAGAACATCATTTTGAAGTAAGCAATATTTATTATATTAGGGATTTCTGGGATATCGTCATCTGTATCTATAGTTATTGCCTCTGTTGTTGCAAGTGCTTTTCCCCTATCCTGAACATCAAATTGTGACAAAAATATCAGTAAAACTATCATAATAACTCCATGAACATTGTTTTAAGTAATTATCTATGAATGTTGTGTATTAATATTGAATTATATGTCATGTTAATGAATATTCTTATGTGTTAATGGGGAATTTAGATTGATGTTAGGGGGAGGGGGGTTGAGGCTAGATGAGCTTCCACCTTCATGTGGTTGGCCTTGTTAAGTAGAGAATATTAAAGTATTCTTGAAACCAAATGAAGCTCAAACTAACATACCTTCATTATTTAATCAATTTCATTTGTTCTAGGTCTTTTCTCATAAGTGCATTTTGAATGTGTCATTGTTAGGCAACTATCAAATAAAAAACTAGAGGGGCCAATAGTCAACTTCTCATTGTCATTGTTTGGCATGATTCAACTTAACTTTGTGTAAGTATTCTCGTATTGAATGCCTCAACCTGTCTTGGCCTAATGTGGATTATTTCATTGGTTTGTGTTTTTGAGTAGGTGAAGTGTTAAATCAGTTCCTATATTCTATTCTTAATGTTATAGTTTCCTTTCTATATCAGAATTTGCTAGGGTTCTACTTTAGAGATGGTTTTTGCTAAGCTGCAACATTTTACTGCAACAATTGTAAAAAAATTCACTTCTACTCATTAATTGCATAGCGAATAATATTAAATTAATTATTCCCCTTAATTTTTTTTTTCATTAACCCATAGAAGAATAAAGTGGGTAATATAATGTATAAACTATTGAATGAAGAATAGAGATGCATGGTAATATAATGTATAAAGATGGAGAAACAAATGTCAAAGAGACAAATACTTGGGAACCAATGACAATGCAACTTTAGTATATGTTGTTGTTATAAAGAAATAGGTTAGAAACCCATCAATAATATATATATATATAAATATAAATATATATATATAAATATAAATATAAATATATGTATGTATGTATGTATGTATGTATATATCTATATATATATATATATATATATATATATATCTATATATATGTATGTATATATATATGTGTCTATATATATATATATATATACACACATATACATACATACATATATATATATATATATGTCTATATATATATATATATATGTATCTATGTATGTATATGTGTGTGT